>JAWWLV010000040.1:9206489-9224773 GCA_035041135.1 Platyrinchus mystaceus
TCCTCTGGACTCTCTCCAGCAGCTCCATGTCCTTGCTGTGCTGTTCCCCAGGGCTGGAGGCAGCTCTGCAGGGGGGTTTTCTGGGCTGCGTCATGTCCAGCCTCTCCTCCACCAGCACACCCAGATCCTTCTGCCTGGGCTGCTCCATCTGCTCATCCCCAGCCTGGATTGATCCCAGGGGTTGCCCCAGCCCCGTGCAGCACCTTGGGCTTGGTCTTATTAAACCTCTTGAAATTCCCATGGGCCACTGCTTGAGCTTGTGCAGGTCTTTGTCCAGGCATTGGAGCTTCTCCAGGCATTGCTGTGAAAGCTGGGAAGATAATTTCCAGGAGAAGACAATACCTTGAGTCTCTGCTCATTGAATTCCTTCTGAGGGTATAGAGCTGTAGCAAAATAATCCAGACTAAAAACTAGAGGGTCTTGATGCAGGGTCTTCCTGGCAAAAGAAAGCATCACTTCTTCTTTCTCCTGTCTCCAGGAGATGCTAGAGAAGTTTGATGAAGCTGGAACTTGTTAAAAAACTGTTTTCTATACGAAATGTATTAATAAAAATGTGTGTCTCTTCCACTACATTCATCACCATTCAGGAGCTGAAATATTCCCTCTTTGCTGCCACTGGAAAACTCCCAGATTTTCCATTTGAGAGCTCTTCAACAAAATTCCAGACCACATTCAAAGAAAGGGGAGAGGAGGGGGAGGGGAATTGTATCAAAATGCCATATTTAATCTAAAAATATTTCAGCTGAAATTTTCCTGCCAGCTGTAAATGAAAACACAGAAAGTCCCCTGGGAATGTTTGGGAGCAGTAAATAAGTTCCCTCTTCTATTCAGCATAATTCCTATTTATGTCACTGGCTTGTAAAAATCTCCCAAATCACCACAAAGGAAACCTGAACAGAAATATGCAGGAATTTCTTCATAGCTGGTCTTCTACCCTTTGGCCAACTCTGGAATGTGTTTATTGTGAGGGTGGGGAGGCCCTGGCACAGGTTGCCCAGAGAAGCTGTGGCTGCCCCATCCCTGGAAGGGTCCAAGGCCAGGTTGGAGCAACCTGGTCTAGTGGAAGGTATCCCTGCCCATGGCAGGGGGTGGAATGAGCTGAGCTTTAAGGTCCCTTCCAACCCAAACTATTCCATGATTTTATGGTTTACCCCCTGGCTCTCATCACCCAAAAAGCCCCCAAAGCCCTCCAAATGTTCATCTTCCAGCGTGTCCAGCTGGGTATGAAGAGCTGAAAGGTCAGTGCTCCTTCACAGCACAGCAACACGAGGTGCTGGGAGGTGACTGTGCTGCCTTTGAGCTCTTCCTTGACAGTAACAGCAGGAACAGTCAGGATCCACAGGAAGGACATCCATCCTGGAAACCACACACCAGCCAGTGGAGCTCAGTGTGTCACATTCGTCTTCTCGAGAGCAGTCGGTGCTTAAAGTCACCAGGAAAATAGATGGTTGTTGCTTATCATTGTGTGGTGGGTGGAGGAGTAAAATAAATCTCAGTGTAAACATGCACTGGAAAAGCCACTTCAGGGCAATTCAAGAGCCCCCCAAGCCACAGAAGAGGCAGAGTCAGCTCATGAGTAACAACTGGGGTCAGTGAACATCATGAACTAATGAAATTCTTACAAGTCCTTTATCCTCGCTGGCCTTAAATTAAAAATATTGTCACAGCAAGCAAAGAGGGAGAAAAAAAAAATAAACAAACGCCAATCTTCACCCCCTGAGTCTCTGATTAACCTCCCTACGTGACAGCAGAGAGCTGGGATGGAGCATCTCCTGGTCTTGGCTTTGGTGGCACAGGCCCAGGGCGAGCGTCAGCAGCTTCCTGCAAGGCTAATCGCGTCATTAAACCTCTGCCGTTCAGGTTTTCCGCTTCGAAAGCAGACAAACTGCTTCCCACTCCCGGGGAAGAAGCCGGGAGAAATGATACAGCATCGCTGTCACCGCTCCCGCTAATCGTGCTGGTGATTAGCGACTCGGAATAACAACACAGGTAATTAGCTCCTCGTTCCGAATAATCACCCGTTCTTGCGAGCTCATGAAATCTCAGGTCTTAAAAGGGGAGAAGAGCGTTCAGCCGCTGAATCTGAAGCGTTCAGAGCGAGCAGAAAGCAGCACAGATCTTGGAAGGACTCTGCCAGTGACTCCTGGAAAGCAGCTGTCGAGAAGTTTTAGAATTTTAAGCTTTAAAAATAAATTGGGGGGAAAAAAAATCGGTTTTAGATCTTAGGTCTTCGCCAGCAACTCCTGGAAAGCAGCTGTCGAGAACTTTGCGAATTTTGAGTCTTCCAAATATAAACAAAGCAATCAGTTTTAGGATTGGCTTCGTCTCCAGTCCAAGCACATCAAAGGAAAGCGCAAAGCTGAGCCCGGGTGACGCGTGACATCCTGGGACACGGTCCTGCCTGCAGAAATGCAGCCCTGGGGAGTGGAGAGGAGCCGGGAGAGGAGCCAGAGCCTCCAAGTGGGTGAGCTGCTGGCACAGGGACCCGCCAGGACTGCAGATGTTCCACTGAATTACTCAGGGGTCAAACCCAACTCTCCAGGTGGAGACACAAAATTGGCCGGGACAGGAGGCTTGGGGTGTGAGCTCTGCTGTGGAACGTGGAGCAGTGCCCAAGGATGGATCTGAGAGCTGTCAGCAGCCTGTTGAGCAGCCCCCACAGCCTCAGGAACAGGGAGGGGTGGGCTGGAGGCAGAGGGTGGAAAACAGAGGATGGAAAACAGCAGCTTCTCTGGCTGCCACGCGGGAGGCAGCGCAGCATCACACACGTGCTGCAAAATCCTGGGATGTGCTGCCGGGGCTGACTGGATGGGGAGAGGAGAAACCTTAAAAATTCCTCTCTGCTTCAGTCCACCTCTTTTACAGCAAAGAGAGAACCTCACAACACACTTTGTGCCCATTATCCCCTATTTTCCACTGAGCTTTCAGCAGCAGCAACACTGAGGTAGGAATTTCCCTGCGAGGCTGCAGAGACTGCGGAGATAAGAAGAGGCACTTGTAGCACCCCAGACATGAACAAGCTGGATGATAAGAGAGGGGAGATGAATGCAGTGCTGTCTGCATCTGTCACTAAAACCACATCTCTTGTGCTCTTGGCAGATACAACCACCTGCTCAGGGGCTTAGGATCACTTAGAAGATCCTCCAGAGCCCCTCAGGGAAACTGCTCAGCACGGGGATCACACACAGTTCCAAACTTCCCAATATCCTGAGAGCATCCACAGGCAAGCAGAGACATTCATTACATTTGAAGGATGGAAGCTCACTTCCTACCATTTATTTTGGTTAATCAGCTGTAAGGAAGAAATAGAGAAAGAGCCTTCAGTTCGTTTTTCCTCTCCCTCCCAGGTCTGCTTTTGATGCTGGGGTTTGCCACCTTGTCCTAATCCAGCCAAATTCCAGCTGTTTGGGTGAAGCCAATTACACCAATGTGGTAGGAAGATTCCTGCTCAGCAAACCCTCCCCGTGCATCTGTAGGTCCTGCAATACCTGTGTGATCGAGTTTTCTCCCTCACACGGTCCTGCACAGCGCCCGGGGCTCGTTCCACCTGTGAATATTCCTACCATTTCCCTCACTGACACATCAGCATCCACGTGCTCATACAAAAGCAGATTCTTCCTCCGAGAGAAGAATTTGCTCTGCAGGTTCAGATCTCTGTGTTTTGTGTTCCTGGAGAACATTTAACCCTTTAAAAGGGGAAGCCTCTGCAGGATGCAACGAAAAAAACCCAGCACCTTTCTGTGACAGTTTCTGCGACTGAGGACACAAAGCTTTGCCTGTGCTAAACATTTGTTTTACCTCCTGCAAAGCTGTTCTTTGAAAGACAGGGGCAGGGAGGGAGTCCAGCAGAAAGAGAGGGGAGAGAGCCCATGGAGAGGGTGCAGGAGGGAGATGGGAGTGGGAAGAGACAAAAGCAGGAGCTCAGTGTCCTGGATGAAGATGCAGGGAGAGCCTGAGGACCTGCTGAGCATCTGCACCCCTCCTGGAGGTGCTGAGGTGGCAAAGCCTGGGGGCTGAGCAGGGACTGGAGACACCAACTTCCCTCAGTTCCTGAAGCATTTTGCTTCAACAAGCTGTGCTCCATCATCAGCAGTGACTCTCTGAACTCTTTTAGAGATGAAAGGGCACAGCTCAGCCCACAGCATAGCTCTGAGAGCCTGGGAGGGCTGGCAGGGAGGCAGCAGCAGGAGAACAGAAACCCTGCAGAGATGATGTCCTGCAGGCCAGACACCTCAGAGGCACCAACCTTCGGAGTTTCTCACTAGAACTCCTGAAGGAGAGGAGGAAAAACAGCCTTAGCTGGGGCTGGAATATTCCCAGCAGCACACAGGAGGTGAGGGACAGGGGGAAGGGGTGGGGAGAGGGGATAGAGCATCATTCCCTGCAGTACCTGGGAGGATGCTGGGGAGTTAGAAAGGCACTGTTAGAGCTTAGAAACTTGGCTTAGGAAAGAAAAATATGAACCCATCCAGGAATAAATAGACAAACTGCATTTTCCAGCTGCCTGGATATGAGGCATCATGGCCCAAAGCTGGGATGATGCAAATCCATGAGGACATGGCTCAGCTGTGTCCAGAACTGGCACCTGGCACCCAGAAGGGCTGAAAAATAAATGAGATCAGCCAGGACATTTATTTCTTCCCCACAGCATCAGGAATCTTCACCACAGGAAGGAGCAGGAAGAACTCAGGACGAGCTGAGGTGTGGCTGTTCTCCCTCCCCCCCTGCCCCCAAACAAATCCTCAAATGCAGAGAAACCTGCAGGCAGAACTTAAAATAATTTGATGCCCCTGATTTAGTGATCTGAAAACATGAATAGAAATGAAAAGAGGGTATTTTTAAATCACTGGTTTTAAATACCTCTCAAAATCAGGGCCAGGGCACCACTGATCACAGACAAAGCATATTGATTTGTGATGAGGTTTAACTCACGTGGGACACAAAGAAAAAAGGATGGAAATGCACCTCATTTGAGCAAGAAAAATTTCTGAGGGAGGTGAAAGGAGGCACATGCCAGGGGCACAGGGAGAGCACACAAAACTGCTGGAATGAGATGAAACCAAAGAACTGTTTCACCTGGGAAGCCATAATTTCTTTAGGATTTCTTTATGCTGGTGACATTTGGTACCTGTTGGATATTGTTTTCCTGCCCATAAAGGCAGCTTGCTGAGAAGTCAGAGTTTTGAAACTTGTTATTAAATGAGGAAAGCCCAGAGAAGGACTGAGATTTCTCAGTGCTGAGATGACAGAGCTCTGGGGCTCATCATCCACCCCAGGCTGTCTCATCAGAGGCACAAAATCCCAAAGAAATATGTTATATGTTTCTGTCCCACCTGGAATTACAGCCAGCCAAGATCCCACTGGGCTTGATCATGCCCAGACTGAGCCCAAACACCCAGAGCCAGCTGGCTGAGCTGCTGAACTCATCCTAATATCCTGCTTAGGAGTAAGGACTGGCTCAATCAATCCTGCACAGACAGAGCTGCTTCTGCTTCCTCCTCGTTGCTCTAAAGAGGTGGAACACACAGCTCTCCTCAGCCAGCTGAGAGAGGATGAAAGCATCACCCAGAGATTGATCTCAGCACCAAGCCAGGCTTCACAGCCACTTTTATCACTGAGCACAGCAAGAAGATGCTTCAAATGCAAGCCAGATATGGGATATGTCTTGTATTTCTAGAAAGAGAAGAGGAACAGTGCAGAGGTGAAGCCTGCAATTCATCTTCCTTCCTTCTTTTGTCTTTAAGTTCTGGCTTGTGCCCATTTTGCTTTGATTGCCCCTAATCTGATTTGAAAAGCTGCCAGTGCCACAGCAGCAAGGAGGCAGCAGCAAAGTGAGAAAAAGGAGCTCAAAAGCACCATTTATCTCCCAGCATCATCCTGTTCCAATTGCTGGCTGAACCTCTGGCTCTATTCAGAAAGTTTCCACCCCTAAGTCAAAGCAGAAGCCCCAGGAAATTCAAATTTAGGTCTCCTGTGTACCATTCTTATATTGCAGGCTTTAATTTCCATTGTGGCTTAGCAGAAGGGCAAAAAAAAAAAAGTCCAGCTCTCCTGTACCAACCAAACCCACAAAAGGAGCAAAGGACCCACATTTAATAGGACATTTCACTTGGGGAGATGAAGCTCACGTGGAAAGTCACTGCTCCCTGCATCTCCTGGATGAAAAACACATCCTTCTCCCACATTTCATGTTTGCAGTGATGGCCTTGTTAGGAAGGGTGATAAGCAAGGAAAAAGGGACAAAACTGAGATTTTTTTCTTCTGTTCCTCCCCCCCCTTCCCTTTTTAAGCACGGCCTTGGAAAAGACTAAAAGCAAGGAGAAAACAAGCAGGATCTCATATCTTTCCATGATGCAGCTCTTCTGCTGCAAATAATTAACACCAGGCAAAGTCAGATCACAGCAGGTAACAGTGAACTGGGAACAAATTTGCAGGGAAATGAATGATTGTCCCTGTAATGAGGGGAAGGAGGACAGAAGAACACTTTGCCATTATGACAAATTAATCAGGCTCGTTCTTCCCTGGCCTCTGCATGTCCTGCAGGCTGAAGGTTTATGATCTCAATCTGGCAAAAATCCTCAGGGTGGGAAAACATGTCAGGGAACTGAGCAAGTCACTGGGATGGTGAGGGCAGGATGGGGCTGTGCTCCCTCTCAAAGAGCTGCTCTGACACCACAAAAACCTCAGGGACACAAGGGCCAACACTGAGACCCAGAGATCTGGGAGTTTAATGGGACTGTGCCCAGAGAGCATGCATGCTGCAGGTTGCTCCAAGCAGGGTGCAGCAGGGGTTAGATTAAAGAATTCAAGAATAAAAGCCCTTTTTCCCTGCCCCTTGTTCCCCTGCAGGGTGCCAGCACAGCCTGTGGCTCTGTCTCCTGCTGTCACAAAGATGCTGCATCCATTCAACCTCTCTCCCTGCAGTTCTCACCCCAGGTGGACTCATAAAACAGGAGGCAGGGGTTGCACATCCCAGGACAGAGCAGCCTGGCCCATGTCATGGTAATACCTGAGCAGGGAAACCCTCCACCCCCAGGCCCTGTGGTGCCTGTCCACACTGGGTTCCTGCAGCTGAGTAAACCTCAGGAACAATCATTACTCTTCACTGGCTGGGCTGGAAATACCTCAGGCTTCACCATAAATATTTGAGGGCATGACAAGCAGCATTTTTCACACTCCAGAGGCACAGACTCTCAGTATCCAAATGCATCATTCCCAGGCTGTGCCCTCGCTGGCCAGCACTCCCTGTCTTTCCAGCCTGGGTGCTCCCCACTGCTGTGGGAAGCAGTGCCAGGAAGCACTTAGCCTTGAAAGAACTTCAATCATCTTCCTCACAGCATCCCATGGTAACGTTTATCCTCTTTGCATGGTGGAATCCAAAGCATCAGACCAAACAAACGTGATGTACAGGATCCTGCAGCTCGTCACCAGGCAAAATTAACACCCCCCTCGGCACCCAAGCGGCAGAAAACTCCATAATCCCACCAGTGTGAGGGAAAAAGGTGCTGGTTGGGCTGAGAGGAGGCTGAGGACTGGGAGGGGGACAGCAGCAAGGTGAGGAAAACAGCACTGGAAGTTGCTGCTGGGAGAGGGAACACCGGGAAGCCAAGGTGTATGGGGGGTGGGTGCCCATCCCTGAGTGGCAGGAGCTGCCCGAGCAAGAAACCAGGACAAAGGCAGGAAATGACGACTGTTGGGCAGCACTTCTCAAACAACAGGGGTGTCTTTCCCTCCTCACTGCAAACTCTTCCATTAAAGATTCATCGGGGTCATCACAGGGCACTTTCTGGTCAGAATTGAAGCCACGTCCCCCGACATCCCAAAAGCAAATGACCCCATGTTTCAGGAATACAGGAAGGCATCTGGGGTCAGTGGCTCTTGACATGACTTGCACTCACAGCATTCCCATGGTGCCACCAGAGGCAGCCAATCTTTTCCCATGGAAAGGCTGCATTCCCTGTGATGGATGCCTTTATTGCTACCCAGGTCACAAATACTCTAATAAGTGAAGTCGACATGAAAAGATGTTTCAAGCAAAATGTTTTATGGATACAAATCCCTAAACGTTTTCACTGCTGCTGAACTGGACACCTGACAAAATGTAAGCTCAGTTTCTGGGAACCAAGGGCCCCAGCTTTCTGGAACTGGATTAGTAGTTCCAATAACATGGATTGTGACCAAGACCTGGTTCATCCTTTGGGATGGGTGGGTGGATGGTTAGGCAGAGCTTCAACCAAGTGTCTTATCTCCTCATTTCACCTAATTTTTAGTGATTTCTTTTTTATCATTTCTCTTTTCCCTTTTTCTTTTCTGTGTCTGGGGCTGGGGAGTGTCAGGCTCAGGCAGTCACCCCAAGGTGCTTCCCAGCACATGGATGGGCAGCAGCTCATCCTGTTCAAGTGGACAGATCTCTGTGGTTCACAAGGAGAGGCAAACAAGCCTTCTGAGTTTTAATAGTGTCAAAAGGGAGAGAAATCTCTGCTCCTGCCTCTGCTCTCCTGGCCCTGCCCAGTCCTGAGCTCACATCAGCTCTGGCACTCAGGGAAAGCTCCCCCAGAAGAAAATAATCTGTATTTTTCTGCTCTATTGGTTTCTGTTGGGTTTTATCAGCTCATGGATCAATGAAGCACCAGAGAAGGGAAACAGAAAGCAGGGGGAATGAAAAAGAGGAATAGAGAGGAAAATCCCTCACCAGGGACACCAACCCACTGCTCCACAGCACATGGGATGCTGTGTCCTCTGGGAGTTCCCTTATTTCCCCTAAACAACCTTGCTGGATTTTAGGAGCTCGACTGCACCTCACCTGTGCCCCTCTGACCACAGCAGTGCTCCAGGAAAACCCTCAATTCCTGCAGGAGATGAGCACAGCCTGTATTTGCTCATGATGTGCGAGCTGGCAAAGGGGATCTGCTCCCAGTTTCCCCAGTCAGAGCCCACCTTTAGCACTGGGCTGAGCAGGCACAGCACCCACTGCAGCTGCCGAAAGGACATGCACAGCCCAACACCCCCCTTGTACCAGCAGAGATGAGGTGTTTGCAACAAGCCCACAGTTCCTTGGATCACTGGGAAAGTCTGGATACTCAGACTGGATATTCCCTTGCACAGGGAGGGAAGAGGAGCAGAAAGCAGAGCCAGTTCTGGGAGGCTGTTAATTATTAACCAAGAACAAGAGCACTGGCAGGGCTTTGATCAGCTCACACGAGGAGGACACGCTGTGCAGCACCAGAGGCTCATGGAAGCTGAGTTATGGACCCAACATGCTTTTATTCACAGCTTTAGCCAAGTGCTGAGGGTTCTGTCACATCGACTGTGGCCTGAGATTGGGGGTCATTTTTATAATATGTTTTCACCAACACTTTCCCATTTCCCTCTCACTTCCCTGCCTTTGTTTTTATTACAGAACCAGAGAATCGTGGAATCATTAAAGTTGGAAAAGAGCTTTAAGATCACAGAGTTCAACTGTCAACCAGCACCACCCCCATGGTCACCACTGAACCATGTCCTCAGGTGTCACATCCACATATTTTTTTCACCCTCCCAGCAGTGCTGCCTCTATCACTTCCATGGGCAGCCTCTTCCAATATTTTCCAACCCTTTCCATGAAAACATTGTTCCTAATATCTGATCTAAACCTCCCAGCTACAACTTGAGGCTGTTTCCTCTCGTCCTGCCCTATAATTCCAGAAGAATCAGCAGAGGGGAGAGGTTGTTTGCTCTTTATTTCAAAATCATACTATCATCTCTTCTTTGACATTTCATGAGCAGATGAGGCTGGGGATCTTAACTGGTTCCATCTCCCTCCACTGCTCAAACAAAGAAAACCAGGAGCTAAGCCCAGTTATTTCAGGTATCTGTTGGGTGTTGACATGGGCTCACAAAGAACCATAGAAAGGCAGAACATTCCTTTCAGATTTATGGAAAAGCTCTCTACAACCCAGTGTTGGTAGGAAGCTCCATAAGTTCTTGTCATTTCGGATTTAGGCCAGGCTGGACGGGGCTTGGAGCAACCTGGGCTAGTGGAAGGTGTCCCTGCCCATGGCAGGGGGTGGAAGGAGTTGAGCTTTAAAGTCCCCTCCAACCCAAACAGTTCTGTGATAAATTATATTGCCATAATCTGTGATAGCAACTGCACATCTACTTCAGAAACTTGTAGCTTCCTCTTTGCCCACTGAGGAACAAATACACAAGGAAAAACAGCTCAAAAATAACAACAATGAAAAATAGGAGCTGGACTCGATGGTCCTTGTGGGTCCCTTCCAACTCAGCATACTCTGGGATTCTGTAAAAACCTTTTCCTGTGGCTTTCCAAGGTCCAGGCTGGAGCTTAACCCCTTGGTGCTCATGGTGATAGGGCAAAGTGCTGGAAAATGAAATACAACCTGACCAACAAATTGGATTCAATGGTCCCCACGGGTCCCTTCCAGCTCAGGATGTTTTACGATTCTAACAGGAAAAGGGGACAGTAATGAAGATCACACACAAGCTGAGGAAACTGGTGAGCTGACCTCAGCTTTGCAGTGGTTTCCTGGGGGTATTACATCCCCTGGTTCTCCCTGCTGTTCCCTCTCTGGAATGTGTGGAGAAGGAGAGCAGAGTATTCCCCCAGGATCCAGCACAATGACATTAAAGCCTGAGGTGCACAGATAAGGTGAAAATAAGAAGCAGCTGAGTTAACCCTGCTCATGGGCTATTTGTAGAACCCTTAACCCCAAATCAACTTGGTTCTGTTGAAACAGGAATGTGGGATGTTGCCAAGAGTCAGAGTGGGAAAATACTCAAGGAAAAAATAGATTAAAAATGAGGATCATTGGAAGATAAAAAAGGAAAAGGTATTATTTGTCCTGCATTAGAACTCTCTCTACAGTATCGAAGTGACTGATCTTCTCAGACACGTGGTAGGACTCTTGGGGCTGGTCCTGTGCAGGGCCAGGAGTTGGACTGGATGATTCTTGGAGGTCCCTTCCAACTCAGCACATTCTGGAATTCAGTAACACAGTGACAACAGTCTCTGCCTTCAGAGGGTCTTTGCATCTTCCTGATGCCTTCTCTTCAGCATTTCATTCACATATAGAATCACAGAATGGTTTGGGTTGGAAGGGAACTTAAAAATCATCTCATTCCACCCCCTGCCACGGGCAGGGACGCCTTCCACTAGACCAGGTTGCTCCAACCTGGCCTTGGACCCTTCCAGGGATGAGGCAGCCACAGCTTCTCTGGGCAACCTGGGCCAGGGTCTCCCCACCCTCACAGGGAAGTGGTTTTTATCCCCACTTTCCTTCCCTGCCCGGTTGCTCCAGTCCCACCAGGAGCCCACTGAGCCCTGTGCTCACCTCTGAGCTGGGACATTTATTCCCTTCAGCCTCTCCCCAGGAATTATTCCAGGCAAGGCCATCAATCCACTCTGCCAAACAGAAATTAAAAGCTTCCCTCTGTGAAGAAGAAATTCTCCTCCTCACCACTAACAAAGGCAGACCCGGTGCCCAGAGCTGCATTTTTAAGAGGAGATTCATATTTATCTAATATTCATATTTTGCCCTGAGCAACAAGAGGCTTTCAGGAGAGTCAGACAAGGGTCTCTGTCCTTTGCTCACCAAACACATTGGAATCCAGCATGAAGGAACAGGAGCCTGCAGGCTCCTGGTTTGGTTTTAAATCCCATGGATCATTCCAGTCACCGTGGGCTGACCCCAGTGTGACAGAAGAATGAGCAGCTACCTAAAGAACTGGTGTGGGTGCTCCCTTTAAATCATAAATCAGACAAGAAACTCTCCTTCTCAAAACAAAACGATGTTCTATGGATAGTTTTGATCAGTTGTGGATCATGACAACTATTCCTGGATGTAGCAACAGCAAAGAGCAGGACACACCCACAGCCCTCGAACACAGCTGCACTGCTGCCTCCCTGTTCCTGCCACACCATGTGCTTTGAGGACCAAAATAATTACAAAATAACACAATTTTGCATTAATATCTTTTTTGGAAAACACTTTTTCTTCTCTGGTAGCTTTAAAAAGGAAGAGCAAAGGTGCAGCACTGAAAGGCTTTTACCACACAGCAGCAACAAGTCTTTTTTTCTTCCCCTGCTGCCAAGAGCCAGAAAAAAAAATCTAGATCTTTATACAACTACAGAGTCTCAATCACCTGCTTGATCTAAGAAGAAATGCTGTGCAAAACGAGGTGCCAGAGCCCAAGAGCCTGCAAACCACTGAGATGAGGCGGGTTGTTAATTCCAGATCAAATTTCCCCACATGCTGGGGATGTTCCAGCTCAGCTTCAGGCTTGGCAGCTCGATTCCTGCAACAGTCCAAACCCAAAACTCAGATGCAACAACACCAAAACCTTGGCTGACCCCTGGGGTTTGAACACCAGGAGACCAGTGGGTCCTCAAAATCCAGACAAAAAAAATCCCAAACAGCCAAACAAAAACCTGAGATCTTTCAACTGCCTTTAGTTTAATCTTCCTCTCCCCTTGTGCTGCACAGTTACACCAAGTGCATTATCCACACTTCCATGTCCTGTTCCAGCATTATTTTGGCACCAGCGGGTTCCTGGTGGGGTTTCAAGGTAGCACAGGAGTGTTGGCTGCACAGGCCCAGGTCAGTGGAATTACAGGGAGTTCACTCAGCTCTTGGGTCTGGGTTCAGAATCATCTCAATTAGTGACTATTCACCAGCTTATCCCCATCCCAAGGCTCCACAGTCTTGTAGAAATATCCCACTGGAAGCAGGGTAGGAAAAGTGGGAAGAGGGACAATGAACAGTAGGATGTATCACCCAGCTCTCCCAGTTACATCTTCCCACTAAACCCAAATACATCCTCCTTTTTCACCTCAAGATGGGGACAAACAAGTCATTGGTGTCCTTCTTACCCTGATAAGACGCCCAGCACCAAGTTGAGCATGAAGAAAGAGCCAATGATGATGAGAGGGATGAAGTAAAGCCAATTCCAGGTATTTCCTGCAGCATCATTTGTCTGGAAACAAAGAAGAAGAGAGAGATAAAACCAAATAATAATTCACCCACAAAATACCACACAGAACCTGCAGGACAGATGAGATTCCCCTTGGATTTCCATGGGCTCATCCACCACTGATGGTTAATTCTGTTGTGTTTACCAGTTGAAATGTCAGCAAAAGAACTGATGAACCAAGTTGATTGTCCCACCACCCACAGCACAATTTGTCATCAGACCCAGTGAGAAGACTCATCTGATGTCTCTGAACACGATCTGGATGAGGGGATCAAGTGTCCCCTCAGTCAGTTTGCAGATGACACCAGTTTGGGTGGGATGTGGATGTGCTGGAGGGCAGGAAGGCTCTGCAGAGGGATCTGGACAGGCTGGATCCATGGGCTGAGTGAGGCCAGCAGGGTGAGGGTCAGCAGGGCCAAGCACTGGGTCCTGCCCTTGGGTGACAACAACAGCACAGAATGCTCCAGGCTGGGGCAGAGGGATTGGAAAGTTGGAAAAGGCCCTGGGGGTGCTGGTGACAGCCACTGAAGGTGAGCCCAGGTGTGCCCAGGTGGGCAAGAGGCCAATGGCCCAGGACAGTGTCAGCAATAGTGTGGGCACAGGCCCAGGGCACTGCCTGTCCCACTGGTGAGGGCACTGCTGGGGCACCTCCAGTGCTGGGTTCAATTTTGGTCCCCTCAGAACAAGAAAGACACTGAGAGGCTGGAGCGTATCCAGGGAAGGGAACGGAGCTGGGGAAGGAGCTGGAACACCAAGAGCAGCTGAGGGAGCTGGGGGGGCTCAGCCTGGAGAGGAGGAGGCTCAGGGGGGACCTTCTCACTCTTTGCAACAGGAGAGGCAGCCGGGGGGAATCGGGTTCTTCTCCCAGGGAACAAGGGACAGGAGGAGAGGGAATGGCCTCAAGCTGCCCCAGGGGAGGTTCAGGTTGGACATCAGGAGGAATTTCTTCATGGAAAGGCTTGTCCAGCCCTGGCACAGCTTCCCAGGGCAGTGGTGGAATCCCCATCCCTGAAGGGATTCAAAAAATGCCACTTGTGGCTGTGGCACTTGAGGCCATGGGTTAGTGGTGGCCTGGGCAGTGCTGGGGAATGGTTGGACTCAGCGACCTTAAAGGCCTTTTCCAACCTAAACGATTCCACAGTTCTGTGAGTTCCACAGCTCCAGGCTGACCTCGCTGCAGGGCCAAGAGGTATTTTTAGGTGAAAATAACTCTGGGCAGGCTTTTCCAGCAGCCTCTTCTCTTCCCACCTCAACTCTTGCTGTGTGCTGAGCATCAGCATCGTATTTCCATGTGAACTGAGGCAGCAGCAGGAGGGAACCACGGCCCTCCCTTCATCTGGGCTGCAATTAAGGCCAGGGTGGCACCGTGCCCAGAATCTGCACACACAGACAAGGAGTCTGCAAGAAAATCAAGCGTCTTCCCAGGGATTGCAACTCCAGAGCTGCTTACTCAGCACTTTCCTGTCATCAAACAGCCATCCTTACTCCCTGAGTAAGCACCGGTGAGGAGGGAGGGGAGAGTGTTTTAGGGTGTGACAAAGTTTTCCGCATTCATCAACCACCAGGGAGCTCTTTAGGGAACTGCTGAGAAGTAAAATGCCACGTGGGCATTTACTGAGTGCTCAGGAAAATGCAAATTCCTCTCTTGTGAGTGAAGAATGCGGCGATTGGAGAATCTGGGGTGAAGGAAGGGAATAAAAAACAAGTGAAAGGGAAGGAAAGGCCCAAAGAAAGGAAAAGGAGAAGGGAGATAAAAACCCAAAAGGAAAAGGAAAAAGGAAAGTAAAGGGGAAAAGGGAAAAAGGGGGGGAAAAGGGGGAAAAAGGAAAAAAAGGGAAAAAAAGGGAAAAAAGGGAAAAAGGGGATAAAATGGGGGGGAAAAAAGGAAAAAGAAAAAAGGGAAACAGGGAAAAAAAAAAGATAAAAAAGGGATAAAGAGGAAAGACCCAAAGAAAGTAAAAGGAAAAGTAAAAAAGAAAGTAAAAACACAAACAGAAAAGGAAAAAGGAAAGTGAAAACCCAAAAGGAAAAGGAAAAAAGAAAGTAAAAACCCAAAAGGAAAAAGAAAAGTAAAGGAAAAAGGGGTGAAAAAGGAAAAAAAAAAAAGGAAAAAAGGGGAAAAAAGAAAAAAAAAAGAAGAAAAAATAAAAGAGGGGGGAAAAGGAAAGACACGAAGAAAGTAAAAGGGAAAACAAAAAGGAAAGTAAAAATCCAAAAGGAAAAGGAAAAAGGAAAGCAAAGGGGAAAAGGAAAAAAAAGAAAAAAAGGGAAAAGGAAAAAAAGGAAAAAGGGGGAAAAAAGAGAGGAAAAAAAAAAGGAAAAAAAAAAGGAAAAAAAAGGAAAATAAAGACACAAATTCTCCTCCTCCTCCTGCAGAAGGTAAACAGGATCACCAAGCTCACCCTGCTGCCCAAAGGCAGAGCTCACACAGAGGGGCTCTCAAACACCAACGGGCACAAAATGCATTAATTCCAATTTATACTGGGGCCTTCTGCTTATTATCTGGGATACTTTTTAGTCACTGTTCCCAAGTATATTTGCAAGAGCAAATTTGCTTGGAAAAAGAGCAGTTCAAAACGTTTTATTTCAGCCAGGCATGGACCTGATGCCACCTCAAGTGTCTCTGCACAAGGAGAAGTCACCCAATGAACGAGCCAAAGTGTGGTGTGTCAGAGCATTTCTTACAGGTAATAAATTTAGAGCCCTGATGCAAGCAAATACCCCCTGGGATAATTGATATGCTCCATATCTGCATAAATGCTTCCTCAAGGAACGGGCTCTGGATCCAACACATGACAAGCACTGCTCCAAATAGCCAAACATCTTCAGGAATATCTGTGTCTGTTGATCAGTGACTCAGCCGAGAGGAACGGGGAGCAACCAGCCCCTCCACAGCCCACCCCTGCTCCAGGCAAAGCCAGCATGGGAGAGGCTGAGGAGAAAACAGGAGGGGAAAACGGGAGCAGGAACGCAGTGAAAATGTGAGTAGGAACACAGGGAAAACAGGAGTAGGAACACAGGGAAAACGGGAGTAGGAACACAGGGAAAACGGGAGTAGGAACACAGGGAAAGCTCTGAGCAGCCCAATTTCCCATTATGGTTTTGAAAGCCTTTTGCAGTCCCTGTCTTCCTCTGTCTTTTGAGGTGAGTCACAGAATAGTCTGAGTTGGAAGGGACCCACAAGGATCATCGAGTCCAACTCTATCCCAGCCCAGCAGTGCCAGTTCTTCATTCCCTGCTTTGTTTTTCCATTCCTCTCTCTTTGCTTTCAGCTCTTTCCTTTCCATGTTCTCCTGCCCTGCATCTCCACAGATGGGTTTGGAGGAAACAGGGACACTCATCCTCCTCCTTCTTCCCCAACACATGAGGGAAGAAAGAGCCAATGATGACGAGACGGATGAAGTAAAGCCAATTCCAGGTATTTCCTAACAGAGGAAAAGAGGAAGTGGGGAAGTGGTGGGACTGCTGTCCTGGGATTACCAGAGCAAACCCATATTTTATATCTGGAGGCTCTTCTTCAGTTCCCATCTCGTCAATCAAACATCTCTGGTTGGAGCAAGTGGATCCCACTCAGTGAGGACTCACTGATCCTTGTGGGTCCCTTCCAGCTCAGGGTATTCCATGGGTCTATGAGGCCTGGAATTGCTGTCAGCCAGACTAGGGGGATGCAGAGCCAGCCCACGAGGAGGAGCTGGAGGAAGGAACAGATGGGAGAAGGGAAATCACATAAGCATGCAAAGGGAGTGCAGTAGGTTCATCACTGCCAAAGGATCATTTGTCATTTATTTATTCATTTGAAGCCCAAATTTGGTGACAGATCCACAACTCCATGCCACCATCAAAGCCCCTAAAAATGAAATGTGCTGAAATACAGCCGATTAACCAGCCTTCTCTGAGCCTTTGATGAGTTACCTTGTGCTCAGGGCAGGGCAGGGACTTGCTGTGTTTGCTCTGCCTCACTCACAAGGAGCCAGGACAAGCCAGACTTTGGAGACAGTGACAAACACCACACAAAAGCTCTGCCTGCCCTGAGCCCTCCATCCACAGGGTCACCAGGGTTTGGGCTATGGCCCAGCTCCAGGCTGGCTCATTAAGCAGCACAAGCCAAGAGATCAAATCAATTTTTCAGTTCCAGCTCAAACATTTCACTGCTGTAAGGCCTGGCTGGCTCTCAGGGTTACTTGAGCCTGACCACAGGTCTAACCCAAGAGGGAGGCAGGAGGAATGAAACACTGGACATGATGTGCCAGAGTTACATCCAGAAATTCACTGAGGGCTCTTTCACTGCTCCTGAGCCTTCTGGGTAGAAAGAGCAGCAGGGCCTTCAGCAGCACCCCCTGAGCTGTGCCCACACCAAGCCTGGCTCCAGGAGCACCCCAGGCATTGGGGTTGAAATCTCAGTGTCCCTTAAACTTGACAGCACAATTCTCCCAGAGCAAGGTGGTGCACAGAGGGAAACTGAGGCATCTAAGGGACGCTTTTGGGGTCACAGTGGAGACCCAGAGATCTGTATCTCAAGCATTTAGAGCCCATACAAGTTCTTGGGCCCCTGGAGTGCTCTTCCCAACAAGCCCAGCTGCCATGGCTCCCTCTGCCCAACCTCTGCTCAGCTCCCAACTGCTTCCACCCCCTGCCCTGGCACTTGTATCAAGATGCACCCACCATGCTAAGCCTAACCTAAATCTTAAAAACACCCTTCTAGCCTCTTCCTGCTTCATTACCTACCCTGGGTCCTGATGCCTCTGCTCAGCAGGAGCGCCCAGGTCACAGCTGGATGCCAAAGGACAACCTGTCTGTGTTGGTTTTAAGCACCTGAGGGCTCTCTCCTCCTTCTCCTGCAGCACCCAGAACATTGCTCGCCCCCCCCCAGCAGTGCCAGCACAGCCACCCCTCGAGGTTCAGAGATCAGTTGGGTGAACACTGTCATTTATCCCCAGTGGAGAAGCTGCAAGGCTTCTGTCCTGCAGGGAGATGACTGCCCTGAGCTCCTGACACAGCCTGAGGGAACAGGGTGTGCTCCAGCAAAGCACAAGTCCCACCACCAAGCCTTTTGTGACTTCTCTGACACCAGGATTGCTCCTCACTTTTGTCTCTCACCCACAGAGCTGTTGGGCCACTGCTCCCCTGTGTTAACAAGATGTCAGCTGTGGCTAATTATTAATTCATTTCAAGATACGTTTTGAAACAGATGGATGGATGGATGGTGGCCAGTCTTTGCGAACGAAGATCTGGGAAAGATGTTTTTACCTTTCAAGCCTGCACAATGGATTTTTTAGGTGAGACACAGCCTGCGCTGAACTGAGCCCACCCTTTAA
>JAWWLV010000040.1:9273018-9287248 GCA_035041135.1 Platyrinchus mystaceus
GTGACTCTTGGGGCTGGGCCTGTGCAGGGCTGAGGGTTGGACTCCAGGATCCTTGGGGGTCCCTCCCAGCTCAGCACGTTCTGTGATTGTTACCCCATCTCACCCACACACTGGGGTATGTCCTCCAGTGCTGGGCCCTGTTTTTTGGGTTGTGGAGCCCTGAACTGGCTGTTCCCTGTGCTCTCCTGAGCTTTCCTGCAGGTATCAGCAAAGCTGCTCATTTTTCCCAGTTTTGAGGTGCCCCCTCCTTGTCTCAACCCCACTGCTCTGAGTCTGAGTCATGCATTAAAATGACTTTCCTGAATTTTATTTTTTTGCAGTGACAACTGATCTGTAGTTTCTTCTTTGTCTGCTCCAGTATGTTGGTAGCTGGCAGGAGCTAACAAATGCCAAGTGAATTGCTAGAGGGGACTTCAGAATTGATCACCTTGTTTTTAGCATGGCAGGGAAAAAAAATCATGTACTCCCAGTAACAGACTAACTTAACAGATACTCCAGGCTTTAGCTGAACTTTCTACCTCACAGTTTTCAGTCCAATTAATCTTATTTTCAAACAGTGGTCATTATGTGGAGAGCAAAAGGTGATATAAAAATAATTACAAAATGCAAATAGAATAAAAGACAGATTCTCATCCCAGCACAATGTGACAGGGAGAAGCAAATCAGAAAGTATTAAAATCACTTCTGTCCTTTTTTCACATCTTCTGAGCCTTGCTGCACCAACACCAATTTTTCACATCCTCTGATCTTGAATTGCTAAACTGAACTGCAATAGTGGAGGGTTTTTCCTCTGTGGTTCTGCCTCTGAATTAGACATTCACTGGCTTTCTTCAGGGCTTTAGACTTGTCAGGAAAGATCCATGACAGGCATAAGCCAACTGGGGAGCTGCACTGGCACTGCTGCTCTGAGCTAATGGGGGCTAACGTGAGCCATGGGCTTTGGGGGCAGATGGGAGGCACTTTAGGGGAACTCTGGTTTCTCCAAGTTGGGGGGAAGTTGTAAAAATAGCCCCAAACATGCTAAACATGTTCTTTGTGTCAGGGCATTGGGCAGTCCCCACTGGGCCAGAGCAGTTCCATTCTGGATGTCTGTCAGCTCCTGGGCCCTGTTAATGATGTCAATAACTTCTGGCATTTGCAATTTGTGATTTCTTACTTCTCCTTGCAAAGTGCCAGTCTGACGGATCATAACTCTGGCCTGCACAGATGAATTTCTCATGCCTCAGGTGAATTTCTCACTGTGGAAAAAAAAAAGTGCCTTTTTAATATTACATGTCTTCCAAATGAGAAGGTCCCAGGCCTGAGGTCATGGCAACTTTTCTAAATACAGGCTAAAAGATAACGACAAACCCAGTGTGAATTAATAGAGGTCAAACTGAAACCCCAAAGGTTGTGCCATAATTACCATAATGAGATGTTTTCACTGACTAAGTTTGGAATTTTTTTCTCTTCCTTCACCTTCTCAGAACTCAAAGTCTTTGCAGACATTGTTGTTTTGGCCCAAGTCAGGCACAAGCACACTGAAAGATGGGAAAGATCCTTCCTGCTCTAGGTCATTATTCACAAGGGAAGAGAAGTCCCCAAAATACCATTATCTTTTGGAATGGGTCTGGCTGAGCTGGAGTTTCTTCTTCCTTGTGCACACTCAGTCTTTCACTGCTGTTTTATTAAACTGCCTTAACCTGGGAGTTGTGTTCCATCTCATTTTCTCTCCCCTGTCCAGCTGAATCAGTGATAGAGCAGCTTGGTGGTCACCTTGGTGTCCTGCCAGAGGGCAGGGTTAGATGGGATATGGGAAGAAATCCTTCCCTGTTCAGGTGGAGAGGCCCTGGCACAGGTTGCCCAGAGAAGCTGTGGCTGCCCCATCCCTGCGAGTGTCCAAGGCCAGGTTGGACGGGGCTTGGAGCAACTTGGGCTAGTGGAAGGTGTCCCTGCCCATGGCAGGGGTTGGAATTAGATGGTTTTTAAGATCCCTTCCAACACAAACAGGTCTATGGTTTCCATTTAAAGAGGGGAAGCTTTTTCCCATGATTTTCTCTAATGATTTCCACAATCTCCTGCTAAGGGCGAATAGGATCCTACAGCTGAGGGCAGTGACTTCTTGAGCCAACCTGCCCTATCAGCAAAGCCGTGTCTACAGCACTTTATACAACTCAGGCAGCCCCAGCAGCTCAACCCACGTCGCACAACAAAGACGCCACCATCACCTTGGTAAGTTCATGCCACAGATCCAGCCTAAATCCCACAGAGCTATGCCAGGGCAGAGCCAGGGCTGGCTCTCACCCCACTCCTCAGAGCACCATATGCACTTTATAAGGTGGGCAAGGTAAGCAGCCCCACATTAAACCCCCAGAACCCTCCTGCCTTTGTTCCCCAGTGCTGTGTGAATTCCACAGCCAGAGTGAATAAGACCCGACTTAGCAGGGCTGCAGGGAAGCAGCCAGCACCCATGTTATCCATACAGCCACTGGGATTGCTCAGCACTGCTATTTCCCCTGTGTGAGCATAAACACTCACAAGCTGCACAGCCTCTTTGAGTCTCACTTATCCTGGCAGTTTTCTAGGTCGATCAGGATTCGGGACCTTTTTCCAGCCTTTTTCCTAAAGCAGAAAAGCACCCAACCAAAAAAAAAAAAAACCAACACAACAACGTCCAGAATCAGTACAGTGAGAACCATCAGTGGTGATTAACAAAGAGCAAAACAACAAGTGAACTCCCAAAACACACGAGCTGGGAACAATATAGGGGAGGTCTTTGAAAAGAAAGCTTTTCATCATCAGGCTCAAGCGGCACTGAGCCATCCCTCTGATCCATCCTTCCCCTTGTCTGACACTCAAAACACCCCGTGGAAGGTCCATTTCCACCACCAAACAACCAAGTTTTATCATTAAAAAGAGAGCAGGGTAATCTAATGCTGATATGGGCTGGGTAGAGAGCAGAAGATGCTGCCAGATGGCCTTGGGGGCAGCTCCATGTCCCCCCTGTGCCCACCCAAGCACATGGTTGTGGTTTCACCAACAGCTCCCCCAGCTCTTCCCATCACTGCTGGTGGATCAGGGTCAGCTCCTCTCTCCCAACCAGGCAGACAACCTGGTGAGGCATTAATTGCCTTGTCAAGGGTCACTTAAACCCACTGGTAACCTAGAACAAAGAGCCCAGGGACACTTGGTGCCTTTCCATGTGTTTTTCCCACTGGATCAGGGTGTCCCAGTCACTCCCAGCCCATGCTGCATCACTTGTGTCCCCCTGGGCTCCCTCTGCCCCCCAGGAGGGACTTGGGAGAGGAGCTCTGCTCTGCAAAGCGCTTAAACACGTGCCCAGAGCTGAGCTTGGGCTCAAGGGCTTAACAATGAGGGACTGAAGGACTTGTTCAAGTGCCAGAGTTTCCCAGAACGAGGAGATGGAAGTTAATGCTGTGGGTAAGCACTGCAGAGCCTGGGAGGTCTCACACACCCTAAAAAACCATCGGAGTCTGCTCAGCTCCCATGTTCCTTCCCTTCCTGGGCATGTGGGTGAGGTTCTGGGCACGGCAGAGCTCCCGGGCTCCAGCCAGAGCCTTCAAACCAGGGGAAGACCAAAATCCCCCGGGCTGGATCCTGCACCCATCTCCAAGCTCCCTCTGCTGTTCCCAAGTGCATGTTACATTCCCTGGATCCTCTGGTCCTCCCTTCTCCACCCACAGTGAGACCACAACAGAAATGAGGTCCTGCTCCCACCAAAAGGTGCTTCCACCTTGGTGGGTCCATCAGCAGGGCCAGAGGCAGCTGCAGCAGGAACAGGAACAGAGCAGCAAGTGCCTTGGAAAGCTTCATCTTGGATGGAGGTGATGGAAGAGGAAAAAGCAGAAAGTCTTGGGGTGAAGCAAAGGGAGAAGGAGGAGATCACCCTGCTGAAAAGGGACAGGATGTTCTGCTGGAAAGCAGGGAAAGCAGCCACATCAAATAAATGTCCCACTCAGGGTTCTTCTGTCTCTGTTTCCCCCAAGGTGCTGCCAATGCCTCTCTCACATCACAGGAATGCTGCCACGCCCAGGGCATCTCTCAGGGCTGCCATGAGCTCTGGTTCTTCTCCTGCAGAGCCTTGATCTCAAACCTGTGTCGGAAGCACAGCACAGGAGGGTGACCCCACTGCTGTGGGTATCCCCATAATAGGCAGCTCTCCCAGTCTGCCCCTGCCCTGGACACCACAAAGCACAGCCCCACTCAGCTTCCTCAGTGTGTGGAAGACCCACACACACCCCAGAAGGACAGCAGAGTCCAGCCTGACTAATACCAGGAGCAGCACTGACCCTCCAAGTTGTGTTGAAGCCAAAACTCGGCAGAAAATGAGTTGTAGCAGAATATACTCAATTTCTCAACTCCTGAGGTTTTCCAGACTGTTTGGAGACAATTTTTGATGATCCTTGTGGGTCCCTTCTAACTCTGATTCTGTGATTTCATGCAAACTAGGATGGAGCAGCTCTCCTATGAGGAAAGGCTGAGGGAATCGGGATTGGTCAGCCTGGAGAGGAGAAGCTTCGGGGTGACCTGATTGTGGCCTTCCAGAACCTGAAGGGAGATGACAAAAAAGATGGAGAGAGACTATTTCCATGGGCCTGGAGTGACAGTCCAAGGGGGAATGGCTTCCCACTGCCAGAGGGCAGGGTTAGATGGATACTGGGAAGGAAGTCTTGGCTGTGAGGGTGGGGAGGCCCTGGCACAGGTTGCCCAGAGAAGCTGTGGCTGCCCCACCCCTGGAAGTGTCCAAGGCCAGGTTAGAGCAACCTGGTCTAGTGGAAGGTGTCCCTGCCCAAGGCAGGGGGTAGAACTGGATGATTTTCATGTTCCCTTCCAACCCAAACCATTCCGTGGTTCTATGAACCACTGACCATCCCTGAGCAGTTCCCAGCTCCATAAATTCCCATCTGTTTCTGTAGAGGAAATGAAAGGGCCGCAGCTTGTGGAACTCCAAGACAAATAGACCTTTCCCTGGATCATTTGTCTCCTGAGTGGGTTGCAACTGTCTCTCCTATGTGAAGTGGCACAAAAGGAAGCCACAGGTTCCTATTATTGAGGAGCCAAAAGACAGCCCGGCTTCCCCCGGCTCCACAGGCTGCACCAGCACCGCCCCAACTGGGAAATGATTCATCTCCATCTCCGGAGGATTTTTCTGGGAGCTGCTGCAGATCCACCTTGGGATGACAGAGCAAAACCAGCAGAAAACCAATCTTGTCACTTCTATTTTTTCTCCCCCTGCCCCCACCGAAAAGCCACGATTTGAGGATGTCGCAGTCACAGCTCGGGACGAGCTGGTTCCTTACGCAGAGGGGGTTTTTTTTAAACCCGTTCTCAGCTGACAACGCCCATGGATTTATTGGGGGAATTTATGAGCCAGGGAGGAAAGCCACCAAAAAAGGAGGAAGCAGAATCAGTTCCAAATCTTGGGACAAGAAACATGTTTCAGTGGGATTGAAAGGCGTTCAAGTCAGTAAGCCAGAGAGAAATAAATACATATACCCTTTAATCCCTAAATACTCTGTCTGGAGGACACCAAGCACTGTGCTGGAAACTAAAAGCAATAACTCCTAAAGGGCAACCAGACCCTGTTCCCAGACAGATAAGAAATAGGGATGAAAAAAAGAAAGCAGCATGACAAGTTAAACAAATACAAAAACATGTGTCACGGCTTTTGGAAGGGGAAAAGAATTGGAAAAATGGTTTTTCTTGACTGAAGCTTTATTGAAAATTGAGCCAAATGGGGGAGGCTGCTCTGCCAGAACCCCAGTGATGTTGATCCCCACCTGCAGTGCTCAACAACACGCCCACTCCTGGTGAGGTGTCATGCCCTGACATGGACCACACCAGCATTTCTGGTCATACCTGGCACCAAAGGCACCTTCCTCAAACCCAGGAACTCAAAGCAGGAATGATGAAGACATGAAGCATCTGCTGCCCACGGGTGAAGGAAAGGCCAGGGGGTGTCACCAGCTTTGCCTAAATCTGCCACCCTTTTACCCAACAGGGAACTCTGGGGGAAACCTCCTGCAGTGATGACAAGGGACACACTGAGCCCTGTCCTCCCCCAGCCATCAGGGGGGCAAAGCTCTGCCTCCAAACATCCAAACAAGCTTTGGCTGGGTCACAGATCAAGGACAAAAAGAAAAGAGAGGAATCCCAGAATCCCAGACTGGTTTGGATGGGAAGGGACCTTAAAGATCATCTCATTCCACCCCTGCCATGGGCTGAGACAACTTTCACTAGACCAGGTTGCTCAGAACTCCATCAGCCTGGCCTTGAGCACTTCCAAGGATAGGCAGGAACAAGGCTGCAAAATTGGTTCAAATTCCAAGAGGCATAATTCCAGTTCATCATTTTTTATATGTGTATGTATATATATATAAATGTATATATATATCTATCTCACAGACACATCATTTTTTACATCAGCCCCTCACATTCATCTCCTGGGTTAAAAACAGGAGGTTTATTATTTCCCTTTCTCTCTCCAGCACAAGAGGAAGCTCAGCAAGACCTGAGCTTTGCCAGAGATGCCGAGCTCCACACAGGCAGCTCTTCATCTGCAGAGGCCTCCTCCTCCCTAAAACCCATTTAGAAAGTCCTAAAAAAGGATCATTTGCTAAAGAAAAAGGAAATTTGAGGTCGCAGCAAGAGAGCCACGATCATCAGACAGGCAGAGAAGGGCCAGGGCAGCTGGAGGATGGTGGGGAAATCCATGGACTAAACAAACGTGGCCAAACACATTTTATCAAGGAAACCACAGCAGATTGGCTTTGATAATCCAAACCATTTTCTCTACCCATGAGAACAGAGTACTGATGGGAGAAGCTGGCAGGAGGCAGAGTGAGGGCCAAGTAAGAAATAAGAAGCAGAACACCTGGCTGCAGGAATGGCCTAAAACCTCCCAAAATAATTAGCTCCTCCACATACTTCGTTTAGCCCTTTCAGCAGGATTGAAGGAAAATGAATTGGTGTTTAACCAACAGCTTGGAGGCTTTAATACAGAAATATTTCCAAGCTGGGAAGAGGGATGGGGGAGTGTAGCTCTAAATTTCAGCCAAGCTCTCAGGGGCTGGATGAACAGAACAGTAAAAATAAAATAAACTCAAAAAAAAGAAAAAAGGAAAAGAAAAAAAAGGGTTGAACTTGGAACACCAAATCCAGAGAATTTATGGGAACTCATTTAAGGTTCAGCTCAGTTTTGGTTCCAGCAATGGGAAGTGCAGGGAGGTTATTTTTGCTTCTGGCTTAACCTTCATGATGAAAAATAGCCCATGAGGTCACAGCAGGGCTGGAGGTGAGGAGGGAGGTCAGGGCTGAGCAGAGGCTCTGCTGAACTCACTCAGCCCTGCTCAGGGGGTCAGATGCTCCAAACCACACAGAAAAGGGATCAGGGCTGTGAGGGACAGACAGACAGACAAGCAGAGCAACAGTTTATCCCTCAGCATCCTGCTGGTCCCATGGGATTTACACCCAGCATCATGCAAAGCTCAAATTTATTTTGGAAACAACTTCCAGCAGTTCCCCAAACCCATCAAAGTCCTTCAGCCACTTTATCTGCCTTTAGCAGATGAAAACTACCCACAGCTACCTCTGCAAAAGTGTTCTTTAAGTGAGCCCTCAGATTTTCCTCTCTGCTAGGAAACAACCTGTGGAAGAGTCCTCCAATACCCACCACCAAGTCCTCCAGTATCCGTCAGCCTCACCCTCACCTGAGAGAACCAGCTAGAACACAAACACTGAAACTGCAGCTGAGGCTGCAAACCCAGACAAAGGGAGAGGAAAGACCAGGGGGAAATTAATAGGCAGGAATTCACTTCTTTAGCAGATCCAGCTCCATCAGGCATGAAAGTTTAGGATGCTCTCGGGGGAGGGAAGATTCTTGTCTCAAGGCAAACTGGCCTACTCACTCTATTTATAGAGGACAGGCAGCATTTGAGCCCTGCTGCAGCTCAGCAGAGCCCACTTAGATGCTCTGCACATTATGCAAGTGCTCCAGAGCCGGGCTGGGCCAGCAGCTCCACGGGAGGGGGTGGCTGCAGGGGGCAAGAGATGCCCCGTGCAGGGCAGGAGTCCCCATCCAGCACGGGGGTGGCACAGCCAGTCCCCCAGTGCAGCCACCACACTTGGAATGGCTCAAGCACAACATCCTCCCTCTTCTCCACTGGCATAAACTGGGCCTGGAAAAGCAACACAGTGCAGAAAACCAGGAGCTCCAGCTTTCCCTAAACCCCTCAGGTGGGAAGAGTGTGGAACTGCAAGCAAAAAAAGGCAGAAAAGTGGGATTGTTTGAAAACTGTATTGAAGGCACCCAGAGCTGAAAAGGAACCAGCAATTAGCTCATCTCCTCACTGTTCCTCATTAAATTAACCTTCCAGTGGTTACTAGAGAGGGAGAGACCAGCTTTTAGTTCTTGTTGAAGGCCAAGGCTGGAGAGGCATTGGTTGGGATCTGGGGCTGCTCCAAAGGGAAGAGGTGGTCTGGGTTTTGATGAGCTGCCTCAGACCAACATTCCATGTCCTCAGAGTAAACCCACAGGCAGGCTGGGGGGATGCAACAGATTGTAGGAGACACTTGGGAATTGTCCATGCACCAATGCCTGGAGGTGTTTGAGCAGAGCCTGGATGTGGCATCAGTGCCATGGGCTGGGTCACAGGTTGGACTCCATGATCTCAGAGGGCTTTCTCAACCTCACTGACTCTGTGAAAAGCATGAGGCTGCTGCAGGGGCCCAACTGGAACATGGATGCCTTTGTCCGGGCCTTGGGGTGGCAGATTCCATGAAAACAAAGCTCTGGGTGTGGGAAGGGGCACAGATGGCTGAGACTGACACTTGGGGAAGGAATGCAGGATCTCAGCAGGTTCCTGAGGTATCACCTTTGTCTCACAAAACTGGGTGAGAGCAGAGCCTGTCTCAAGGCAAAAGTCAGGGAAAGCTCTAATGCACCAGGGAAAGGCTGGAAAGAAAATGAGGAGCCTTGTCTGCAAACACAGGGGTCACAGGTCAAATTTGAGTATTTGGCAGTTCATTGCCTCCATCACAGCAACACAGTGAGTGTGGCACCAGTCCTCACATAGGGGTGGCACCAAGGGACAACCAGCCAATATTTGGGGTTCCTCGAAGCTCTGAGGGCATCTGATTCCTGTTAGATGTAAAAGAGAGGAACATTCAGACACCCACCAGGCCCAGCTTTACCAGGCCAGGCAAGTGGTTTCTGCACCCCAGCTCTGTCCTGGCACATCCCTGACAGCCCACAGCCAGGGCTTTGGGGGTGAGCATCTGCCAGGAAGCCTGTGCCAATAATTGGGCTGTTTCTCAGCCTCTCCTGCGTGGGATCCACCACATGAACCGGCTTCTGGCCAAGACAACTCAGTTTGTGACTCTCCCCTCCTTGTTTCAGGGGCCTTGAACTCCCTTAGATCACTTCCTGCCTGCTCTCAGGGCCTTCATTCACCATCATTTGCTACGTGGGGCATGAGCTCACCATCATAAACATCCTCCTGATTTCCTTCTACCTGTGACAACCCCCCTGAACCTCAGGGCTCCACCAGCCAGGAGCTCAGGAAAGCTTCAGCTCCCAAAGCAAAGCTTTCCTTGGTCTCCATGTCCCATCTAATGCCACCCAGTAGAGAAAAACACCCTTTAGTGCCTTTTGTGTGATTGCACATGCACAGAGGGTACCATGGTTATCCAGGAGCACTCTGTGTTCTCCAAAGGCTCCAGGACCAACGTCTGAGGTTACTAAGCAGCATCTCTTGGGAACACAGGTCATATTCAGGTCCTGTTCCCTTCCAGAGAACTCAATTATTCACCTAATGGGCAATTTGCTGCCATCTGGACACTCAGAGCTTGACCTGCACACTGCCAGACGTCCCCATGAAGTCAGTGCTTGGCACCAACAGGATGCTGCCACTGCCTGGCACTGCTGGAGAAGGGGCTGCTGAGGGGCACGACAGTGCAAATCAAACAAGCAGCAGAGCTTTTGGGTGGGTATTCCCAGTCTGATCATCCTCTTCCCTCCAAGAGGAATATAGAATGGGATACAGGGGTGGGGCAGAGAAGAGTGTGGGAGGGCAGCCTGTACTCTGCTCCTTTCTCTCCAGGGTTAGTACCAGTCCCAGCATTCATGGGCAGCCAGTTTGTGCTGCTAAAGGTCATTTTTCAATTCTTCAGGCTGAGCCTGAAGATTGGGCCCTCAGTGGTTCTCTGGGAGAGTCAGTCCTTGGCACTCTCACAGGGTTTTTCACCAGCACTAGAACACCTCAAGGTTGTTCCAGCAAATCTGCTTCAACATCAAGTGTTTGTCACTGACGATATCAAGGAAAGGAGATGGCTGTGGAGGCACCACTGGCAACAAACCCTGCCCTCCTTCGCCTGCTCGAGTAAAACAACACACAGGTATCCCCAAAATGCCAGGCAGTGGAAGGATTGGAGGAAAACTAATTTCCAAAGTTGAGCACACTGGACTCAAGAACATTAATCCTAATGGTGCTTCAAACACCGGGCCTGAGAACAACACAACCCCTGCTCTCCTCAGGGTTTTTATAATTTCTGCCCCCCCTCTCTGTGAGGGCCTTTGACAAGTCTGCAGAATTTATCATTTTCTCATACCAGGGAGTGTTTCTCTGGACTGCAGGAGGAGAAAACATCTAAAACTCTCTGGGGAAAGATGCCTCTTTTAGGCAGCAGAGCTTCCCTAAGTGAAACAAGCTCAGATCTCCCCACCACAATTCTTCCTGAAGGTCTTCTACCCTTACACACCTGGAAGGTTGTGATCAGCATTCCCTGCACAGAATGAGGATTCTGAATCCAAGCTCCCTGCCCAGGCCCAGCACCCAAAGACAGCAGCTCTGGTCTAATAAAGGAGCAGAAAGCACAGTTTTATCAGAGAAGCAGAGTCCCACTGAGCTCGTTCCCTCCCAGGAGCTCACCAGTAACAACACCCATAAGAAGGTGAGCTGATAGAGAGGCTCAAAAGTTATGGGGGATTAAACATCCTGCTTTTTGACTCCAAGGGGGAGCTGAGGACTTGGCAAAGGACAGGGATGAGTGTGTGTTCATGCAGGCTGGGCTGACTGAGCCCAGAGTCTGTAAGCATGTGGAGGAGCGAGTACGTCTGAGCGAACAAGTGGGCTGGAGACGTTCGTGCTACAACAGCAGAGCTCAGCATTCCCAACAGCTCCCTGCTCATCCCAAATTCAAGGCTCATCTTCAAGCTATGAATTGCAAAAAGGACCCACAATCACATTCAATCAAAAAAAAAAAAAAAAAGAAAAAAAAAGGGACAAAAAAAAAAAAAACAAAAAGAGGCAAACAGACATGGGAAGGGAGGACCAGGGAACAGGAAGCCAAACACAGAACTATTTCCAGGAGGAATAACAGCCATATGGAAAAAGTTACCAAGATGATGAATTCTGCCTTCAATATGTTCAAGGAAGAAACTGCATCAGACCCAGTCTGGGGGTGGCCAGATCTTTCAAGAGGGGAGAGGAAAAAAAAAAAAAAAAAAGCTGCCACCCCAGCTTGAACTTGAACATTTGGTGTTTCATTTGCATCTTGGAATGAGGCAACTGTTATCATTCAAACTTTGCATTCTCCTCTTGGATCTCTGCCTTCCCGGGTCACATTTGTGGCTCTCACATAACCAGGAATCCCCCCGCTACAATCTGCTGCTTCTGGCTCGGCCCTCAAACCAAATTCCAGAGCAGCTGACATGGAAATTTCCCATCAAACAACTATTAAAGTTTTACCTCAGGCTGTAAAAAAACTGGCTTATGTGCTCTGCATAAGCAATGCAAATATGCCCTGGTCTCACGTGCTCCGTGGCTCTGTGCCACGGAGCTTCCCACTGCTGTCTCCTCGGATTCCAGAATCCAGCCCTGAGAAGTGGAGGGCTGGTAACAAAGCCCCAAGCCTACAAGTCTGCAGCTATGTGCATATGGTGGAGGTTTGCTGGCTGCACCACAGATTGCAAAAATCCACCTGAAGGGTATTTCCAATGATTAATCAATGCGGCTTTGTGATCTCCACCTCAACCAAATCTCTCTGCCACATTCAGTTTTGTTGCCTCTCTTGAAGGGCTGGGGGAAAGCAAAGCATAAATAACCATGGAGGGTTTGCACAGAGACACAGCAGGGCAGAAAAACCCAAAACCACACCAGCTGCCCACACACACTCCAATTTCTCTCTTCCCATTGCTCAGAGGTGCCTCCTGAGGCAATTCCACTATGTGGAACTGCCCTGTGGAGACTCCTGTCTGATCCCTAATCTTCCAGTGCAGGTAGATCATTCAAGTGCTTAAAGTTTCCTGGGATGAATCCAGGCTTTTCTCCAATTAACGGCAATTTCTTTTTCTACTTTGCATCCCAACTTCATCTTGTTTCTCTCTTTCCATGCAAATCACCACCCACTTGCCTCCAAGGGTGGACAGCCTTTGCCAATACAAGTACCCAGCAGAGAATTAAAGCTAGAAAGTATTAACCATCATTGGTTATTTTCCATCACCATCAAGCTCAAAATGCTCTCCTATTCAAGCTACAAGTGGGCTGATGTAGATCTTCTGCAGATGTCTGTGTTCAAGGGGAAAAAAAAAAAACAGCAGCAGCGAAATCCTCTTTTGGCTAATAAACAGCAAGTAATTGCAGTTTGTCTCTCTGCTGCCAAAGGAACTGTGGTATTGATGGCATTGCCTGAGAGGGGCTGATTTGTGGCAGCACTTGGATCATTAGCTTTTTAATCCCCTGCTAGACCTGACCTGCAGCTTAACCAAACCTCCCCTGCTCTGGTTTGTCCACCTGACACCCAGGCAATGATTGTTGTTCTTTCCCATTCCTCTATCACACAACACAGTGAGCTCAAGCTTATTTTTCCTAATTCCTATCACTACACAACACAAAAATTAAGGACAATTACACATTTTCCAGCCCAGCAAATATCCCCAACAGTGTTCCAAACCACGTATGAAATGTGAGGGAAATTATTTTGCCCGAGATGCAGAACTGACTCTGCAGTAATAAGGAACTCAAAGAGATTTTGCCACCAGCAAGGTTAAACAATTACTTCTTCCTCCTCTCCAAAGCGAGTGGCTGATTAACTTGGAAGCAAGGTAAACAATAAACAGTGATTTGTGCATGGGGGTGATGATTCAGCCAAAGCAGCAGATCAGCATTTGAGTAACAGGCTCCAAACATGTGCTTTGTTTTCCCAGTGGTGATTCTCCAGTGAGCAATGGAACAGGATGGTCCCAGTGTCCAGAGCTCACCACACCACCAACCTAAAGGACTAATGTGAAAGCTTTTAAAAAAGAAAAAAAATCAGCCCCCCAGGGGATCACACATTTTAGGCCCCATTTTTTTCCATCCAGGCAGCAGCAAACACAGAGCAGCTGGGACATTTCAACTAACACGGCCTGGGAGAACACGCTGTGTCAAAAAAGATCTTCTGGAAAAGAGCAAATGTAGCAGGACACCTGCAAAACAGCTGCTTTTTGCCTGCATAGCCAAGTTCTGAAAAATGTAAATTGGTAATGCAAGAAAAACACGCTGGGGAAAGTTTTCCTCTAAAGCCATAAAACCCTGAGCCACTGAGGAGAAGGAAATGAGGAAGGAAAAGCATTTGTGCTTCTGTTTTATGCCTCATATTTTTGTTTTGCCTCATCATAGCCCTGATTGGATCATGTCTGTTACTTGGATAAAGAGAAGATGGAAATGCTTTCTGTTGCATCAACAAAAACCAGCATGAAAGATAACTGCAAAGGCAGCACGCCAGCTCGGGGTAGCTCTGGGTCACCGTTGTTCTGCAGCGCTCAACAAAACTGCAGGGACTTGCAAAGAGACAGATTTTGTCCTCCTCGGGTCCCTGGTTGGGGTGATCTGTACTTGAAGCACTTGCAAGCCCATCATATTCCTCTCAAACCCAATTATCTGCACGGGGATGGGGAAAGACACAACAGACACAACAAATGTGCCTCTGGCCCTTTGAGGTTGTTGCTGGGCAGCTGTGGGCTGGACCAGGATGTCATTGGAACCCAAGGCATGTGAGGGTGAGTCTGGGAAATTCATCTCCACCTCTGTGGCTTGTTCCCTACCTGGTCATGAGGGACAGTGGCAGCAGGAGCAGGGAGGTGATTGTGCCCCTGTGCTGGGCACTGGGGAGGCCACACCTCGAGTGCTGTGCCCAGTTGTGGCCCCTCAGTTCAGGAAGGACATGGAGGGGCTGCAGCAGGTCCAGAGAA
>JAWWLV010000040.1:9291054-9304077 GCA_035041135.1 Platyrinchus mystaceus
GAGGGGGTGGAGTCCCCGTCCCTGGAGGGGTTTGAGCAGAGCCTGGATGTGGCATCAGTGCCATGGTGTGGGTGACACGGTGGGGTTGGGTCAAAGGCTGGGCTCAAAGACTTCAGAGTCACTCAGTGTTTTCCAACCCAGTTGATTCTGTGATCCCTTTTCCCTGCTCACCAGGCCCATAAGACACCCAAAGTGCACGGCAGAGAGCTCCAAACCATCCCAGCTCCCTTCCCACGGGGGGCTCAGGGAGGTGGTGAAGGGCTCTCAGAGCTCTTTTTCTTTAGCAAAGGGAAGTTGGTTTGTTTTGTTGTTTTTTTTTTTCCTGGGAAGACCATGGAAAAGAAAGCAAGAAGGCGGCGTAGGCCTGAGGCACCAGGGAAGGCATCAGGGTTCATGAGGAACAGGAGAGAAGCTGTCAGGGAGAAGGGGGCGATGAAGACACCAGCAAGGCAGACCCTGCAGGCAAGCAGGGGTGGGTGTGGAGATGCTGGGGAAGCTGCTGAAGGGGTGGAGTGATGTAAAAAAACCAAGCAAGAAGGGATTTTGGGTGTAAAAGTGGAGACTTGGTAAAGCAGCCCTGGTTTTCAGAAGGGAAATGGGGGTAAATGCCTTTGGACAATCAAGTTGGGGCACAAAATCACAGAATATTCTGAATTGGAAGGGACCTACAGGGACTATCAAGCAAATGGTCCATGCTGGGATAGAACCTGCAACCTTGGCATGATCAGCACCATGCTCTGCCCAGCTGAGCTGAACTCAGGGCCATAAAAAAATCAGTCTGCCCAGGCCAGATCGATTTGAGAACACCAGAGGAGGAGGAGAAATTCAGATGCAGAGTGACAAGCACAGAGGAGACACAGTGAGGTCTGTTTGCCAAACCTAGAGCAGTTCTGTATGAGAACCACAGTCCCTAGAGGCACCCAGACAATGTGGGTCACTGGGATTTTGCCCATCCCCAGGCAGAAATCCTCCCCAGTTTGACCAGCTCCCTGCAGAGAGTGGGCACCTCAGGGAGGAACAGGAGCTGTGCTGCTGCAGGAGCACAGGATCCAGCACTGCTCCGAGTGGGTGGCACAGCTTCAGCCTTCATGAATGAAAATATAAAAAAAAAAAAAAAGAAAAAAAGAGGCAATACAAGAAAGGATCACACCACCCACCAGCAGGTAGGCTATAAATACCCTGGCAGGGGGTGTCTGCAGAGGAACTGGAGGTATTGACTTCATGGAGCTGATTTCATTACCATGTAGAGCACTTTGCTGAGACTTTGCCACACATGGCTGAGGTAACAGCACCAGCCTGGTCTGCCACGGCCATGCAGCCCCACCAAGAGCTGCAAAACTATGAACAAGCCCAATTCCTTTCCCTGGAGAACAGGCAAAGTGTTGCATTTATACTGCAGTGGCACCTACAGGCATCCCAGAATCCACTAAGTTGGGAAAGACCCCTGAGATCATCAAGTCCAACCTGTGACCCAACCCCACCTTGTCACCCACACCATGGCACTGATGCCACATCCAGGCTCTGCTCAAACCCCTCCAGGGACGGGGACTCCACCCCCTCCCTGGGCAGCCCATTCCAATGGCTGAGCACTCTCTCTGCAAAGAACTTCTTCCCAATGTCCAACCTAAACCTCCCCTGGGGCAGCTCAAGGCTGTGCCCTCTTGTCCTGCTGCTGCTTCCTGGGAGCAGAGCCCGACCCCCCCCGGCTCCCCCTCCTGTCAGGGGGTTGTAGAGAGTGAGAAGGTCTCCCCTGAGCCTCCTCCTCTGCAGGCTAAAGTCCCTGGAGAAACTTTGCAGCTCTATAAGAAATCTTGGAAGCTCTTCTGCTTGTAAGATCCCAGATAAAAACACACACCCCAAAATCCTTCCCCAAACATTCAGGGTCTAAGTTGGTCTGAAGAAAGTTGGTGCAGGTAACGCTGACCTTCGCTTCAGAACGTGCTGAGCTCTGCAACAGCTAGAGCAGGGCAAGATTAAAATATTTGGCAGGCTCCAGCTGAGATCACCTCCCTGATGTGCTCACCAGGCAAAGAGAAAAGAGGTATCCCAGCAGAACCCTTCACAGAATCAATTTAGGGTAGAAAGTCATTGCTCTGTGGCTGAATCAGGCTGGTCAGGGCCCAAACCCAGTTTGAACTGCACATAAATCACAAGACCAGTTAATTTCTGGATCACCACACTGTACAACAGACCCCAATGCTTTAATTCCTCTAAGTCGCCCCAAAAATCTCCTCTTATGAGGATTGCTGCAACGTTCATTTAGGAAAACAAAAAGATATGAAATCACATAATAGCACAAAGAGACCTGTCTGTTTAGAAAAAATGTTTGTGTTTACTGTTGCAGAGAAAGAACATTGTTACCTGGAGAATGAGCCCAGAGGAAGAGCTGGAATGATGGGAGCTGCTGGCAGCAGGAGGGGAGGGACAGGCTGGATGGCTCACAGGAGGCAAAACAGTCTCAGGCACAGGCAGAACCTGCTTGTGAGGGGCCCTGGAGTCACTTTTCCAATATTCTTAGACAATAAAAGAACCTTGTGGGCTCTGCCCTGTACAGCACGTCTCAGCTTTGCCCCGCAGCAGCAAAGCAAAGAGAGCAGGGAAACAAGGTGCAGCTCCCAGGAGAGTGGGGGGATGCTCAGCAGCCTCACCTTCAGCCTGCAGGTGACCCAGAAGGACAGAAGAGCTTCTCTGGCTCAGAAGGTAAAACCAGCTCAAGTTATGAAGCAGAACAACAAGCTGGGTCACAGCGAGAGACTGGGCACAGCCACAAGCAAAGGGAACCACAGAGACCAGGACTAGCCAGGCCCAGACTAATACCTGGAGCCACCAGAGAGCTTTTCTCACCATCTGGCTCCATGGGAAGAACTGGGGCAGGGAGCCCAATGGATATTCCTCAGTGCTCTGCAGTTATTTCCTGGTGTTACACAACTTACAAGGACCTTGCAGGTTTATATGCTCAGCACAGCCAAATTTGAGCAAGTCCCCAGGCTGCTTTAAGGAGAAACAATTAAACAGCTCTAAAGCTACCTGTAGGAACATCCCTTTTGCATTGTCCTCAAGTTTTAACTCAGTGTTAAGATGCTCACAGACTTTGGCTGACTGTAAAGATGCAAGTTGGGATTTAGCCCCGAACACATCACACCTTTCCATCACAGCTGCTCAGTCCTCCAAAACCTCCCACAAAGGCAGGCTCACACTCCCCTTTTCTCAGTGCATGTGTTGGAAAAGACAAAGAAAGCACTTCAGCAGAGCAACAGTGGTGCCAGGTGCCAAAGCACAGGTTGCTGCTGCTCCCAACCAGCCCGTGGAAGCGTCCAATCAAACATGCTGCTCCACCAAACTCGCACTTCCAAGAGAGAGTTTAACTGGGAAAACTTATTAAAAAGAGGTGGACACAACATTTCCCAGCATTAAACTGGTGGGCTTATACTCTCACTGGAGTTGTATGGCTGGAGATATTTATTCCAGTTTATTTATCTACTTATTCCACCTTTTTTATCAAGAACGTTACATCAGCCAGAGCCTCTGCACACAGATATAATAATAATAATAAGCTTTTGGTGCTTGTGGTAGTGGTTTCTGTACAGTTATACCTTGGATTAATTCCCACACTAGCTCTCCATGTGTCTCATGTCAGGGCAAAGGTCACAGTTTATGGTTTAATCCAGCCCTGGCTGATTCAGGCAGTGCCAAAGGGTTGAAATGCCAGTGCCCAACACACCAGGGTCTGAACTCAGAGCAGAACCCTAGAGCTCTGTATTGCTCTGTGACTCACATCCCCCACAGACCAGGCACAAAAAGGGACAAACACAACTGACCAGTTATCAAGAGCAACCTTTTGATGATGCCAAACTCACAGCAGAGCACCTCAGCCTCACTTTTCCAACATAAAACATTGCCTGAAGAGCAACAAGGTGGAGAATGAGTTTCCTCCTAGAGACCAAAACAAACAAACCTTTCCCTATATTCACGGTCTGTCCCAGCTTGAACTGCCTTTCTAGATCCTCTTTCTCTCACCAAAAAAGAAAGGAAGGGGGGGAAAAATTGCTTACCAAGATGATTAAATAAAATGTTAGCTATTCCAGCTACCCACTGGCTCTGGCTTTGACGTCAGTGCTGAATGCATTAACTATATTTGTCTCTCAAGATCTAAAAATATCTAAGGCATTAAAAAAAAAAAATAGGGCAGTTCTGGGAGAACTGTAGGTCCTTAAGAGGCACAAAGCCCCTCCAAGCCTTGATGGGGCTCACTGTGCCCCAGCAATGCCCAGGTTGCTGCACAGCCTTAGGATTGGGATGGCACAGAGGAGCTGCTGCTGCTGAACAGGCAAAGGGGAGGAGATGGGAAGCTGCTGCATGTCTGCTCTCCAGACTGTTGAATTCCCAAGGATTCCCAAGGTGTTTGGAGCATTTTCCCTCTTACTCAGCTTCCCAAACTGATGAACAAGGTAGCTGGTGTGTTGGGATGAATAATCCATACTTTTAGGGGTAACTAGAGGAAAGAAAATCCTCTTTAACTGATGTAACAGAACTGTGTGTTGAGTTTGGGAGTCAGCCTTGCTCTTTTCCCATCCCCTCTAAAGTTTTTTTCTCCCAGCAAGCTCTCAAAGGGTGCTGTGAACACCACAGGTGCTATTTCCAAAGGAGAGCAGTCAGAGCAGAACAAACACTGGAGTAAAGCCTAAAGTTTTTACTTCTGTTCCTGTCAGAGGGAGCACCTGGGGAGTCAAACACCCGTCACCCCCTCTCCACAGTCTGCTCAGAGTCAGCCTGCTACTTAAACAAAGAATTCCTACAGGGCAGTAAATACCTGAGCAGGGAAATCAGCTGCACAGAGCCTGGGCTGTTGTGAGTTGCTCCGGGGTAGAGGGAGGAGAACAAAGAAAAAGGGCCAGAACACTTTGGCTACAAGACAAAACCCAGAGGAAATAAAGGTGGGTTTTGTTTAAAATTATGGAAAGCAAACTGCGTGGACAACTTTCCCTGATCATGTTTGTGCAGACCCTGATCCAACAAAGCCTGTAAGCATGGATTGAACCACAGGAATAAATCCTGCTGGCTTAAGTGTGTTACTGATGTTTTGCTGATTAGGGATGGAGTCAAGCTTTGAACTTGTGACAGACCTGATATGGAGCACAGTGAATTATGATAAAGAGGCACTTGGGTTACCTCAAGTCCCCTCCTGTCGCTGTTTCTGTGGCACCTGAAGAGAAAGGTTTGCTTTGCTAATATTTTACAACAGGTTTACTTCTTCCTCTGACAGAATTTGCATGGGGAAAAATAGTGGCAGGAAAACAAAATCAGAGGATTTCATGCCTGGACCTAAGTGACCCCTGTAAATATGTTGCTGGATGCTGAAAGAACACCCAGACACAGTGATGCTGTAAACTCTCACAGGCAAGGTCCTGGTATCATCTCTCAAGCTTGGAGTGGAGTTCAGGATGTGCTTGAAAACTGTTAGCTATAAATCCATGCCCCTGCAGTCCTCCCTCAGGTACAACCTGCCAGCAGAAACAGCTTGGGAAGGTGTCTGGACCTGCTCTCACAGACAGTTGCATCCCATTCTTTCCTCCTTGTGGCACTGTCATTATATCACTGCAAAGTGATTGTAAAATTCTGTCTGATTTGATGTCAGATTGAGTTTAATTTCCATGGAATGATTAGACCCTATATGTGCAATTTAGGTCAATAATTCCAGAAAACATGAATGTCAGCCTGCAGTCTGGGATCTTTTTTTAATAGGGTTAATTGACTGCCAAATAATTCACAGTCAGGCTTGGTGAGGAGCAGCTGATCTGATTCCATGGGGAAACTTCTTCCCCAGTGGGGCTGGAAAAGATACAGAGATCTGGGAAGTTTTCCCCTCAGTGGAGCCACTGATGACTCTGCAGGTTGAGTCACAGGGGTTTGTGCACCTACAGCCAGAGGTTCTGGGCACAGGGAGGTCATGTTATTAATCCCACACCTGATGAACCTCACGAAGCAGAGACAAGTCAGAATCAATTGGCTGTCTCTGGGAGGTTGCACACAAGTCTGTGCAGTGAGAACCACAGCACCCACCCCCAGGCCTGGTGCTCCCACCCTGCAAAGTGTTCCCAGGGGAGCACGAGCCCCTTCGGCTTCAGACCTGGTACAAACACGGGCAACACCCAACTGGGGTGTTCAGTGGGACAAGGGCCCCTCCCATGGTTTCTCCAACACATCAGACACGAGGCAGTCAAGGAGCAGAAACAACATCACAGCTGCAAAGTGACACATTAATTGCCATGAGGGTGGGGAGACACCAGCACAGGTTGCCCAGAGAAGCTGTGGCTGCCCCAGCCCTGCAAGTGTTCAAGGCCAGGTTGGACGGGGCTTGGAGCAACCTGGGCTAGTGGAAAGTGTCCCTACCCATGGCAGGGGGTGGATTGAGATGAACTTTAAGGTCCCTTCCCATTCAAACCACACTGTGATTCTGCAGCAACAGAGACCAAACACAACTGGGTTAAAATCACAGCGGCGACAGCACAGAGATCAAAGTTATTTCCACAGAAACAGGGGGGATTCAAGGTTGCAAACCACCTAAAGCTTTAATGGAAGGGCAGATGGATGAAGGATATTTATATTGCCATCTGGAATCTTTAATTTTGTACCAGCAGCTCCCACCTACAAACTGCTGAACCTGAGCCCTGGTAGAGCCTTGGTCACCTCCCCTCTCCCTGAACTGCAGCTCCTTCACCTCCTTCTGACACTTTTCCTTCTCCATTGTGTGAGATGAACATATGTCCAATCTGGTGAGGGTAAGGGAAGGAATTTCTCACTAGGAAAGGTTAATAAACAAAGAAGTCCTGCAGTAACAATAAAGCCATTGTGTGAAAACTTAATTGGATCAGCAATACATCAGATATGCCAACACAGCGACAGACCTGCAAAAGGACTGTTTAATCTCAGCCCTAGGTCAAGGTTTAAATCAGTGCCTTGCAACAGAGACTGCTTCTAATTGCACTGAGAAATAAGTTACAATATATTGAAAATAAAAGCTGTTGGGAACTGTCTCTCATTCTTAAAACAAAAAGTTATTTCTTTAGAGATTTAAACAATCCAGGCAAATATCAACTGTAACCTTCTTTAAAATAATGCATTTTAGTGAAGAAATGGGGTTTTGGAAAACAAAACCAGTATTTATTTAATGCCAGCCTGTTTGCAATCAGATTAGACTGGTGAGTACAGGAATAAATCCACCAAAGCTGGGACAGCAGAGAGAAGTTCTTGAGCTCACTCACCCCAACCTCCCAGCACAAGAGTGGGGGACACTAAACCAAAGCACAACACTAAAAATTTTATATTTTCAGAACAACTGTGAGCTAGTTGATTTTCCTTGGAAATGTCAGTGAACCAACACATCCAGGAAGGCTTCAGAGGCTGGATTTAACTTGAGAGTAAAATTTCTCTCCTCAGTTCCCCCTTGACCTGAGCAGTCCCTGTGAAATTCAATTTACAGCTTTACACCAACCAACCTCACTTTGAAGCACGACAGAGTCTCCTCATCAAAGAAACTAATTTTAGAGAAGGGGAGCAAACTGCTAAAAGAAAATGTTTTGGGTGCCTTGATTGTAATTAGGAGAAATTAAAAATAAAAAGGAGCTGACACTGACAACCTGATAATGTACCACAGCTTGAGTTCTACACATACTATATATAATGTACTCTATATTTACTATATAATAGATATTAGACTATTGGTATCTAGGTAGGAGATACTGTATTTCTATCTACTATTGGCAACCCCAAAGCTAACAGAGCTCAAGGAGTGTTTGGATATGTTGGGATTGTTGGGGTGTCTGTGCGGGGCCAGGATTTGGACTGGATGGTCCCCGTGGGTCCCTTCCCACTCAGGGTATCCTGTAATTCTATACTACACAGTATTTATTAAAAGGAGCAAAGTCATCAAGGCACGTCATGCAAAGGGTATTTTTTTTAAGTGGCCACAGGGGTAAAGAAGCACAGAAAATGTGATTTCTCTCCCATATATATGCAGGATTATAACCTTCATAGTGACTAGAAGGGAGTATTTTCCTTTCTTTGCTCTTGCTGCTGTTTGCTCCATGCCTGGGCAGGAAATCCATTTTGATGCAGCCTTAGCAAAATGGCAGCTTCCCCTGGGAGGAACCAGGCACAGTTACAAATACCAGAGCAGTGACATTTCCCATCAAATCACTCCTCCGAGGGCTGGCAACAGGAATAATGAGGAACCTCCTGCATGGATCGTGCTCAGGGCAGACACTGCTCCCAGGTCCATCCGTGCAGAATGGGCACAGCTCCCTGAAGGCTTGGGCAAATCTGGAATCAGCAGGATGGATACTCAAGGGGCAGAAATAAGGTGTAAGCATGACATCTGCACGGGGAAATACATCTTTACAGCGTGGATTTAATGTTTTCTTTGTCCCAAAGCATCATAAAGTGCCAGCAGGAGCTCAGTCCATGGGCTCACACACCACAAAGCCACCCCACAGCCACCAGAGCTTTTGTTTCATATTTCATGTCCTGTAGTTTCATGTTTCATGTCCTGTAGCAACATCAGTTTGTGTGTTCTCCATGTGCTGGAGAGGTGTCAGCAAGACTCAAGTGCACAGATTCCTGATACAGGTTTGTAAAACCTTGAAAACGTCAGGAGTTTGGAAGCCTGAAGGTGCACTTATTTTGGGGCAGGGTTGGGCACTGCTGAGCCTGTAGTGCTTCAAGTGTTTGATGCTGCTGTGAGAGACAGACAGACCCCTTCACCCCTGGTGCTCTCTGCCCCCACACACCCCCTCTGTCCAAAAGAGGATGGTGTCATCATCCCACAGTTTCCCTCTGTTGTGGCTCTTTGCTATTTAACCCACCTAAAAGCCTTGTCCAGGCTCATTCCTAAGGTCTGGCTCAGAGCAAACCCTACCTGGGGTGTGGCAAAGTCCCACTGGGAACCCCCCATGCACAGCCCACACCAGGGTTGCTGTCACTGGCCCATCAAGGCTGCAGAAACCCACCCAATAACCCCATTCCTGCCCAAACACTTCCCCGTGCTCCCTGACCCCTTCCTGCCCAGGGAAGGTTTGCCCAGCGCACTCCTCTTAGGGGACAGACCTTTAAAAGTGTTCAGGGCACAGATTCCTGAAGTCCAGCTGCCTATTAAGCAACGTGGTCCAAACACAACCAACAGGAGCACGGGCTGGGTGCAGAGGGGAAAGCGAGGTGGAAAATGCCTGTTTCTGGCTGTGATTTTCAGCCAAGTCAGGGAGAGCTGGAGTCACTGAGGATTCTCTCCCACGTGGGGTGCTGTGTGTCCAAACGCTGCTGAGCATCACCAGCCCCTCTCTGCACCCTTCTATAGCGTGTCCCTGCATCCTCAGGGCGAGGGGAGTGATCCAGCTCCTCCGGGAACAGCTCTTCCCTCTCTCTGGATCAGCCCCCCAACACACACATCACACCTGACCCCCTCCCTCCCCCAGTCCACGGCTGTTACAGGATTGTTCCCGCTCCCCTCTTCCCAGCACCTCCCTTCTCCCAGCCAGGAGAGCACTCATGCTCCCTCTTCCATCTCCCTGAATTATGCATGGATGTCAGCAGTGGTGCAGAAGCACAGACAGGGAAGGCAACCGGAGCAGAGACACTTTGGGAAGCTGTCGCCCCTTTCCCGGCTGCGCAGCCGCCGCCGATCCCCGGGGCCGGGCTCCATCCTCCGTAATGAGCTCCGGCTCCAGCACAGCCTCGATCCCCAGCTCCAGGCACAGCCCCCAGGGAGAGGAAACAGCACGAGAGCTGCTCTAATGGTGCAGCGCACAGGCAGTGATCAAAAACCCCTGCTGCACACGGAGAGAGGAGAGATGTGTTGGCACATAAAACATAAATGCTATCACGCATCAATATTGATGTTTGCCTGCTCCCACGGACCCAGACCAGGGATAATTACATGCAATTTTTATGCTGCTTCTGACATACTTCAGTCTCTGAACATCAAAGCACTGGTAGGTAACGCCACAAGTTGCCAGGAGGATCATGGATCAAAATGGAGCTTGTGGAGAAGCAATGGGTGGTGAGGTGGGTAATTGCAGCAGCCTTTCAAGGCTGAGGATTCTGCCTGTGGTGACAAGGGGAATAAAGGAGGGGATCACAGGCTGGGCTCAATTATTTGCCGTGTACAGCCCCAAAGCTCTTGTTGGAGCCTGGGAGGGCAGGGGGAGCTGGCTGGGAACGCGGTGGGATATCAGAAAATCCACGCACCGCTCCAGAGCCAGGCAGAGAATCCCAGAATCAACCAGGTTGGGAAAGACCCCTGAGATCATCGAGTCCAACCTTTGACCCAACACCACCTTGTCATCCAGAGCCACATCCAGTCTCTCCTTAAACACCTCCAAGAACGGAGACTCCACCACCTCCAGAAGAGCACCCCCCGTGCCAGGGGGTGGGAGCAGACCCCTGAACTGGCACGGAGGGGTTAACAGTGGGATGAGCTGCAGGCAGAGCCCTTCTCAGACTCCCAGCCCCAGCTCAGAGCCAGCCTTGCTGCCGTGCCTCTGGGGAGCCCTGCTGAAAGCTTTTACGGGGCTGGCGCGTTTCTACCCCACCTCCACTCTCGAGAGAGCCACACCCTCAGCTCCAGCCCGTAAATGCCTCTAAATCAGAGCTGGGAAACATTTTCCACGGCCTTGGGAGGCGAAAGTAAACTTTCCTTGTTAATGCAGCCAATAAACAAGCCCTTGCTTCCTTCAGGCTGTGAGAGCATCTTCACCTATGGCTGCCTAAAAACAGGGATCACACACACCACCAACGTCCTGCTCGTGCAGCTGCTTCTGCCACGCAGCAGCTTTCGAGGGAAAACTGAGGGATGGAATCAGACACAACTTGGACTGACTGCCTCCTCCAGCTGCCTTTTGCTGGCCTCTCTCTTCAGGACAAGGCGAATTCACAACCAGCAACATCCAAATGTCTCCATCCCGGAGACGGAGCTGTATCTGTAGTGTCAGCACGTGACGAAAGCGAACGCACCATTTAACGCTTTTCCTTGAATGACAGTTTTAATGAAAGACATTTCGGTGCTTAAGGAAATCAGCATGAATGATCAGCTGCTAATCTCGTTCTCCCAGTAACTCTGGGAAGCCAAAAATAGAGCAGGCAGAACAAACTGGGGGCTGCAGACGGAGGTGGGGATGGGAGTGGGGGTATGTTTTGCTCCTCTTTCTGAGAGCTCACGCAGCAATTGCCACTGATTAAAACCCTTTTTTTTTTTTTTTTCAGAAGGCACGATTTGCTGTGCCACCCCTGTTGTACAATAGTGAGGGCTGTCTCCAGGCTCCGGAGAGGGAGCTGGATCAGCCAATTTTCGTGCCTCTCCACAGTCTCCGAGCTCTTACACCCCCAGCACATCCCTGTCATCCCCCAGAACTGTCCACACAGGGAAGATAACACAACGTTTATCCCAACCTAAAAGACCACCAGTACTGAAGAGCCACAGCTCTGGAAATACTTCGACCAGAAACTTTGCAAGACAGTTAGGAACAGGGAGAGATGACACAGATATTCTACCTCTAAATAAGCACAAATACCAAGAGGACACCTTTGGATTCACTGGGCAGAGCTGGACAAACACAGGATGGTTTGGGTTGGAAGGAATCTTAAAGCCCTTCTCATTCTACCCCTTGCCATGGGCAGGGACACCTTCCACTAGACCAGGCTCTGGTCATTATTTACTCAGGCTAAAGACCAATTATCGTGCTAATTTAGCCCCAAAGAGCACAGGGAGGATGGCAGGGACCCAACCAAGAGCTGCTCAGAGCCCCAGTTCCCTCCCTGTTCCCAGGGCCTGCTCTGATCCAGGCTGACATTCCCCACTTTGCAAGGTCCACAAGGTCTTTTTTTTTTTCTTTTGACTTTTCCATCTCTTCCTGTCACCATGGTATCTGAGCTCCCAGTGGCAAACTATTAATCTTTACAGCATAAGGAGGGACAATTTTGACATCAATATATGACTTGTAATAGCTGCTGTCTTCATGATGGCACCTTTTTAGTACTTCTTTTCATTTCTGTACTTTTTATGAGGCTATTTTCTTTATTAGTGCATTTTTATGGCCTGTGCAACACCTTAAGTGCCTCCAAGAAGGTACTTTATAAATAAAATTTTAATAAGATTAAGGATTTAACTCCAAGAAAAAACACACTTTGCCAAGGTGTGAATTGTGTGGTCCCTGTTACGTGTCCTTGTTGTTTGTGCAGGTCCTTATAAAGCCCACAGGTTATTAATTTTTGTGTCTGTACTTCTGGCAAAGCAGTTGGAGGCTCAGCAGATCTCCATATTTCAGGTAGATAACTAACAGGACTTCAGGAGATGTAATATTTCTTATTTTCTGTATAATTCAGAGATCAGTTCCAAGACTATAACAATTTATATCACTCTGTAAAAGGCTTTTTAAAATTTTAATGGCACCTGAGCCACCAATTATCCACAGCCAACAGGACAGGGAAGAAATACAGCCCATCAGGCCAGAGGGGATATAGAAAACTGCTGCCTCTGTGGCAATTTTATTTTCATTAGCACCAGGCAAACAGGAAAATTAGGACTGGAAGACCCCAGATCACTGAGTTATCACTGAACATGCAGCTCTGGTGGAAAGCAAGAAGTACAAGACACAGATGTGAGTTCGGTTTTGGCTTCTCCCACACGCACTAAAAATTACAGGGGATTTGTGGCCCGGCTCAAGTAAAACAGATTCTCTGAGGAAATACAGCTCTGGTTGGGTTTAACCCAGCACAGAAGGTCTTCAAGAAGGTCTCAAAGGCACCAACTCTGTTCTGAAGGCAGGACTGGCACTTGTGCTGCTTTCCCTGGATCCCAGAGCACGGGACTTTCATGGCCCCCCCTTGAGGAAAAGAGCAGAGCCTTTGTTCTCTTTCCAAAGGGGCTTCACCAGGTTTATCTATTGAACAGTCTCGTGAGAGGCAGAGGAGGGGCAGGACTGAGCTCTGCTCTGGGGGGACCAGGGACAGCACCCAGGGAATGGCTGGAGTTGT
>JAWWLV010000040.1:9327406-9372090 GCA_035041135.1 Platyrinchus mystaceus
CTTCCCCCAGAGGGTGGTTGGCACTGAACAGGCTCCCCAGGGCAATGGGCACAGCCCCAAGGCTGCCAGAGCTCCAGGAGTGTTTGGATGATCCTTTGGGGCACAGGTTGTGACCCTTGGAGATGGTCCTGTGCAGGGTTGAGAGTTGGACTGGATGAACCTTGTGGGTCCTTTCAACATAGTCTGTGATTTCTGTCAGTGTTTTAAAGGTTTTACTTGTGGTTTTGGTTTTGCTCAAGCCCCTCTTTTTTAAAGAGGAAAGCAGACCCAAGGATGACCCGCAGTTCCTAGTGGTGATGAGAACTCAGAACAGTCACAAATTTCTTATGGGCAATGGGCAGAACTCAACACTTGCAGGATTGAAGACTGGAGCTGGGATAGCAGAGAATATGCTAGGAAAGCTCTACCTTGAAGCCTCATGGCATCAGAAAGGATGGATGGGTTGAGGGGGAGTTGGGAAGCAGCCTGTAGTGCCCACAGTGCCTTGGGGTGTAGAAAGCTCAGGAGAGGAACAGAGCAACTTCCCCAGGGCAGAGACAAGGCCTTGGTGTGTCTCTGCTGGGCATTTTCCATCATAATTTGGGACTCTTGGCTCTCTTTTTGCAGGAATGTTTGTAGAAAGGGGAAGAGATGTGTGAAATGCATTTGCCACACGATAAGCTCACGGACACACTGCAATGCCAGCAGCCAGAAGTACCAGCCATCTGAGGCGGCAGAACCTGCTGTGCAGCCAGAGCTGGCTGAGGGAGACCTGGAAGAGCTCCCAGAGCTGCCAGTGGTGCTGGGGCAATTTTAGGCAAGGAGCACAACGCCATCCATACCAGGGCAAGGGAATTACTCCCTCCTAAACCCCATGGAAGTGAGTTTACACCACGGTGTGTCACTGACCACTCATCCCTGAACACTGAGCTCAGTGTCTTCAGAGCTGAAAACATCAAAGGTCAGGCTTGGTCCCTACAAGTGACTGGGAAGATCAAGTGGAGTAAATGGCTGCATCTCCGAGGCCCCTGTTTTGCAAAGTCACTTTGCTTGATCCCATCCATATTTCAGCACGTCTCCAACTGAGCCCCATTAATGTAATTGATTTTTAATGGCATTCTCAAAGAAACCATGTGAAGATTTTAACAGGCTATTAGGTGGAAATTAAGCCTCACCCAAAGCTTCCCCCCACCCCAGATCCAAAAATTTTCAAAAGATCTTTCAAAAGATCCAGGGGAGCTCTTCCCTTCCTGCATGGAAGGGCAAGGAGGTACTACCATGACCTGGGGAAAAGGGACACTAATTCCCCATTTCCCACCCCACACACTCTTCTAGAGAGTTTGTAGTTACAAGGGAAGGTTTTCTCATCCTTCCCACACAGGGAAGACCAGAGGGCAGCCCTAGAGAGATCAGAAGCAGCAGAACTGTTTGATGAGCTGCAGGATCTTCCAGGTTTCAAAAAGAAAGATAAAATGCAAGTCCTGATTGATTTTTTTTTTCCTGTGGGCACTGTTGGCATCAGATGGTTGCTCAGATGTGGCCTTTGAAACCCAAAGAGCTGAACCTGGCCCGTGGTTACCATCAGTGGCTGCAGCAGAGCTGCTCTCCTGGGGAGGCTTGTGCTGCATGAAACCATCCCAGGGGGAAGAGGCACCAGGAGAACACTTCCAGCTTCTCCCTTCCTTTCATTCCCTGCATGTAGCAGCTTTTCAAAATCCACCCATGTTCCCAGTAATCCCAACATTACCCTGAAGGTGACCTCACCGTGGAGCACATTCCTCTTCCTCCTCTCAGTCCCCTCTGCCCAGCAAAGGTGGAGCCCCTCGTTTCTCTGCCCTGCCAAGGCCGAGGCGATACTTGTGGACATTTTGACTCAGAGCATGTCGCCTCCCCCAGAGGTCCCATCTCTGCTGGGGTTCAGATCTGGCAGACACCCCCACAGCTGCAGTTTCCCCGTGTGTGGCACGGCGCCGCTTCAGCACATTCCCCGTGGAACACGAACGCTGAGCTCCGTGCAAGAGTCTCCCACTCACTGTGAGTGAGCAGCTGCATTTCTAGAAGGATTATGCCTTCACCATCTATTTCATCTGATTCAGATTCTCCTCCTGCTTCATTTCAACGTTTTTAAGGACTTATTTTTGCCTCTTTTGAGACATTTTAGACTCTTTTTTTCAATACTGTCAGCCAGCCTCCACTAGAACGTTACAGTCGGGTACCAGCATCACCTTCTTGTTTGAAGAGGTAGAAATGTGGACACAAAGGAGAAAAGCCAAGGCCTAAAATCCTTTATTGTCCAGTGATATGGGCAGCAATTAATAACAGGACCCCCAAAATCCCACTCCATTGCTCAGTGTGCTGGACAAGAGAACCAGAACTGTATTGTCCTGGTTCTGTCCTGGAGCAGTAACTTCCACCTTAGTCTCGTGTTCTTTCCTGCCTCCCAATTAAAGCAAGGAAATTGGATCATGCTGAGCTTCCTTTGTCCTTTTCACCTCTTGTCAAAGTCAGGGGTTACCATAATTTTGTACCTGTCATCATTAGCTTTAATGTTGTAACCTGGGAGTGGAAAAAAAATACAACTTTTTTTAATAACAGATTTGGGGGATAATGGAGTGCTCTTGTCTTGTCCATAACTGGTAGCCAAGCTGAGCATTTCCAACTCCTCTTATATTGTACCCAACCAATTTAAGTATTTTATTGATTATTATAGGAAAATAAATTTAAACAAGCTCAGGATTCCCCCAGTCAGTCCAGGCGAGGAGATAAATTTGACCATGGAACTTCAGGAATTTGTAGTGTTTCTGCCCCGAAATTGGGTAAATAAGGCTGAGATTTGGCATCAGAAGACAAGAAAGGTAAAATTTTTCATTTCACCACACTTTTCAGGGTAGAGATGATCTGAACAGATCTGTGATGAGCTTATAGATGCTGTCAGCTAAATATACAGCATCACTTCCTTGGATATGAGCTTCTGAAAAGAATGGGATTAAAAAGACACTTGAGGAGTTTGCTGGACTTCAGTCTCTATCCTGCAACAACAAGAGCAAGGGTGCAATGGTCCATGCCTTTATCAAGCCAAGACTTCATCTCAGCTTTTCTCCAGACCTACTTCTGATGACCACCAAGAGAGGTGTTCCCCTTTTTCTCCCCCAGCCATCACTGCCTGTTTCTTCCCAGTGCACAAATAACTTGCTGCAACTTCACTGAGCTTTTGGCTCCCATCCCTCCCCCAGCGCTGGAGGCCAGAAAAGCAGCAGAGATTTGTCTTTGGCATTGGGAGGGAGGTTTGTTAATCCTCCTGCCCGGCAGGAGAGCTTTCATGCCTGACTTCTGGCAGCTGGACATGATTTCAGGTCTGACTGAAGCCTCACTGAGCACAGGGCCACCCTCTGATAAGATAATTTCACCTGCCAGAACATTCTTCTGTGTTCCAAATCCTGCAAAGGGTGGACACCACGGCTGAGGAGGGCCTTGTCCTCCCAAGGCAAGGCCAAGGTGATGTTCCACCTGCTCTGATGGTGCCAGACCTCACTTCTCCACAAAACTAGGACTCCTTTATCTCCAATTTTGGAAACTACCTTGTGTTCACTTTAAATGAGCAACAATTTTCAGCCCCAAAGCTTTTCCTGAAGCTTAGACTTGCAGCTTTTGAGGGCACACTTGGCACCAGAGCACTGAAGTTTCTCTCCAGGCTGTAGCAGAGCTTGCAGGAAGACGTTTGATCTTTAAATCAGACATTAAGCACTGAAATACCACCACTCCTATTGATATTGTTTCATGTATAAACCCACACAGCTGAGCTTTGACATCCCCTGCTGTGTTTCACAGGTCAGGCTGTAACGGGCTGGATTCCTGCTCTGGAGTCGTGGCTCCAGCATGATCCAGAAGAAATTACAAGATAAAGAAAAGGACAATTATGAAACAGCCTGTTCACATTTCCACCCAACTCATTTCAGGGAGCACCAGGAAAAGGGCCTAATCATCCTCCTTCAAAACCCCATTTCCTCTCTGGTGGATCTGTAGATGATCTCAAGGCTCCTTTGGTCTCAAGACCCAAGGCAGACCATTTCAGCTGAAGCCAATTCTTGTGATGATTTCCATGAGTTAATTACATTTCCATTAGTAAAGAAGTTCTAAAACTTCAATTTCTTCACTGATGCTTTTTGAATCCTGCCAAAATAGATAGGGAAACATGATTTCCTCCCTGCTTTCCTTTATCTATCTCGCCTTTATGAGACTTTGCTCTTAATTTTAACTCTCTCAGCCTTTTCATTTCTCCTTAAATGGACATTTCTTCAACCCTTTAATCATTCTCACAGCCTTTGTCCTAAGCTCCCAAACTTTTTAAGGAGGCTTCTTCAGGACGTTTGAGCTGGGGAACTAAGCCAAAAGACAGTTCAATTTTTCTGTCTTCTTTTTAATTGGAAAATAAGCTGAGAGCTCCAATTTAAGTTTTTTTAAGTCCTCTTTGAACCAGAAGCAAGCTACATCCAACTAAGTATTTCTGATTATTAGTTGAATTTGAGAGTTCTTCAGCACAGGGACATTTTGTAGCTGAAGAAGTCTCAGTATCCTCCAAACATTTCTGTCCTTCACTTCTGTACTTTTACATCATCCCATGGATCATCAACAGGCTCGCAAAAACTTAGTTTGACTCTGGGAGCTTCTCATTTTGCAGACCCTTGCAGGGGATTTTTACACATGTGATGAGGCAAAGGAGGGTGAGCCAACTTTAACCTCTCTGTAGAAAAATCCACAAGGAAAAACCTTCAGCAAAGAGATTTATGGCACAGGTGTGACACACTGAGAGCCCTCTCCTCCTTTGAGAGCCCCAAGTGCAATTTTCATTCCCAGTTTCTACTCCTGATCCTTTTCCTGCTTAAATCTTACACAGCCCAACCTGAACTGACTTGACCTGAGCCAACACTAAAGCCATTATTGTCTAAAACCTCAGGTTTAACTCAGGAGTGACCTGAACTTCTTGCTCCAGAGGGATGCTTTTAAAACCCACAGCTGATCACGAGAACCACCTACACACACACCCACACCCCCATCCCTGAGCCAGCTCCTGAAACCAAGATAACTCCAGCTCTGACAGAACAAGAATATCCACCTGAAAAGCCTGACCTGCTTCGTGAATGCTCCACCCTGAGATCACTGAGTTTGTTTTGTTTATTAATCAAAAAACCATTGCAGGTGATTTCTCTGACCATCAACATACAGGGAAATGGAGGAGGGAGGAGACATTTTTGTGTCAACCACCAATTTAATTCATGGTGACCATGACAGGGAGGAAAGGTCTCTCATGGGTTTTTGAAGAGCACAGTTTGGGTGGCCAAGCTCATTGTGGGGATCAGGGAACCTTCCAAACCTTCTAAGCTAAAATAGGTTTGCTGTGTGCCACAGGTAGGAAGCAGGACTTCCTCAGCCTGAGCTTCCAGGCTTCCCAAGGGAGAAAAAGTGGCCTTCCCATGCAGTCAGGAGTCATCCTGCAGCCACTACTATTACTGACCTCACTGACAATGGATCCCTTCCCTCCATCCCAGTCCAGTCAGATCCCTCAGCACAGAGAAGATCCAAAACAGCTGAAGTTAAGCAAAGAATGTAACTTTGGTGTGGAAAAACATCTCCAGGTACCCACAAATGCCAGGTGCTGCCCCCAGAGCTTGGCTTGTCGACAGGGAGACCTGGAGTCCCAAATCCTCCTGGTTCCAGCTGCCAGCGCTGAAGCCTTGCCCTGGCCAGAACATCCCACACACCTTGTTAGTAGCTCAGCAAGAACAAAATGGAAAATCAGTTTCCCAAATCCACTAAGTTTCCCTGATGTTTACAGAGAGCCCTGAGAAAATCAATGGTCCCAGAGCACCCCAAACCTTTGGGGTGCATCCAAGGATGTGTGTGCAAATATGACACTGTTTGCGCTCAAGATTAGAAAATAATTGAAACTAGGCTGGTTTTCTAAATCCTCATCCTCTTCAACAGTCACAGGCAGGTTCTTATCATCTCAGATGAGCAGCACTTTGCCATCAAAAGCTGGGCCCTTGGGAACTGGGACACAGCAGCAGCAACAGCATTTGAGAAACAGGAGTCTGAGATAACCTGCACACTCCTCCTCATCTAATTATGGGACAGCACTCAACACCACACACAGGACTTGGGTATTTTGGGCTTGGGGATTTTTTTTTACTTGTTTTTAAACTGGGAAGCATTAAAAAAAAAATTAGAGCACTTCAAGGCTGCAATTTTATTTGCTGTTTTGGTTTTGAGTTGCCAGTATTCGCACCCAGCTCCAATAACAGCTTTCCACCTCTAGAGAAGAGTGAGCAGCCAAGCAGATGCCCACTCAACATGATTCCCAGGGCAGGATCACACATTAGGAGCATATCACAAGGTCCAGAGCCCTCTTCCCACCTGCAGTCCCCACGATTGCCTTTGCAATCAGTACAGCTGGTTCCCTACAAGAGCCAAGATTTCCCTGCCACCAACCTCCCTTTGAGAGCCATAAAAAGCTAATAATACTGCCTGGACTCTGGACTAATGATCCTGCCTGGCTGTGATGAGATGAGAAAGCACCTCTCCTTTTCACTTGGGATGGTCACTTTTACTTTACAGCTGCCCAACCTCAGGGAGATCTGAGCACCCACGAATATTGGCTGACGGTCCCCTCTTTGGGAGCAAAAAGCTTCAAAGAAGCACAAACAGGCACAAAATATGGAAAGCCCCACAAGATAAAAGCCTAAATAATTTTATTTCCTCTCTCTTTGGGAAAGGCTCTTTGTTCCTGCCTCAACTTTCTGGCTTCCCATTGTGCAGCTCCATCATTTCTCAGCTCACATACCAGGTATTCAATACCTTGCAGTCACTTCTAATAAAGTAAGGGAGAAGCACATCAATCTCATTATCTGTCTGCCCTTGAGAAGTACTGTGACCTGAAACATTCAGTTTGCCACCACCAGAGCAGAGCCACATTCCAAGGATAACTCCTGCCAGGGAAGGGCTGTCCCCACCCTTGTGAGGGGACTGTGACCATCTGCAGCATCCTCCAAGCACAGCCCTGAGTCCTCCTCTGCCCAGGAAAGTCTCCTTCTAATTTAGCAGCAGCCACACAATTACACCCCCACCTGCTTAACTCCACCTGCCTCTACCCACCCTCACCCGAATCTGTGCTGAAAAGCCACTCTCAAGTGACAAAAAAAACCTAATTAACACTCCAACAGGCCCAGCACAGCCTGGGTGCCCCTTTGCTAAGTGAAACAAGCCCAGAGGGAAAACATGCTCCAGTCCCAAAGAATCTGCAGCCCCACAGGGCAAACCTCTCTGTGATGGTGCAAAAAGGAAACAGGGACATTGGCCAGATGGGTTTAGAGGCCCCAAATCCTTCATCTTTGTCCAGAGTCTGAAGGAAACTGCTTCTTCAGCTCCCCAAGAGCCCAAACAGCCAAGGGACAGAAGACAGAACTTTCTGTTCAAACTGAGACCTCACACACCCTCTTCCCTTCCAGTTACAAGCTTTTTCTGCTTCAAAAGAGAAAGTTTGGTTACTTGCCCTCCTCCCTCCTTGCCCTCCCACACCAGCCAGACCACCAGTTGACAACCAGAAAAACAGATAAATTCCCTTTGTCTTGTGCAGTTTTATCCGACTTAATTTCAGAAGGGACCCTTGGCTTTTCTGAGCCAGAAAGTCTCCATCCATCACTGGAGCATAAAAGAAATTGAAAACAAGGATCAGCTCCATTAAAATCCATAAATGCTTTGCTCTTAGCATGACTCATGCACGGCACTAGCAGCAATCACCTCAGTCCATCACCACCCATACTGCACAACCATGCAGAGATTTACTCCTTTTCTTGGGGATAACTAATCAAGATGAAGCTTGTTCCTTCTTAAAGTATCCCTTTTCCCAACTCCTGTTGCTGCTCAGCTTTGCTTTCTAGCCCAGAGATGCTCAAAGTTGCACGTCGGGAAAGTAGAGAGAAACCTGCACTTCCCAACCCTTTATTCCCCCAGGTCTGTAGATCTTAGAGCTTATAAACAAAGCAATGAATACAACCTAAAGTGATGCTGCAGGGCATCCAAGGGGGGTTATTTAATTGGAATTTCATTTTTTAAATTAGTGTGTTCTATGTTTTTTTGCAGGTGAAATAGGGAATCACAGAATGGTTTGGGTTGGAAAGACCTTAGAGCTCATCTTGTTCTACCCCCCACCATGGGCAGGGACACCTTCCACTAGCCCAGGTTGCTCCAAGCCCTGTCCAACCTGGCCTTGGACATTTCCAGGGCTGGGGCAGCCACAGCTTCTCTGGGCAACCTGTGCCAGGGCCTCCCCACCCTCACAGGGAAGAATTCCTTCCCAATATCCCATCTAAACCGACTCTTTTTCAGTTTGAGGTCATTCCCTCTTGTCCTGTCACTGCATACCAGATATTTTAGATTAAAGGCCTCTTAATGTACAGGAACATGCACATGGAAGAAAAAGGAAAAACCTGGAGCCTATGCATCTGTGTGTATTGGGCAGCTTTAAAAATCCCAGCCCTTAATCAGCCACTTACTTCTCCAATAATCCCACAGTCACATCTCCCCCCCACACCCTGTCTAGGAGGTCCATCCACCTCAAATGAGAATATCAGGGGTCTACAACCCGCTGCACAGACCAGGCTGGGTGGTTCCTCTGCCTCCCACTTTGACAGTCATCACTGCAACCCAGGCTGCTGCTCCTCATACACTGCACCAGGAATAGCAGCTCCCACTGCCCACATAGCAGGATGATCCTGGTAACCAGCAAAGCGAACAGCAATGCTGAACAGGTCTCTATTATGTTACTAAACGAGTTACCTTCCAAATTATCAGCATCACCGTGAGCTGGGAGCACATTGCTCAGACAATCAGGATAATTCCAGTTTTTGCAATTTGTTCCAGACAGCCCAAGACACCCGTAAGAGCACCGAGACTGTGCACATCATTTGGCAGCTCCGGGCCTGGCACACGCTGTCTCTGCCAGTCCCACCCAGAGATCCAGGCAGCTGATCCAACTGGCTCAAGAAGCCACCAGGACTCTTCGAGAGTGTTTAATCCAGGCTGGTTGGAAGCCAAAAGAAATTAATTCTGCTCAGAAAGGACAGGGCAGGATCCTTTCAAGCGCTGCGGTTTTAGCAACTCCTGGTATTGGACGAACACCAAACGCAGTTGTGGGCACTCCAAGGGGATGTGATGGAACTGGGAAAGGACCAGAGCAAAGGTGCACAGAAAACTCAGGGCAGGTTGGGCAGCATAAATCTCTGACTGGGGAAATGTTGGAGTTTATTAAAACACAGACATGCAAAAAGTCATATTGTTATTGTTCAAACCCTACTGTACAAAATCTAGAAGGCACCAAAGGAAATCTCAGGTAGCTGGTGCTGGGAAAAAAAAGGGATAAGCAGCACCTTTGTTGTGATATGTAATTAAACCATAGGACCCATTACCCACCATACATTGATACCAAAAGTTATAAACAAGCTCCAAAACACAAGCAAGGAGGGCAGACCCCTTGGACCACACAGCTTAAAGACCTTTTTTTTTCCCACCTCAAAAATCCCTAGACATCTGAATTTTAGGAATCAGAAAGATCAGGATCATTTTAGCCATGCCTTGTCCTCAGTAGTCAGCCTATGACAGCTGGAGAGGGTGTTTGTAGGTGAACCCAGCACAGCAGTTCTTCGGGTTGTTGGATCCAAAGCCCAGTAGAAAACTTCCCATGAACTCTGAGAGGAACAGGCCTGAACCCTCCAGGCCCCCTGTCCAGGCTCCTGTCTCCATCCACTGCCCTCTGAGGAGTTTAAGGATAGGACAACTTTGTTCCCAAGACAACTGTGGGTTTCTGAGGTTTCCAACCCAAAACACATTGCAGCAAGAGAATTAAAAAGTCCCTTTGCCTCTACCTTGGAAAAAGTGCATTAAGATCATACAGTGCCAGGCCAGCTGAGAAACCGCAATTTGGGGTGATTTAGAGTTGCTAATGGGTGATGTCATCACTGGAGTGAACTCAATCCCCTAAAAACGTGAAAAAAAAAAGTGAGCAGGAGCTATAAAATACATTTATTTCTTTCCACAACAGCAACAGGCACATCCCAGCAGGGCAGCTTTCCTGGGTGCTCATCTACAGCCGAAGGAGTCCACAAGAAATCACTAAAAAAATTACAAAGGGACCAAAATCTTTTCAAGAAGCAGCAATCTATTCTTTTCCCAGGCCTTTATTAACAGCAAGTCAGCAGGATTCCTTGGGAAGCAAATGAGAAATAGGCACCACTGTGGAAAGAAACCAAGGGAGGGTTTTCTGAAACGACAACCAAGCCATTTTGGGCCTCTGTTAGACTCGGGTTTAGCTCAATAAGATATTGATCCTGGCTGCATAAAACATAGCCCTGCTGTATTTTCTGATTAATAACTTCTGCTGCCTGTTTTTTGACAAACAAAATTTTCCCTCGTTGCAGGGAGATTAAAAAAATATATTTATCAATAATTCTGGGGTGCAGGCAAAAAAAAAAAAAGGGGGAGGGGTGGAAAAAACAGGTGGGAAGGATTTCTGCATGATCACTGTAGTATTTACATAAGGGTGAGTTCAATCAATGCAGAGCCTTCCCCCACAGCCTCCTCCAAAACACACCCAGACTCTGCCCTTTTTCCTATGGAAACAGATAGCGAGAGCAAAGCCGCTCTTTGCTTCTGTGGGGTTTTAGCTGAAAGCTGAAAATGAGATCAGATTTTCTGACATTCAGCATTTACCTTCATAAAAATGGGCACTCAACGGGATTAGCGGGCGCACAGCTCTGTGTGTGGTATCGTGAAAGGCGTTCTCATGATCTTTCATGCTTACACAGAAATAAAATTAAAAAGAGAGAGAGAGAAATCCAAATCCCTCTGTAATGTTGAAGATCAATGTGAAACTGAGCTTGGGAACTGAACACTGATCACTGCCTGGGAAACATGAAGTAACATTTCCAAGTAGAAACCTTGCACATATGGCAAAGGAAAGCTTTTGATAGAGTAGTAAAATGGTATTTCAAAAACTGATGTCCTACCTATCTATATTTATAAGAACACATTAAGTACTGGCTTAACACTGTCCTCTTTTATTATTCCCTAATAAATTACATCCTGATGGTTTTGTCAAACACACAGACCTGAGCCTCTCTTCCACAGAAGTGAAAACTAAGGTCCCACTCATGTCACCACCTCTCAGTCCCTGCCTGGAGAACCAGCTGGGTTTGCCAGCAGCAAATGTTCTTCTTCAACAACCTGCCTTCAGTCTCGATGCAGAACTGAGGAGGATTGTCTCAAATGAGACAAAAGGAGATGTTTGTGTCAAATGAACAACCTTGCTCTGGCTTCCCCAAGCCCCTGAATCAAAAGCCCAAGCCCAGGCGGGCAGAGGGGGGATGAAAAGGTTTCTGGGCAGTGAAGGAAGCCCAAGGAAGAGGAGCTCCTGCTTTCAGGCACAGCCCCATGGCAACACAGGAGCGAGCTAAGAACATCATAAGGATCTGGGAAATGCAGAGCAAAACACTACAGGCTACAGAGAAAACACTAATTCAGTCCCCTGTGTGAGGCTGCAGATCTTGCAGTGCTGTTTCTCTGCTGTAGGCCCCTCCAGCTCATTACTAGGCTGGAAATGCAGCCCCATGCTCAGGAAGGAGTCTAACCCAGCACATGAGGAACGCTGGTTTTTTCAGGAGCCTTCCCCAAAACACCAAAAAATGTTAAATCCAGCACTTGAATTAGAGGATTAGAGGCTTGTGGAGACAATTCTTGGACTTAATGCTGCTGAGTTGAGCCTTTGCCACCCCTGCACTGCCTGCCTGGTGGGAAGCCCCTGTACAAGGCAGCTTCACCAGAGCCCAGTTGGTGTCACCATTGGAAACCAGCAGCTCTGACGTGGACAGGACTGTGCCGGAGAGGAACACGCCTGTTTGCAGATGGAACAGGGCTGCTCGTTCCAGCTGCCTAATCGAGCTGATAGCCCACAATTACGCTCCCAGATCAAACAGAGCTGCAAACAGCTCCCACAATAAACCCAGCACCACTCAGACACCGGCGCTCAGCGGCTCACGGTCCGCGGCGATTCCACGAGCAATGCTTCAGCCGTTCCTGCAAAACTTTGAGTGTCTTACTTGTAAAATAAACCCAAGTATCTCTTGATTCTTGGCATGTGTTTATGAGGAAAAAAAAATAAAAAAGCCATGTCTAAACAGGATGGCTGGAGTTCAGAAAAGCTTTTCTGTAGAGCCTTAACTTTAGGTACAGAACCACTGGAGTCAGCTGAATTCAAAGGTGCACTTGAATGCTTTGGTGAAGGATAAATTAAAACACATTCCAAAGTGCCTTCCAGAATCAGGGCCTTGATTTTTATTTTTTTTTTAACTCACAAAAGGACGTAGAACTGACTGGGAATCAGCACATGCCATGGGTGTGAATAATTGTAGCATCTGTGCTAATTCTTGTCTCATCCTGGTCCCCCCTGTGCTCCTAAGTATGTAAATCTGATTCTCCTCGTGACTCCACTCAAGTTCCTATTGATTAAATCCCCAGGCCAGCAACAGGAGAATCAAACCCCACATATTTATTCTCTTCCTCTCAATACATAAAGAATTCCCTTTGGCCTCTCAGTTGCTGGATCACATGGTGCCCTGAATGCAAAGAGAATTACAGTGATAATGTGGCTAATGAATACATTTGTATATGTATGCAAGCATTTCCCTATTCTACAACCAGAAAATATAGACACATTCACACACAGGAGCAGAGAAGGTATGGGAAAGGAAGGATTTGGGAAGTATATTAACACCAGGCTGGGGTAAAAGTGACCGAAATCCTTCCAAGCTGAAGGCTGCAAGCTCAGGACCTCATGGAACATTTCCTTTGGAGCTTTAAAGCCCAATTTCTAGACTACAAGGGTTACTTAATATTTGTATTTCCATTATACCCTCCATTCATATAAATAAATACATATTACAATGGTTTCTAACGTAAAATATTGTAAGCATGTCCAAGAAAGAAACCAGTGATATCATTTCAAACCACTGCACAAAATACACAGGTGACATTTGCCTTAATAGGATGTTTTGAATTCTTTTCAAACATCTTTGAATTCTGTTTAGAAAAGTTATTTTATAGCAGAATAAATCCACTCCTGCAGAAACTTTGCTGATTTCAGAGTTGTAATAGCTTAAAAATGGGATGCTTTTAATTTGTTAGCACACTCCATGTTGACTTTTAAAGTCACCCTGTAATGCCAGAAAATAGATTGATTTAAATCAGGTTCAAGTACCAGTGGCAATTAGAACCTGCAAAGCCAGGGAAACATCAGCAAGAGTCAGGGTAAGATACATACCAGAATATCTACAAATAAATATCCTTAAGGAGAAACCACTTTTTAGTTGGTTCCAAACACTCTAAAAGCGACTCGTTCAGCACAACAAATCCTACAGTCAGAAATGTAGGGATGTCATATATCCCTCAAACCAATCCCACCCCAAATCAGAGGTAAAAACCAACACAAATCAGAGCCAGAGTCCCCCTTAAAGGCAGGGTGGGATGTCACTTACCCCGTGAGGACCACGACAAAATCCATCACGTTCCAGCCATTCCGGAGGTAAGAGCCTTTGTGAAAAACAAACCCCAGGGCGATGATTTTTATCCCAGCCTCGAAACAAAATATTCCAATAAAGTAGGGCTCGGTGTCGTCCTGCAAGAGAGCACAAATCAGGGGAATCAAGGAGCTGCTGCTCTGACAACAAAGTCACGTGAACAGCTACAGGCACCAAATTCACACCCCTGTCCACTCCCTGAAACTTTATTCAAAGAGGAATTTCATTATTATTTCTCTGGAAGTTATTTATTTATTTATTTATTTGTTTTTAAATTGGGAATTCCATTCACCTTCATTCTGATTTTTTTCACCCCGTTCTTTCCACGCAATTATTCCAGAAAGAATTTTGAAGCTGCAATTTTGCTCTAAGGGCATATTTAAACTTGAGATCACCTATTCCAGTAGTTACTGACACGGAATAAGAAACACTTCACAATTCATCCAGGAACCTGAAACCAGAGGGTATCTTGGGGATTAACAGTCAGCACAGAAAGCTTGTGAACATGGACAGGAAATTATTTATTTATCATTTATTCCATCAGTTCCTCCTTCACTCTTTCTCCTCCATTTTCTCAATTTCTACAGCCACAATCTCATTTGTTTTCCTTCCACTGTGTGTCTGATTCAGGGAGAAAACCCCCTTTCCTTCCAGCAGGAGCAATAAGATTTGTGCCTTAGGTCCATGGGGCAGATTTGGGGATCTCAGCTTCATGTCTTACCTCCCACAGAGAAACTAAACTTAGCCTCCACAGTTTTACTAAACCATTTATTTCATCTATTTTTATATATTTATTTAATTTTCATTATTTATTTTATATCTATTAATTGTATATTTTATATAAATATTTCTATATTGTTTATATATTATATCTTTGTAGTTATTATTTTTTTATATTTATTTCATCTAAACCATTTATTTCAGCAACTCCACCTCCCACTCCCCTGTGACCTGGCAAGGTGACAGTCACCTGCAGATCACACATACAGGTGCTGAATGGCCACAGATCTCTCTATATTATATTATATTATATTATATTATATTATATTATATTATATTATATTATATTATATTATATTATATTATATTATATTTATTATAGATTATTTACTATTAAATTAGTAAGAGGAGTTTCAATACAAATTCAGTGCCAAATGAAAACATTTGGAAGTCAAAGGCGTAGGCAAAAAATGGGAACAAAGAGGTAAAAGCAAAGCAGATCAATTGCAAGACCACGTTAATTGGCTTTGGCACCTGTAACCAATTTCCAAATGTGCCTTAGATCCCTGTTTTCAGCTGAAGTCAATGGAAGCAAAGCAGCCCTGCCCAAAGAGAAGCAAACTTCCAAATTAAGAGATTAGAAATTTTTTTTTTTTTTGCCAGTGACATTTCTGACCATCAGAGCCACAGAGTTGAGCTGCTGTTTGATGGACAGTTGTTTCCAATGTGTAATTTTATTAATGACAAAAGGGGATGGTTTGTTCTCTTCTGCAAAAAGAGCAGGAATGTCAAGGCTTGTGGTCCCAGGAGGAAGACGCAGGCTTGACACAGGGAGGTGTCAAACCTTGGGCACTTGTTACAGAAAAACGGGTTTTTCATGCCTAAATTTGGGCCTGTTCAGCCTCAAGAAGAGAAGACTGAGAGGGGACCCCATCCATGTGTGTCAGTGCCTGCAGGGAGGGGCAGAGGATGGACCAGGCTCTGCCTGGTGTGGCCCAGCAATGGCACAAGAGGAACGGGCAGGAACTGATGTCCAGGAAGCTCCACCTGGACAGGAGGAAGAAATTCTTCCCTGTGCAGTGACTGAACAGAGACCAGAGAGGGGGTGGAGTCTCCTCACTGGGGATATTCCAGGATCTGGATGCCATCCTGTGCCATGTGCTGTGGGATGGCCCTGCTGGAGCAGGGAGGTGGCACCAGATGGGACACTGTGGTCCCTTCCACCTGAGCTGGTCTGTGATTGTGTAACATCACAGCACATCCCCCCCAAAGGGGCTTGGCTGGGGATACAATCACTGAAGGTGCCTCCAAGCTGTTGGAAAATACTCCCTCTGGACAGGCTTTTCCATCAGGGGCTGAATTATTCCTAGGTAGGTTTTATTCCTACAAATCAACACCCTACATCCCTACACACCTCAGAGAGCCCAGCTCTTCCACACACTTCATCCTTCACCCTGTATTATCTCCATTCCCTCCACTTTTCCTGCCTCAGCAACTCCCCCTCCCAGTCCCTTGTGGCCTAGCAAGGTGACAGTCACCTGCAGATCACACACACAGGTACTGACTGGCCAGACAGAAGAATAGAGCAAGGCAAAATTGAGGTCTCACTGTAGGCCTTTGGCTGAAAGAGTGAGGAAAAAATTAAAACTCACACCCAAATTAACTTCTCCTCCAGTCAAGGAGATGTTTCCACAAGCAGCAGCACCCCCAAGCCCTCTGTGCCTCCACAGGGCCTCCCTGATGCTGCTCAGAGGACACAAACCCTCACTGACAGACCTCCAGCTGCCCATCCCAGTGCTGTTTACCCACAGAGAAACAGCAACAAAGGCCATCAGACCTTTTATAACCTTCAAAAGAAATCCTACAACAAGTGTCTTCTTTCAGCAGTTGCTCCACAGCAAGAGCTGGAGGGATCCCAGGGCTCCAACCCAGTACAGAAAAGAGGGAAGAAGGAAGAGGGCATCAGAAATCATCCTATGGTTTCTGAAGTTGCCTTACTACTCCTCTGCTTTCCCTCATGCACAGAGGGACTGCTCTTCAACCCCACAACACCTCCTAGTTCAACAGCTATGGATAATCCGTGGAAACAAAGGCCTCCCAGCCCATCCCATATTTCCATCCCACAACTACGAGCGTGCCTCTAAAAATAACTCCTCTAACACACACAAAAAAAGCTACCTTTACCCACATCCACTCCTCCACATCACTCCCTCACTTCCTTGAAGCCTCATATCTACTCTGCTCCCAGTCTTTGCTCAATCTAGGTCAGGTGCCTTGTGATCACAGCTCCCAGCTTTAAAGAGCCAGGCTTCAGGTACTCCAGTGTTTGGTAGGATATGCTCCTCCCAAAGCTGAGACTACACAGAGCACTTAGGAAGTGGGTCAAAGAAGTCCTGAGCTTCTAGGGAAGCAGGAAGGCTCACAGATGGATTTGGGTATTTATGATGAAGGAAACCAGTCAGGTTGGCAGTGAGTAGCTGGGGAAATAAGAGGGGATGGAAAGAGGGTCTTTTCTCAAGCCTAAATTTGCACTGACTCAGCCTAAGAATCAGGGCAGTCACAATGAGATGAAAATTGAAACTTGTGCCCCCTTGGGTAGAAGTCCAACAAAAAAGGACTTGTGTGTGATGGAAGGAGGGCAAGGACATGGGTGAGATGCCCTGGGCAGCACTGGAATGGCACTGCCATGAGCTCAGCATCCCTGCTGCCAGCACATCCTGCAGCCCCCTCCAGACAGGAGGCTGTGCCTTGCTTGGGTTCAGGAGTGGGAGAGCAGGTGATAATGAGTGTCAGTGTGTGAGCTGGGAAGGAGGGTGGAGAATTTGGGCAGCAGCCAGAGCTGTGCCAGCAAGTTGTTTGCTGTGGACACAGCAAAGCTTGAGACTGGGCCAAACACACATTTAATCAATATGTTTCAGATCAGAAACAACTTCTGAGTCTGGAAAGTCATTACTATTCCTAGTCCACATCCTAGTGTCTTTCCTTGGCCTTTGGATGTGACAGCCTTGATGGGTTTGGGAGTGAAGGGCTTTGTTCATGCAAAGGTTAATATGAACAGCTCACATATGGCTGCAGGAAGTGCCTGTGGATGGCATAAAGCATTAAATCCATTAGGAAATTGCAAGAGCTGTCATGGTGAATATCTGAGAAAAGTCATATCTGTCCTCACATCAAAAACAGTCCAAGCCTTGCAGGGAACATCCTACAAACCCCCTGGTGTCTTCAAACAGGGGCTGCCCCAGAGCAGGACAGAAAAGAGATTTCATGTCCTGCCGGTTCTGAAATCATCTCTGTCAGGCTGGACCAAATCTAAAGTCACCTGAAGCTTCTCATGGAAAACTGAGCCATCAGGAAGGAACCAGGGAGAGGAGGAACATTTCTCAGCCTGCACAGCCAAGAGCATCATGGGCATCCACCAGTGAGGCCATTCAGGGCTGGGAGGGGAAGTTCACATTCCCACGTTTGGAGCTCTCAGCACCAGGCTCGGGGCCACTCAGTACAACTCCCTCAGCATCTTTTGGATTGGCAGCACTCCAGTGTGTACAAACAATGCAATATTTATTGGGGCACAGGGAGACTGACTCTACAACCACTGGCTGAGGCACTCACTGAGATGGGCAGGAGCAAATCTGCAGCATCTCTGTTCCACTGGACAATTACTGGTGGGAATTAAACCCTTCCAGCAACCAAAGCACGTGAGAGCTCCAGCTCAGAGCAGGCAAGAACCTTGGGGGTCGGTCAGTCTGCTGCTGGTGGGAGAACAAGCTTATTTCTCTTGTCTGAAGATGAAACCAATACTCTCATTCACCACTAAGTACTCTGATCACCAAACTGGTGTTTTTCAGAGCTTTTGACCAAAATTTCCATCCCGGAGCTAAATAATGCCTTTCTGCTCTACAAACTACATACAGAGAATGGACAGAGAAAGATTCCTCCTAACTCAGCCATTCCAAATGCTGAAATATTGGAGGTACTGAGACATCACTTGTGCTTCATTAGCCCTGTTTGGCATGTAACAGGAGCACAGAAAACAGCCCAGTGAGATTGCACTGCAGGTTCATCTCTTGGGTCTCAGAGGAGATAAATAGAAGAAAATGCTGATTAGAAATCAAAAATCATTAAAATGTTTGTATGGACTCCTCCCTCTTCTCCTCAGCTTTAACAAACAGAGAGTCTTAAGATTTTTGTCTTTGTATCTGTGGAATGAAGTGCCCAGGCAGCTCTGGTTTTACTTCAACAACTCTGCCTACATCTCCAGTCATCAAAGGCTCGTGATGTGCATCTCACATCCTTAACATCTGATTAACTCTTCAATGATGAGCCCTCAGTCCAATTTGAATATTTTTAATGAACCCAGGAGATGGAAATATATATCCACCAAACATTAACCCAAAAAAGGCCAGATCCATTCCTGCCAAAGACAGCAAAAAAGAACCTGCTGTTCTGCAGAGGCTTAGAATTTGGCTCAACAAACCTGTAAATGTATGGGAATGTTCACCCACTCTGGTTTCACATGGATTTGTAACATTTTCAATGAAACAACTTCCAGTTTGTGGAAGCAGCAGGAACATTCTAAAGCAGTTTCACTTTGAAACCAGCAGACAGTTTTTCTTACTCACAATGCTTAATCTTTCCAGCATGTGTTGAAAACAAAAAATATTTCATGACTTGTAAAGACTCTCAGTGTTATTCCATGATAAACCCCTTTATACTTCAGAGTTATGAATGTGCTGTAGCTAAAATGGCCTAAGAATACCTGGATCAATGGCAATAGTGCACAACAAGGACAAAAATAAGGAGTTAATTCTTCCTTCCTCACCAAGGCAGAGCCAACAAGGCAGAGACTGCACATTTAATACACACAGTTATCTTACAATATTTGGTGGTAATGCCAGTGCCCCCTTTGGACTTATTTGGGCAGGAACTGAAGGTGTTTGTGCCATAAAACGGAATCAATACAGTGGGGGAAAGGACAATAAAATGCCTATGGGATCCCCTTATAAATCTAGGGATATAGAGAAACATAAAACCAACTTGTTAACCATAACTACTGCTGCTTAAAACATCCCAAAGGGTAACCAGGCCACAACACCCACAAAACTGCTTTTCCCCTTCACTAGTCCATATGTTCATAACAATGGAAAGCGTTTTCCAGCTCGGTCACTACCCTAGATCTGAACCTGTGCTCTGCTCACAGCCCCAGGCTGACCTTGCTGACCACTCCTAAAGCACACAGAGCATGTTAAGTGGCAGAAGGATGGACATAAATGCATGTATTCATCTTATCCTCATCTCTCCTTCATTAGAAATAATTCAGGCACAATAAGCAAACCCCATGGAGGTGGACAGGCAGCAGGAGCAGTTCCATTTCCAATTTAGGACCAAGTAGCTGACCCTGATGCTCCTTCTGGATCCATCACTAACACACTTTTTCCTGCTTCTGAAGGATGAGACTGTGAGAGTTGCCCACCCTTGGAAACTGCAGCAACCAGGGTACAGGGCCTCTAGTTTTTGGCAGCAAGCCTAATATTATTTTTGTTTGCATAACATAATATCTACATGGCAAACACATATGGATCCATATTTATTCATCCATATTTATTCATCCTTTGAACATGCACCAGGATTAATGCATTTGGGCATGCAAGACTTTACAGATCATTAACAGTAGGAGAAAAATCAACCCAAGTGTTACACATTTTTCCTACAGTGATGATAAATGGAAGAATTGTTTTGAAGCTATTCTTCTATTTTCTTTTGAAATAAGGTAATTGGGCTCATTACCATAAAGCCTGCAGGGAAATTGTTTTCCTCTGTAAGCTAGTTTCATTTTTTTTTTTTTTTTTGTAAGGGAAGTGAAATCATCTAAACCCAAAGTTTGCTTTATAGGATCCTTCACATGCACGGTGGCAGGAAGAGACACATGAACCTAAAAGGTTACTCTATTCTACCACTCCCTGGGAAAATATCACAGAAATTTATTTGATTCTAGAGATAATTCTGAGCATTCATCAGCCCTTTCTTGTCTTGGTTTAGAGACAACCTAAGTTTAAAGCTCTCCTGATCAGAACAGAAGCTCCATCTCCTCTCCTGCGACTGGACAGGGCTGGCTGGAGTGATGAAGCATTTGTGCAGATGGGATCAGGAGGGGAGAGCTATTCTTGTTGTCACTGACTGATTTTTTTGTGATTGGCAGATCAATGCCCGTTTGTTTACATGTGGATCTTTAAAATAGATCCCAGCACTCCCAGCACTGGGGGGGCTGAGTGTTTTCTGTATCAGAGCAGAACAAAAACTGCACATAAATAAATGCAACTCACCAATCTCTCCGACATCGGCGTCTTGTCTCCATCCGGCAAATGTTGTTCCAGAGCCAGCACGATACAATTGGCTATGATTGTAGCTAAAATCATGTATTCAAATGGAGTGAGGATCAAAAAGTTAAAGATGACACTGGACAACACAAGGAGAACCTCATCCAAATCCCATTTCTGCCCCCACAGTCACATTAATTGAGCATTCCAAGATTTCTCATATTTTTGAAGATATTTAGTCTCCCTGACTTCCTCAGTTCTTTCTGGGTTGTGTTTGGAAGAAAAGTAGGCAATTGGCTCTCTTCTTTGAGAAAGTTAGTTTTACACGGAGTCAGAGCTGCTCAAGGAATTTGGGAGCAAGGAAGCAAAAGGTCCAAAGGAAACAAAAACCCTTTAATAATTATTGGTTTAAAATGAGATTGATAAGCTAACCTGCCTCAGAATAGATTATAAAGTTGAACACCATCTGCTGAATTGTCCTTCAGAAACATTTCCCTTCAACACATAATGCAAATAAGTAATGGGCTGGAAAAGTTTGATTTAGAGTGTCTACACAGGTCCAAAACATGAATTACTGCCAGATTGCAATTCTCCCAGAAAGAATAAAATCACCAGCGCCCTGTCTGGATGTAGGAGGGAAGCAATCCTGGGGGAAGGATCCCAACCTGCCGCTGGGTCCCCCCTTTTGCTGTTGTCTCCAGCCCCGAGCTGTGCCAAGCCCTGGCTCTCCCAGGGTGGAGCTGCACCGGGGATGGCAACGGGGCCTGAGGGTGGCAGATGGTCCTGATCAGCACCAGGGGAGAGAGTCAGGATCACGGGGAGAGACTCAGCACCACGGGGAGAGACTCAGCACCATGGGGCGAGAGACTCAGAACCAGGGAGAGATCAGTCCAACACAGCGGGGAGCTCTGCTCAGCACCAGGGAGTATTTGTTTGGCACCACGGAGAGCTCAGCTCAGCACCGTGGAGAGCTCAGCTCAGCACGGAGGGGAGCTCAGATCAGCACCAGGGAATATCGGTTCAGCACCATGGAGAGCTCGGCTCGGTACCAAGGACAGCACCAATTGGCAAGACCGAGACCTCGGCTCAGCACCGTGGTCAGCTCAGCTCGGCACTGAGGAGAGCTCTCTCCAACATCGCAGGGAGCTCTGCTCAGCACCACGGGGAACTCGGTTCTAAACCTCAGAGAGCTCGGCTCAACACCTCGGAGAGCTCATCTCAGCACCACGCAGAGCTCGGCTCAGCATAACGGAGAGCTTGGCTAAACATCTTGGAGAGCTCGGCTCAGCACCGCGGAGAGCTCGGCTCAGCACCGCGGACAGCGCCCGGCCCCGCCCGCCCAGCGGTCCCACCGGCCCCGCGGGGAAGAGCCGATGGCTCTGCCGGTCCCGGTGGTTCCGCTGGTCCCACCGGCTCCGCAGCGCCGTGGATCCCCTCCCCACATCTCCGGGAAAGACGCAGCCGAGTGGCCCAAGAGGCAGGGGAGGGACAGACTGCGCCCGGCCTCGCGAGCAGGGCAATGCTCTGCCTGCCACCGGGGCTTTGGGGCTTGTTTATCCACACTGGAATGCAGGGAAGGAGAAATGGGTGAGGAAGCACAGCAATCCCTGGGATTGTATAACAGGGACAGAAAGATCAATACGTGTGTGTGTGTGTGTGTGTGTTCAGAGAGAAGGGAAGTGCGTTCTCTCCATGGGTGTATTTTTCCTGTGAGCCCCTCAGGAAGTGAAAACTGGGGAAGCCTAAACAGGAGCTGGCCTCTGTGGCAACTGAAAGTGTTGCTAGGAGGCTGGGAGGAGGCCTGGCTGCTGTTGGCTGGGGATTAACAGGGGTGTGATATCAAATGAAAAGAAAGCAGCCGGCTCCCTTGAGACCCCCAGTGTGATGCACTCCTGTACACACACACCAGCTACTCCCTGGTGGCCTCAAACACTCTGCTTCCCTTTGCTCGTGGCTTACAACCAGCATTCCCAGCAAAGCCCCCTTCTGAGAATCATCACTCGGCCTGGGAGCTGGGGCTCGGACAGAAAGCATCTGCCCCTTTCACGACACAGCAGATGATCCCTCTCCCCACTTACTGCCTCCCTCTGCCTCAAGGCTTTGCTAAATATTTTTTTTTTTAGTACAGCCTTAGACTACGCACCTAATCAGAGTGTCATGCTTCATGTTGATTCTAACAGATTCAGGAGGCGATGTGCTAAACCTGAGCTGCAATGATTGTATTCCTGGGATTTGCCAGGTACCTGAGCTGTCAATGTCCCTACAATCAATGCAGCTTTAATGCTAAGGTGTCACCATTTTTATCCCACATTCTTTCTGCTATTCAGAGTGAGACAGAAGAGTTGGAAGGCTCCAAGATGGAAATAAGAGTCAGGATTCACTGGCATGAACCTCACAGAACCCTTTGCAGCTCACTTAAATTGTAGAAAAGGTAAATCTACATGTCCAGCTCACACCCAAAGCCACACTGGTATGCATGTATATCTGACACACAGCCCTGGCATAAGGCAGCCCCAAAACACCCTCTGCTGTGCCCACAGGAGCAATTCCCTGTGATCCCCATGGACACGGCCATGTGTTATGTCGGGCACAGGGATCTGTGGCACACACACCCACCACACACCCTGGCTCACACATGCACGTCTGCATCAGCCCCAGACACTCATCCTGCGCTGCCCAGAGGGGTCTCTTCCCCTCAACCTCCCTCCCCCCTCCCCACCTTCCCCCCCGTGCCCACACACCCTCCCTGAAAGGATATGGCCATTCTGTTATTCGCTTGGCGTATTTCCGTATAACATTATCTTCACTGAAGATGAAGAGGGATCTGTTGACTGTGAAGCAGTTCTGTTTGACAGGGATGGGGTTGTAGAGAGCCATAGTCCTGGCCCTCTGAGCCATCGACTGCTTATACATCCTTTGGCCGGCTTGGGGGCCACCTTGCCGGCTGCTCCCTCTTCCAGCCCCGGCCGGCCCTCCACCTCCATAGCGGGTCGGCAGATCATCCCCAAACCGAGCCATCCTCGCAGTGCACGGAGCCGGGCGCTACAATCCAAACTGGCAGCCGGGGCGAGAGAAAGACGCATCACAGCGCGCAGCACTTCTCCCTCCGGGGGCTTCAGTCGCGGGATCGGGATTGATCGCAGCAAAAATATATTGATGTATTATAAAATAAAATAAAATGAAAATAAAAATCCCTTTCCCTTCCTCCACCCCCTGCGCTTCCCCCGCCGCGGTGGCTGCCCGGGGGTAGGAGGAAGGCGCCGGGGCTCCGCTCACCTCCCCGCACAGGTGCCGTCTCTCCGGCCCGACCTCATGGCCGGGGCGGCGGGGGGAGCGGCCGCGGTGGTCGCAGTGCCTCGGCTGGGCTGGGAAGGGGCTCTGCGCTGCTGCCGTGCCCGCCGCGGGAGCGTTCGCCGTGCCCAGCCCAGCCCAGCCCGGCACGGCTCCGGCACGGCCCGGCCCCGCCGCATGTGATGCCCGGAGCCAATGGGGCCGCCGCGGCTCCGCCCGCCCCAGTCACCGGCACCGGGGGGCGGGAGGAGAGAGGATGGAGCCCGGCCCGGCCCGGCAGCCACCGCCCACCCCGGTAAATACGGCGGAGCCGCGGCCCCTCCCCGGGGGAAGGAGGGATGGACCCCTCCCCTGGCCCTGCGCAGCGCTCCGCGGGCGCGCAGAGCCCCGGCCGGGGGTGCTGCCGGCTGGGAAGGGGGTGCTGCTGCTGCAAAAGGACGGGGGGCACAGGCGAGGCGGCCCCCGCGCCTGCGCGCCCTGCCCAGATGTGCCCTGCCCAGATGTGCCCTGCCCAGATGTGCCCTGCCCAGATGTGCCCTGCCCAGATGTGCCCTGCCCAGCTGCCGCGCCCAGGGGTGGCCCCGCCGCGCAGCCCCCCAACACCCCCGTCTGTGTGCGATCAGAAGCCCCCGGGAAGGCTCAGTCGGGGGGGACAGTGACTGGGGGTGCGGGGCAAGCGAGGGGCTCAGTTCCTTGCCCCCGGGGCAGGGAGGGATGCGGGGGTGGGGGGTGCAGCCCCCGCAGCAGCGCCGGGGGACAAAGCGGTGTGGCGATGTGCTGGATTGAAACAGAGCTGCGCCCTTCTGGACAACTTACTTTGTTTCTCCTTGGTTTGAATGACTCCTGCAGAGCACTGGATACCTTTAATCCTGTATTTATGGACGAAATCCTTTAATCCTGTTTATTCCAACACCCTCTGTTGCTTCCCTCCACCACAAGTCAGAGAGAGAACTCCTCCTCGTTCCTGGAGCGCCGCACGGCAACAGTCACTGCAGTGGCTGAGAAGGAAATGCTTTTGCATTTCGGCTGAATTTGGGGTACAAAGTATTAACTTTTTAGAAGGGACCCTCCGGAGAAGTCAGGGCTGTCAACAGGGGGACATTTCAGCTTCCCCCACAGCAAGGAAACCCTGGACTCTGCTGCTAATGCGTTTTTTGCCTTAGTCATCCAAGCTGTCTCAGTTCAAAACCAACCCACCGACCAGAAGAGCCTATAGCAATAACATCTGCTCGCTTCGGGAGACAGGGACAGGGCTGGCAGCATCCACAAGTGACACAAATAAGGTCTGGCAAGAGGCAAAGGGTGACTCTCTGGAAGAAACTGGCTCCTTACCCGCGGGGGGTTCGGTGTCTGAAGGGCTCTCTCACGCTGCAGCACAGCCACAGACACGCTCGGAGGCAGCAGCGGCTGCCGAGGGGAGCCGGGAGCGGCTCTAACTCACCGAGACACGGCAGGAAAGAGAGAGGGAAGAAGGTGCAGCCTCGAAACATCCTCTGCCTCGAGGGTCAGACACAGCAGGAGCCACCAGCCCCCGACGGGGACAGGGGCACCCGGGTTGTGCCAGCCCTGGGGACCAGGGCAGCAAGAAGCAGCTCCAATCTGTAATTTGCCTTCCCGTGTGCTTGCTGGGGATGCAATAAAATAAGACTTCTTCTCCACCCCCTTTTTGTTAATTTGCAGCTTAAACTGAGTGCTGGAGGCTTTGGGGAAAACTTTGCACGGAGACAGACGCTGAAGTGTTTCAGCATCCCTGTTACACTCAAACAGGCCCCGGGCACACGTTAAAATGAGTGTTTCCTCCTATAGCTCTTCACCCCTGAGATCTGCTGAGCTGATCCACATAAATGGGTCTTCAGGGAAAGTTTCCTTGTTTTCTAGAGGTGCAGAAAGCTCACAGGATGAACAGGGCAGGAGAACAATCTATTTTCTTTAAAGTTCTCCCTAAAAACATTTTCATTTTCATCCTCACAGTATTTCTTTCTATGATGAATTTATCTTTCACCTGAAAATCAAGTTTCCCTCATATCTGATTTATTCAGTTGTCTACATTTTTCTCTTCTCTGCTTCTGGCCACTATATCTGATATATTCTGTGGCCTTTTTCACTGGAAAAATCTGACTCTTTTTCTCTGTAAACAATAGAAGAGGAAATGCCATTTTCAATAATCCCCCACCCTCTTCTGATGGAAATCAGCATCTGGAAAAAAAGAGAAATATGTTATTTTCCACCGAAATCAAGATCAAGATCCAAGATCAGTGTGGTGGATGAATGACACAACAGCTCTGAAAAGTGGAAAAAAAAAATAAAAAAAAATAAAAAAAAAAATAGGATGTATTTTGCATCAGGTCTTATTGAGAATCAGGGAAAATTCTGACCTCCACATCCCCTTCTCTCCTCCTACAGCCACCAAACCGTCTTGCTTCTCCCAGGAACAAGCTCCCCACCACAGCACTGCAGTGAAGTCAGAGCCAGGGTGGTGGGGGTGTTTGTGATGAGGAGAAAATGATCCCAGCCTGTCGTGGGGATGTTCTATGAAACCACAGTTTGCCCTTCCCGCAATCTGCCTGCTCAGGGCTTCTTTTCTGGATGGTTTTTTGTGTGTGTGTGTTTTTTTCCCACACCACAAGGAAGATCACACAGATTTTAAGCACTGAAAGCCTTAAAGAAGAAAAAGAGATTGCAATTGCAAGGATTATTCAGCTTTGAGAGGGGAAGCATCAGGATTTAGTTGGGCTTTTTAAGATTATGAGAAAAGCAGGGGAGTTAAGAGAAAGCAACAAATTTAGAGAGCTGAAACGGGTCAGACATCCATAATCTCCCATTACAGGAGGGCAAAGAGCATCCCCTGGCAAATTCTAAAAATGGATTCAGTCATGAGTAACTCCTCCTCGTAAGCCCCAAAGACAGAGGTGAGCAAATCACTCTGCTCTCCAGAACTGGCTGAGAGGAGCCTTTCTCTGCCCTGAGCAGCTTTGCCAGGCAACCAAGCGTTTCCCTGGACTTTCACCTCCATCCCAAGCCTGGGACAGGTGACTGGGCTTAATGGAGCAGCACTTCCATCTGGCAAGGCAGAGACAGAGCAGAGAAAATGGTACAAGATTGCAGGTCTGATCCTGTCAGATGGTTGTGACTCTTGGATCACGACAAGCACCCACAGGACTGTTTATTTGCCCTGGCACAGCAGATCCCAGAGACTCCTGGGACAGTCCAGGTCCATCTCTGGGGATGTTTCTGGTTAAATCCCAAAGAGGACTTCCAGCTTGTTGTGTTCCAGAGGCAGGAGCACAGGTCTCCTGTGTGAGGGACAGTTACTAAAATTTAAGGACACAACCCCAACATCCCCTCAGCTGTTAGCCCCCTCTGGGCAGGTCAGAAACAGCAGCAGAAAAGCAGATTTTTTTTCTTTAAGAGAGAAACCCCACCATGCCCTGACTTGCCTGGGTCCTGCCCTACCCCTGGAGCAGCTCAGAGGGAAGGTGAATGTTTCCTTGTGTCCAGGTGAGCTCAGGGGTCAGAGAACCATAGACAGAGTATTATTTGCTCTCAGAATCTGCAGAACTGAGGAACAGAGCAGCCACTTCAATCCCATCTTGGAAGCTCTGGACCCAGGTTATTGCCAAGCAGAGCAGCTCCCAAGAGCACATTTCCCTTAAAAAACAAACAAACAACAGAGATTGCACATCTCCTTCCAGCCCTCAGGAAGGTCCAGAGCTTCAGGCCAAGAAAAGCAGCTTACTGAGGCGTTCCTGGCCAGTGATTCCTGCTCTCCTCACTCCCATGCACTCATTTTGCACCAGCTGTGCTGCAGAAAAATCCTGCTGAGGTGCAGGTAGAGAAAATTGTTAAAAGATTGTGCTCAAGTCTGCCAGAGGATGCAGAATGGCATCGTACAAAAGCCAGAGAGGGCAGGGCAGGGAGAAAGATGCTCTGATAAATTTAGCAGGGACAAAAAGATAAGAGTGAACCAAGGGAAAAGAGGCCTCTTGAAGATACAGCTCCTCTTATGTAGGTGTCATGATCATGGTGTTGTCTGTAATATCTGCAACAGTGGCCCAAACCCCTGGGGTCAGAGACCCTCAGCTGCTCCACTAATGTGGAAAAAGAGAGAGCTTTCCCTGAGAGCTCATCAGCTCTGGGAGCACTGATGGCAAAGCCTGGCTGGCACAGCAATTCCATCCCTGCATGAATGTCCAAGCTAAACCCATCCCAATCCCACAGCACCACCCAGCTCTGCCAGCCCAGGACACAGCAGATGAAGTGCAGTGTGTACAAGGCTTGGTCTAAATGGTCAGAATTGAGGAGAGGGAAGTGGGGGCACTTACAGCCTCTGACACTGAGGTGCTTCCAGCCATGCAGCAGCTCAGGGAGGGAGAGCAGGGACTCAATCCCAGCTCAGCACCTTCTCCAGGTCATCTCTCCACCCTGAGTGAACCTCTGGAGACCAAGAATAGCTGTATTGGTTCTACTTCTCTTGAACTCAATTCCTTTGTAGATGGACCACGAATGAGGCCCAGCAGCCATGCCTTGGCTGTGGAAGGAGTCATGTAAACCAAGTCTGGCATCTTTGCTTCATGTCCCAGGTTGCTCAACAACCAGCTCAGACAGTTCTTCAAGGAGCAGGACCTGAATAACACCACAGCTAGAAAATTCACAGCAGTGGGTAACCAGGGAATCACAGGACACAGTGAAGGCTGCCCAGTGTTGAAGACAGAGAAGAACCTTCTCTGCCCCAGTGCTACAGCAGGACAGCCCAGCTCCAGCACCATCAGAACAGTGTTAGTTCTGTGGAAAAACAACCTGCTTGCACACAGCCAGTGTTTGTGGCAGTGAACTCATGATCACTGTGCTGTGATCACAGAATCACAGAATGGTCTGTGATCCCTAAGGATCATCCAGTTCCAACCCCCTGCCATGGGCAGAGACACCTTGCACTAGCCCAGGTTGCTCCAAGCCCCATCCAGCCTGGCCTTGGACACTTCAGGGATGGGGCAGCCACAGCTTCTCTGGGCAACCTGTGCCAGGGCAGATTTTATCTATCCAGATTATGGATAAAAAGGACTTAAGAGGATATCAGGCTTCATATTTTTATTCTCCTTGACATTTCTAAGATCATTTCTACACCATTGGTCTTCAAGGCTGACCAGCCAGCAAGGAAAGACAAGTTCACATCTTCTCTTCCATTACTTTGAATCTCAGTTCAGCTGAGGACTTGCTCACCAGGGAGGGGGGTTTGGGGAGCCTTAGCCTGTCTTCCACATATCTGTCTGTGGTACAAAAATCATTAGACATCTAATCCTCCTTAAGATTCAGGTCTGTCCTCTCCTTAGGCTCTTCTAAACATCTGCCTAAGATGCTTCTCAACACCAAGATGTCAAAACACATTTTCAAATCCAACTTCATCCAAACTCGAGTCATGTACAGGCTCAGCTCCACTTGAGCACCACTCTGGAAATCCAAGAGGGAGAAGCTTCATAAAAACTTGCAGAGCACCAGGACTCTACTGGTCCAGGTCAGGAGATAGAGGAGAGGTTGGCAAAGGAAAGTCAGAGAAGCTCGGGGATTTCATCAGTCACTTGCCCAAAGGTTAAGGCAGGTTGAAGACAGTTCCCTTTCCACATAAAACCAGCCCTGTGTGTCCTTTTCCCCACAGACCTCTGCTGTACACTGTGCAAAGCTCCCAGTGCAGCAGGGGCATGTGAAATCCCACTGCAAAAGGAGTCACAATCTGCCTGGATTATTTTCAGCATCACTGTTGAATACAGATTGCACAAAGACCAAGAGCTTGTTGTCTTCCCAGCGATGGGCAAGAGAAACTATTCAGGCACAAAGAGAAAATACAGAGAAATGAACACCCAGGGAAATGGCTCCATGTTCACACCTGACATATTTTGGGCTGAGATTCCCAACAACAAGGTGTAGGAGGGCCCAGGTTCCCAAAGTCCTCGAGCTGGTTTTGAAGAATTTAAAATCCTCCAGGTTTGAAGAACTTAGGGACTGAAGAACAATATTACACAAGGAGAGCAACCCACTGCCAAGCCTTCTGCTTCCACAGTTGTAGGATGGCTGTTGCTGTGAAACCATGGAAGTAAATGGACACCTGCAGCTCTCGTGGGTGTTTCTGCACCCAACATCTGCCAAAACATGGCAGAGAACAACACGGAGCAATGACAATATCAAACCTGCTGTGGTTGCAGTAAGAGAGAGTTCAACTTCATCCTTAAACACAGAATGCTGAGTGATGATGGAAACGCTCTGGAAACGCTGGTGCAGCTCAAGGCAGGTGAGAGACCCTGCCTTGCACATCTCTGCAGAAATCCCAGGGAAATGTTCCTTGGGGTATCTTTGGATCCATTCACCAGCACATCCCAAGTCTTCCCAGTTTCTAGATGGTTTGGGTCTTTTTAACTCAGGAAAAAGAACAGGGTTTAGTGCCATGTGGTCAATGAGAGAAAACAAGGATCAGTTTCCCATTATGGCACAAAATAATGCACACAAAAATGGGGAGAAATTTGCCTTAAAAGTTGGGCATTTAACTCATTTTTACTGAAGATATATTTTTACTCATTTTTACTCATTTTTATTGCAGATACATTCACTCAGATGTCACCTACAGGCACAAAGCCAGTGCAATGGTAACTTCTTCCCCTTTCCCAAGCCCTGCAGATGCAGGAGTTGCTGTGTTTGTGCCACTGTGAGTGCTATTGTTTGCTGGAAAAGTGCTGAACTAAAACCGGGAGATTTGGGAGCCCCTAGGGCTTTGTTACCGGCATTTCCAACAACCCCGGGCACACGGACACACCCCAAGCCTTTAAATCACCTTATTTCCCCCATCTTCAAAGAGGAATCAAGATGTCCTTTGCTTAGCTTTTCCCTGTTTCAGTCATCATCTCCACGATTCTGGGTTTCTCTCTCCTCCTCTGCAAAGTGTTCAGATCAGCAGAGCTTCAAACCCCTCCCCGGGACCTCCAATCCACCTCAGAGACAAATCTCCTAGGCAGACTGAAGGTCTGATGAAGTGCTCAATGAGCTACAGTTAATGGGTCCCGTGTCTGGGCCTGGATCAGGAGCCATGCAGAGAGCAGGAATAATAGGAATTAAAAAAAAAAAAAATGCCCACCCCACAGCCTCCCAAGATCTGAAAGGTTAATGCACATGGAAAGGGAGAAACACAATAAAAAGCTCCGGAGCTACAGATTAACTTTCACTTCTCAGAACCTATTATTGTTATTATTAAGGAAGGTACTGAAAGGCAGGGAGAGGAGCTGGATGCCCTACTTCCACTGCCTTGTGCTGGGACTTGGGGTTTGCTTTTGTTTTACGCCTTTCGGTGTCTCCCCCGTTCGGTTTTTATTTTCAAACCTGCAGTGAAATGCAAATGCCGACGACTTTGATGAGCAGCCTGAAAGCTGAACCATATTGTCAGGCGGGGAATCCCCCAGGCTGGAGGGAGGGTGGTGCATTGCAAAGCAGCTCCCCCTTCCCAAAAATGCTGTGGTCAGGCAGAGGGAGGTGTAGGGCACCCAAAACCTGAGCCAGGAGAGTTATAACCCTACATCCATCAGGCAACCAGCTCGTTTAGCTTGGATGCTCATTGTTTATTCAGCTAATGGTGAAAGTTATGTCCACATTCCAGTCTAAATTAAGTATTCAGCTATTTTACAGGCACAGTAAGTCGGTCAGCCTTAGCCTCAGTAATTAGGGCTTACTGTTTAATTAATCTCTTGTGGTCACAGCAATCTCTATCACACTCTCTCTGTTGGCTTACATGGCACAGGGAAGAGAGGCTGAGGAACAGGAGGAGTTAATCCTTTAAGCACCTCACTTATCCCCACCGCACAGCCGTTAAACGGAAGGGGGAAGGGGGAGCTGCTCTCTCCCAGCGGTGGGAGAAGGTCGGGATTACAAGTCAGCAAAACCTCTGAGGGTGTGATGAGCTCATTGCCCTGGACACCCCTCACACCCACAGACGGGGGACAAAGCAGAGCTCAGGGACTCGCTGCCTGCACGTGGGAAGGAGGGACCCGCCCCATCTTTGGCTGGAGCAGTGCTGAGCTCTCCGGGCTGTGCTTCCCCTTGTCACAACCCTACAGCCCCCCAGACTGTCTCCTGCAGCCCCGGGGTCGATCCCAGGGACCACGAGGTGTGAGTCCCATGCCTAGCAGGGCCATGAGCCAGAGGCAGCTGCAACAGCAGCCCAGGCAGGGGCCACGTTTCCACTCGCTGCAGAGGGGAGAGTGTAAAGGAGTCAGAGCTCCCCTGAAAATAGAATCACAGAATCGCTGAGTTTGGGAAATACCTTTGGGATCATCGAGTCCAACCATTTACACAACACTGCCAAACCCACCGTGTCCCCAAGTGCCACATCCACAGGTCTTTTAAATCCCTGCGGGGATCGCGACTCCACCACTGGCCTGGGCAGTGTGTTCCAATGCTTGACAACCCTTTGGGAGAAGCAATTTTCCCTAATATTCAATCTAAGCCTCCCCCGGAGCAACTTGAGGCCGTTTCCTCTTGTCTTACCAAGCTATCAGCGGGGAGCAGAGTGCAGCCACAGAGAAATGTGGGAAAGCCTGAAAATCAACCCCCAGGGTACGGGTAAAACAGTCAGTGGACCAAGATTACGGCATTAAAGCAGGAAAATAACCAATCGGACGACCTTCTGTGGTGTTGGATCACGGGTTGGACTCGATGATCCCAGAGGTCTTTTCCACATTAATGATTCTGCGGTTCTTCAGGTTAGAGAGTACAGAGGGGCTAAGAGGGTGCTAATTAGTGACAATCCCAAGTACAAAAGCAGGGGATCACCAGCATTTTAAGGTGCTTTTCCCTTCGGCAAGACGTTGCAGCTGCTCAGAGCTGGCTCAGAATGCCAAGGAAAAGAGACTTCGAACCCAAGGGGTCGCGTGGGGGTCCAGGAGCACACTCTACCATGAGCTGGTGGCCGAGGGACAGAAATACAAGGAGAGCATGGGCTCCTTGGGCTGCCCGGAGCTGCTGGGAGAGAGTGGGAAGTAAAACCATCACCTCCATCTCCGCCTCTCCCCGGTCTGGGTACCAACCGTGAGCCCCTTGCGAGGGGAAAACTGCCCATCAGCGCCAAGCCCCACCGAGCAGCTGAATCCCACAGACGCCCCTGTGCAGCCTTCCCACAGGAGTCCCAGCAGCCGTGGGACCGGCAGGAGCGGGGGAATCCCAGGACGGGAGCGGGCGGCGGGAGCCGGGTGGGTCTGGAGCCGCTCGCCGCATCCTCGGGAGTTTTCTGGGGCTCCAGCGCCCTCTGCTCCGGCACGGACAGAAATGAAGCTCCGCTCACCCCACGCGGGGCAGTGGGGCAGGGGCTGGGGGTGCCATTGGGAGCGGGAGCTGCTTCCCACGCTCTGAGCTCGGGTGTCACCCCCGTTGTCACCTCCTGGCTCTCGGCAGGGCGGCCCCATCAATTCAGAAGGATTCTGTGTTAGACTTCGAAAGCCGCGCGATCTGCAAGGGCAACTGCCGGGGGAGGTGTCCCCCCCAGCACGGGGACATCGGCTCTCCTGGGCACCAGGAGCATCTCTGCAGTGAGATGGATCCATCAGGACGCAGCCTCAGGGGTGGTGCTGGACTGGAGGCAGCTGCCAGTGCCGTGTGGCAGCTCCTCCACCCTCAGCACGGCCACTCGCGGCTCCTTCAGATGTTTATACGGATAATTGGTCTCTTCTTGCCCATCCCCACCAGCCCTGGGCAGAGGCAGGAGCAGAGCACCCACCACCCACCGCAAGCTCTCCCTCCCGTGGTTCTGCTCCGGGGGAATCCAGAGCCCTGCCAGGGCTCCCATCCCTGCAGAGGGGTCCAGCATCCCCACCACGACTTGGGAGATCCTTCTCCTCCTTCTCTGGGTCGGGCACTGGAGAAGCTGCTCCACACGGCAGAGGGATGCTCCTGTAGCACTGAGCCCTTCCCGCAGCTCCTCACCACACAAACCAGTCTGCCTCAGCACAGGGAAGCTGCTCACATTCCTTCAGAACAAGGTACAGCTGAGCCTCTCAAAGCAGCAAATCACCCCTGCTCTGTTCCCTCTTGGAAGAGGAGGGGGTGACTTTGTCCCGTGGTGGGTCCTTTCAGTCTCTTGTAGGGATGATGAAGGGAGGATTTTCATCCAGCATTCTGGTTTCCAGCTCTGGAACTTGCTGTAGGTATCTGGGACTCCGTGTGCCAAACTACATACTTCTAAAACCTCCAAGGAAAGAGTCTAACTCTTTTGGAAGGGGCTCTGGAATGCACATGGGTGAAGCTTCTTACTCAGGGACACCTGAGCATCTCCAGCCCAAGCTGCACAAAGCCCTGCCTGGCTGCTCCCTGACCTTGGGGTCACCTCAAGCCTTTAGGCTCCAAATTTCCACCAGAAAATTCTCCCACATCTCTAAACACCCACCTCTGGTCATGCCTGAACACCCCCCCCAAGCCCTTGCAATGCCAGGAGAACAAGCCACATGCTCCCATTTACAGCCAGCAAGTGTCATGGATCAGGGACTTCCCTCCTCATGGGATGCACTCTGACAGGAGATCCTGAAGCTCTTATCCCTGGGATGCTGCAAAACAGAGGCACCAGCACCTCCTCTGACCCAGAAAGTCTTCTGAGAAGACCAACCTCAAAGGATAAACATGATAGAACCAGTTCAGAATCCAACAGCCATGTCCTGCTGGGTAGTCGGCGGAAAAGCCTCATATTTTCCCCTGATTTCCTTTGGGAATCTCTTTGTTAGGCACTCCTCTCTTCCCTCATACCTGCTGGATGCTCAGTTTGGGCTCCCAAAGTTCAGACAACAGCAACAAAACTAAAGAAACTCACAAAAAAATCAAATGTCACTATATACATAGATATATAGACATATTAAAACTGTAGATAAATAAATATAAATGGATATTGGTGTGTTTATGGGGCAGCACTGGATTCTGTCAGGCCAGGACTTGTGTGTTTCCACCTCAGAAAACTAAAGAGACAAACAAAAAAATCAAATGTCCTTATGTACATATAAAGATACATTTAAAACTGTAGATATATAAATATCAATTTATCTTGACATGTTCATGGTGCAGCAATGGATTCTGTCAGGCCAAGACTCGTGTGGTTCCACCTCAGTTCTCATGCAGGGATGGAGCATTTCTGCCCATGGTGGGAATCTTTGGAGGAGGAACATCCCAAAATCCCAACATGTTCATGAACAGGCTCTATAAAACAGTATGGCAGGTCCCAGGCAGGCACTGGGGACACTGTGGCACCAGCAGAGCCCTCAGGCAAAGCCACCCCAGGTGGCATCAGTGGCCAGCAGGTGATCCCTGCCCAGCACGTGATAAAACCCCGCTGCAATCACTCAGCACCGGGACATGAGGAGGTGGCACCTCAGGAACACGACTCTGCTGATTTATGATGCACTCAGGACTCTCCAAAGACACTGTTTATCTGCATTACTGAGAGGACTTAATTATTCCTCCTCACATCAGAGACACTGAGAGCTTCTACTACCCAGAAAAATCATTTCAATCAGCAAACAGAGCACACGCCACAACCAAACATTCGTTGCAAGGGAAGTCAGGTGGCTCAAGAGTTGGTGTTTCAAAGAGCTGCTCGTGCCTGAACTACACAGCCCGACCCACAGATGAGGGAAACTGCCCAAATGCAGCACAGCTGAGCAAGCTTTTTGGTGGGCTGTGCTGCAGAAGAGGCCCAGCAATGCCAGAAAATGGGAAATTAGAGGAAGAAGCTGCAGCTAACAATTTCACATCCCAAGAACTGGCAGGAACAGGGGTTAAAACAATAAAAAAAGTAAAGCAAAGCAGATTTAGGACCAGGAGGCCCATTTTCTTGTCTGAGCTTTGGCAGCAAGTGGAGTCTAGTGGTCAGAAAAGGGGCCTTGAAGGTATCTGGCAGCTATTCACAAGCACTAAACCCATTGCCAGCTTCTGGAAAACAAGCACACTGGAAACGTCTCTGAAGCATTTCCATCTTCAAAAATTACTTTAAGGCAAAGTCTCAAGAAGTGTTTATAGCCCTGTGGGATTCTCATAAGCACCTCAGCAAGAGGCACCCAGCTCCTGAGGGAGTCAGCACTTACTGCAATGGGTTTTTCATCTCCAAGAGCAGCTCAAAGTGTGGTGGGGAACATCTGCTGGTGGTGGTGTGGCTCCCAAAGGGACAGGGACACCAAAGACATGGTGAAAGGCACCACCCAACCTGCACAGGGACCATGTCTCCAGACTGGGCCAGTCCAAAGGTGATGTCCCATCACCAGACACACAACACAGAGCCCAGAGGTGACAACAACCTCACACGCTAATGGTTGCTTGGTTTCTTCCTCCCTCAGGACTCTTTTGTATCTCTGAGTTTTTCTCCTCCCAACACCACTTTTTTTGCAAGGCAGGAATGAATGCAAGTAAGAAAACCTGTGGGAATCCAACGGGAGGTCACCTGTATTTTAAAAGCTTGATTCAAGCCCATGGTTGTGAGACAACAGTCCTGTGTCATCACTTGCTTTGCTGCGAACAGAGAAATGGGCTTAAATATGGGTCTTAAAAAATGGGTCTTAAAATAACAGATTATTATGATCTGAACCAAAAAAATCCAAAGCCTCTCTCTCCTTGGCGGTTATCCCATCTCATTCTGTTGCAGGAATTGAACTTTTCATGGGGAAAGGAACCAGCAAAATTTGGGGACAACTGGTACTCCAGGCCCAGCTGCGGAGGGCGGGCGGGGGGAGGCGAGGCCGTCCAGCATGGGCAGCCTGCCTTTCATGCCCAGCTGTCTGATGTTTTCTTTAAGATCTAAGAAGCCCTGTGTGTTCATCAGATCAAATGCTCCTTCAGGCAACTAATTCAGGACCTTTAGATGCAGCCAGGACTTCTCTCCCCAGGTCCCTTCCCTTCCAGGAGTGTGGGAGCACAACGGGCTCATCCCCCACCTGCCCCGGGAAGATGCAGCTCCCCACATCCCTGTCAAATGATGGTGTTTGCTATTCCAGCTTCTCCTTGGAGAAACACAGATGTACAGCCAGGATTTTCAACACTGGCAGCTCTGCAAGTTAAACACAGTAATTACAGCACTCAGGCCTTCAGGGGAGGGACACATTTCCCTGCCAGTGAACGGGGCCTTCAGCATCCACTTGTCATCGTCCCCTGGGACATGAAAATAAGAAGGATCATCACTTGGGTGGAATAGAAATGGGAATTAATGCCATTGAGGGTGGTCAACTCAGCTCCCAGCGCTGTCACCACCCTGCTTCCCCAAGGGTCACTTGTCCAGCGAGGGCTGAAGGCCAAGACCACCAGGACCAGGAGTCAGTGGACCACCAGAAGGGCTTGGTGTGCAGGAGAAGGAGTTCTTTCCACTTTAGAGCAACAAGGACAGAGTTAGGAGCAACAGGAGCTGCTGTGGGAACAGGAATTTCCTTGTTGGGTGTCTGAGCTGAGCAAGGTTGATGGTACCTCCTGCATGGACAGCAACGTCCTGGCAGGGTCCTCAGAACACCCCCGACAAGTCACCACTTGGTTTTGTGGGCTGAACTGAGTGGGAGCAAAGGGAATGGAACATCCTCATGCTCCCAAAGCTGCCAGGATCACCACCTGCTCCCAAAGAGCCCCTTAGTAGTGGGTTTGAAGGGGTCACAGCCCAGATGAGCCCCATTGAACCACCTTGGTGGACACAGCAGGGACAAGTCTGCCAGCCCTTCCTGGGGAGGGAGAGGAGACACAGCATTGAACAGGTTGATACTTCCATCCAAAAAACCACCCAGAGGGACAGTTCACCTTGTAGAAAAGGTGGTTCTCAAAGCAAGGAGGCACCTTAATAAAGCCTGGCTTTCTGCTGGGATACCAACAGCACCAGAGGGCACGAAGAGAGGAAAGTCCCAAGCAAAACAAGTCATATCAGCCTTCTCTATGACTGATTTACACTCTGGATCTCCCTCACACATGTGGGATTCAAAGCCTAGAAGGACAGGAACAAACCCAGGTAATATATGTGACATTCCCACCTGTGACTCCTTATGCTGCCAAAAGCTGAGAACAAATTCCAGAGGTTTAAATTAAAATGAAGGTTTGGGGTTTTTTTTTAATTCTAGGACAGCAGCTCCTTTCCCCATCTGCCCTTTGTTAGCAGCTCTCTGTGCTCTCCAAGCTGAAAACAGTGTTAAACCCAGTTTCAATGGTCTGACTCAGGACCAGCTGCAATGGCCATTTCAGACAGGAGCTGAATCCATCTGCAAGGGTAGAAGGGTTTAAATCACCTCTCAAACACACCAGGACCAGCACCGTGCTCACATGCCAGGCACAGTCTTCAACCCTCCCTTTCCCAACCTCACTGAGTGCCTTGTTCATTTTATATGTAACCAACACAAAACCACCAAAACCACCAAAACAATAACAGAAAAAAAAACCAAAAAATCCCCCCACCAAAAAAAAAAACCAAACTGAAAACCCCTGAACAAAAAAAAAAAAACCAAAAACCACAAAAACACCAAAACCACCAAAAAACCCCAGAGCAAACAAAAAAATACCCAAACCCCACAAAAATAATAATAAAAAAACACACACACAAAAAAAGAAACAAAAACAAACAAAAAACCAAACAAAAACCCACTTCAAAATATACCCAACCCCCCAAAAAAAACCCAAGACCTCCAAAAAAACCAAAAGACCCTCCTCTCTCCCCCTCCCAAAAAAAACCAAAAAACCCCCAAAAATTAGTATTTTAATTAGAAACTGGTTGCTTGCATTAGTCCTAAAACTTCTGATAGGACAGAGTTTCTGAGCAGCCCAGCTCAGTGTTTAGAATATTTCTCTTCAGTGGGTCTTTACTGTTCCTATTTCAGACAGTTTATTAAAGGATTAGTTCTGGGGAACAGTTGCATTTTCCACTTCACCGAGAAATAAACACATCAGGCTCGTTGTGCAAGTGGCCTGAAAGCAAAAGAGCTCAATGTTTTCTGAGTGAAGTGTTGTTCCCTGCCTTGGGACCCTACAGACTTTCTCCCTGCTCAGAAGGGGATTCTGTCCCCGCATGAAGCTGCAAACAAACACACAGGATTTTGGGGGTCTGGGAATAACCCCAAATATTACGGGATCAAAGAATCCCAGACTGGTTTGGGTTGGAAGGGGCTTTACAGCTCATCCAGTTCCACCCCCTGCCATGGGCAGGGACACCTTCCACTAGCCCAGGTTGCTCCAAACCTCGTCCAACCTGGCCTTGGACACAGGCACAGCTTCTCTGGGAAATTCATCCCTGCAGCTCCCCACCCTCCCAGGGAAGAGCTTTTTTCTAATATCCAACCTAAACCTCCTCTATTTCAATCTGATGCCAGAGCTGGAGGATCATTTGGCTGCATCCTCATTTCTTCCCTCCTCTCCTCTTGTTGTTTGCTGAGGGAACAGCCCAAAATAGCCTTTCCCGAGGCCCTGGTGCTGTCAGTGACCTGCAGGACACAGCCTGTGGGAGGCTGCAATCCAGCAAGTGTTTGGCATCTCTGATCTTGGGGGGCCTTTTTTCGTGGGATGGGAATAACAACAGCTCCTCAATTAAGTCCTGGGTACTGATTTCATTTCCATCCTATTAACTGCTCTGCCCTACATGTGTTTGCTGCGCTCTGTAGGATTCCCTTTCCCCCCACCCTGTGTACATACAAATGGCGAAGATAAAACAGCTTCATTAGTCCTCACCACTCTTCAAGCACCAGTTTCTTTATTTTTTTACCTTTCAAGTGCTCATAAAAAAGCCTCCTTGACAGCTCCCAGACCTGCATCTCTCCAGCAGAGCAAAGATGCACGAACCAACATCAAGAGCTCTACTACTTTTGAAGGAGGAGATGGAAAAAAACCTCTACAGAGCCCACAAAGACACCCAACCTGTGAGTTTGAGCTGGAGGGCTCAGAACAGCAAACCCACCCCCAACCCCCTGAGAAAATGGCACTTGTTGGTCCTTTCTGTTTTGTTAAACAGTAGCAACAGGTTGGCCTTAAACAGGTTGAGCCCCAGCAGAGGCTGAGCAGCACAAGGGCAGGTCACTCTGGGTTGGAGCTGCTTTTCCTGCTAAGAGGAAAATCAGATCCTTTTGTCTTTCCCCCTACAAAAACTAGAAAGCCTCAAAAGGGAGAGGGGTGAGAGAAATATCAAATTAGAGAATGGAAATATGTAATATGGAAAAGAGTAGAAAAGATTGAGCAGAAAAAGAAGGTTTTTCATGGTGCTCAAAACCAAAGGCACCAGAAGATTTGAGAGTTTGCAGTGCATTACAGAGGCTATTTGCATCAGTGACCACACACTTCATGAACTTACACAAAAACAGGGGCTTTGACCCAAAGAATTCATAATCAAAATGAAAACTTCCAACCAGAAAGGAAAACAATTTTCAGAGGGAAAATGTATTTAGACAAGTGGACAAGGGAGGCATGTAAACATGTTGGGGAAAAAAAAAAAAAACACAACAAACAAACCCACAGCTGTTTTCAGCTCTTCACTGTTGTTTTTTAGGACATCAAGAAGGGGACAGAAAGAATTAGAGGTGGCTACAAAGCTCAGGGAAGGTGTTCCCTGAAGAAACACAGTGGGATTTTTGGGGTGTCCTGTGCAGGGCAAGGAGTTGGACTTGCATGGTCCTTGTGGGTCCCTTCCAGCTCAGGATATTCTGTGATCCCATAGAACTGTAGCTGGCAGAGAGATAGTGAGGATAAAACCCAGCACAAGCCCAGACAGGTTGGTCAGGTCTTTACAGCACCTCCCAAACCTCCACGTGCTTGAGCTGCCTTTGATTTTGAGCTGAAATCCCAGGAATTTTCAGCACTCAGCCATGGGTAAATATTTCTGTCATCCAAATCCGGGAATTGGCCTGAAATGCAGCTGGGGAAGGGAAAGAGCCTGACACTTGTTGGTCTCAATACCAAGGGCAACTACTTAGAAGAATAATGAATTATGTGAAGAGTGAATTTAACTTTACCTAGCAGGAGCATCTGCTGGCTCCCAAACACATGGTTGATCTCCAGCCTCTTGCTAAAGCTTCACATTTGGGCTGTTTTTCCAAAGCAGAAGTGAGTTAGATCATTTGCCTCATTCCAGGCAGTACTTTGATGTTTACATTGATTTAAGAATTAGCTTGAAAACTGTTGTATGTGCCAAGTGAAGGGGCAGCAGGGACTGACAGAACAAGAGGTGTCTGAGCTCTGTTTCACAGTCCAGATTTTCCTTTCTCTGTTTTGCTTCAGGAAATAAGGCTCAGTAACATCAAAACAGCATCTCCTCAGGTCCAGCTCTCAGCTGGAAAAGTCATCCTGGATGCCACACTCACTGGTGCTGCATGAGGATCTGAGCTCTGCACACCAGGCAACACTTGTTTCAACTGAATTAGCCAGAAAGGTCTGGAATGGTTAATTGGAATTATTTAGCCATAATGTTTTGCCCTTCTCCTCCTCTCCATGGCATAATGTTTTCTAAATTGAATTCCTTTAACAGAATCCAATATGCAGCAAAACTGTTGTTCTGGGGAAATGGAACATTTGGGGTCTGGCTGATGGACCCTCCCCATGGGGCTCACAGGGCCCCCTTCCCTGTCCCCATCCCCTGCCCAGCACCAGCAGGAGCCAGGCACTGCAGAGTGAGTTTCCCACTGCCCAGGCTGTGGGATGTGACAGCCCTGGGATCACACAGAGCTGCAGGGAGGGTTCACCACCAGGAGCTCCCTTGGGCAGCTCATTGCCCTGGGCAGCTGCAGCTCCCTTCCCCTGCCAGGCCAGGGAAATCTGTGCTGACAGAATCACACAACATCCTGAGCTGGAAGGGGCCCTCAAGAATAATCCACTCCAACCCCTGGCCCTGCACAGACACCCCAACAATCCCACCCTCTCCCTCAGAGCGTTGTCCAAACCCTCCTGGAGCTCTGGCAGCCTTGGGGCTGTGCCCACTGCCCTGGGGAGCCTGTTCAGTGCCAACCACCCTCTGGGGGAAGAACCTTTTCCTGAGATCCAACCTAAACCTCCCCTGAGGCTTAACCAAGCCACACAGCCCTTGTCTGGCTTTTCTGTGCAAGCAGCTTGTGAAGAATTATTGCAAATAACTGGAAAAAAATTCCTTTGCTTGGGTCGGCAGAGCTGGAGATTGAGGCACCACCCAAACCAATGTGGATTTTTACCCTCAGGGGAGGTTTCCACACATAGACAGGGCAAACACAGAGGCAGCAAACAGCACCTTCCTGCAGGAGCAGAGGGTCAGGAAAGAGCTTTTCCAAGACACAGAGCTGCAGTGCCAGTGAAGAGCAGGGACTGTCACCCCCCAGGTGTGTGGGCACCACCCTCACCCCAAGTGAGATGGGTCTGTCTGCATGAAGCTAAAGCTTTGCATAGAGGAACCCTTCAAAGCCTCACATCCTGAATCAGAAATCACTGTTATCTGGGGACATGACTTGTCTGTACCAGCAGACACTGCACTGCTGGTGGGTGTCCTGCTCTGAGACAGCTGAACGGGGGGGGTCTGTGTGTCCTGGAGATCACTGAGTATCACAGAGACACCTTTACCTCAGCTGAGAGCACAGCCAGCCTGTGGGTATAACACCACCTTCACTAGCAGATCCATTGCACAGAGAGACAAGGATGGAAAGTTTCCAGGTCACTTGGTGTTATTTTCCCTCTCCTTCACAATAATACTTCCATAGCAAAAAAAAAAAAAAACAACAAAAACTAAAAAAATCTGTCTGTTGAAACAATTGAGGATGTTTTCCAGGGTAGTTTTACAGAAGCATCTTGGTCCTCTTACAAATCAATATTATACCAGGCTCTTTCTTTATCTCCCCAAGTTTGCCCCCAAATCCCTGGTTTTTTAGTCCATTTGTGGAATGGAAAAGACAAGTAGGGGGTCCCCTCTCACAGCCACATCCAGGATCCAACAAAGCAGCCCCTCATTAGTTCTTACTGCCTTGGGGTGAGATTTCCAAAGTCAGGAGCCCAAAGGGACCCACAGGAAAGTTTTATTCCCTTTTTACTGATGGGAAAAGGAGTCAAAGAGATCTTTCAGCTTCTGAGATGTGCTGGGTAGTGGGGTGGGTAGGAGGATCCATCAGGATACTTAAAACTATCTTAGAACATCCAAAGCCTTCCTGGGGGTGACTGAGGGGGAAGGGAGGGAATTGCTCATTCACCACTGACCACAACCAGCCCTGGGGCAGAGCAGGGCACGTGCAGGTCTCACAGCTGAGCAGTTCAACAACATTTGAGCCCAAGAGGAGGATTTACAGCCCAGTGAAAGGCAGGGAATGAGCAGCAGCACCAAACTTGCCTGAAATTTGTGTTGCCTCCCCTTTAAATCCAGCAGTTTGGCACTTCCCTGCTCCAGTCCCTGTTGGTGCTGAGCATCTCTTCTCTGCCCACTGAGTCATCAGCTCCTGATCTTTCTCCATCCCAAGGCATCCTGTGGGTTCCTGACTCGACCCAGAAGAGCTCCAGGGATTTGCACCGTGGCAGAAGAGCAGCTCCTGCAGCGGGAGGGAAGGATAGACGACATCAGGAAAACAAAACACTTCTGTGCCACGAAAGTTCCTGAACTTCTTCCCGCTTGAGCCTGTGTTGAAGGGATATTCTCAATATAAATGAGAATCTTCTCCCCAGTCCCTTTTTGCTCATTTGTACAGTCACTTTGCTCATGGTGAAGGCCAGGTTTGCTGCTCACAGACTCCCTGGCAATTTATTCCAGCTACTTTCCCCCAACAGCTGCGCAACTAGAGAGGAATTGTCTTCCCAGCAGAGGGAGAAGAAAAGGATATTTGTCTTATTATGTCTGGGTAAAGCTTATCTGCTTATTTGCTGCTCGGAATTATATTTACAGAGCACAACAAAGGCAAAGCCAAGTGCACTAATTGCTGCTGCTCAGGTGGAATATTTTCTGCTCACCCTGAGCTCTGCATCAGTGGGGCTTTATCCTTTATCCAGCACGAGTGAGCCTCACAGAAGGTTTTTATTATTCACCCATCACTGCTATTTCATTGCCACTATGTTTTCTGAAAGAAGGAAGAAAACCCTCAATGATTCCTTGCATGTCGTTCTGCTTTTCAAACAAGGATTGCTGATTTTTTTTTTTGAGCTTGTTACACATCACAGACAAATAAACCACCATTTAAATCAACGCCATTCTGAAAACACAGATGGAGGCTCCTTCAGAGTGGGAGCTCTCCATAACCAGGTGTTTTAGATCCTCAGCACAGTGGGCTCCAGACACCCACATTCCCAGGATCCCAAGGGATTAGCACAGTGCAGAAGCAACCCTCCACCAGAGAAGAATCCTAGCCCAAAAATCTTAATGTCTTCCACCTTATCAACACCACAAAAACCTCATCTTACTTCTGCTCCAGCTTATTTGGTTACAGAGCATCCCCTCACCCCTGTGTTCATAGAGTCCAAAACAGGCACCAGCACCCAACTCCCAGCACTGGGGTTTAAAGGAGTGCCTGGAAGGGCAGCAGGAAAAGGGGTAAATTGGCCTGTAAAGAGGGTCAGCTGGTGACACTCACCCTGTCCCCCCTTTCCTTGGGGAAGGGAAAAGCATCCCAACTGCAAAATGCAGCTGGAGTGCTGTGCCCAATTCTGGCCCCTCAGTTCAGGAAGGACATGGAGGGGCTGCAGCAGGTCCAGAGAAGGGCAAGGAGGCTGGGGAAGGGTCTGGAGCACAAGTGCTGTGAGGAGCAGCTGAGGGAGCTGGGGGGGCTCAGCCTGCAGAGGAGGAGGCTCAGGGGAGACCTTCTCACTCTCTACA
>JAWWLV010000040.1:9388918-9409737 GCA_035041135.1 Platyrinchus mystaceus
CCAAGTGCCCTCAGTGTCCTCACAGGGCTTCAAATCAAGGCCCTTCCCCATCCTCGTTGCCTCCTTTGGACACTCTCGAATGGCTCAATATCTTCCTTACATTGTGGTGCCCCAAACTGCCCCAGTATTGCAGAGGAGGCTGCCCCAGGTCAGAGCAGAGAGGGACAATCCCCTCCCTCACCCAGCCAGTGATGCTCCTCAGGGGAGTGATTGCTCCTAGAGGAACTCAGTATAACACTGGGGTTTGGGGAAGCTCCCCCATGTTTTGCCTCATCCCTCAGAGCAGAGCCCAGCTCAGGTTCAGGCTCTGCTGTGGGGCAGCAGCAGGACCACAGCTCCACTCCCAGCCTGCCAGCTGAGCTGGGCCGGGCTGCCAGCTGGATACGTGTGCGCTGCCGAGCGGAGATAATCTGGAGCACATCTGATCAAGGCAGCACTGAAAACAGAGCAGCAGCACCCCTGTGGCAGCTGCAGGCCCAAGGCAGGAGCCTTCCCTGCCACCTCCCCAGGGATTGTGAGCACAGCTCTGCCCAGCTCCTGACCCAGCTGCCTGCCAGAGCTGCTCTCCCCGACACACGGTTGGGTTTCCAACCCATCCCATCTTTCAGAAAAACCCCTCAGCAAGGCAAAAAAGAAAAAAAAAAAGCAAAAGCAACAGCTCTAGCTGTGCAGCTCCTAAATAAACACCCACGGAGGCACCAGAGCTCGGGAGCTTGGCAGGGAAATCCAGAGAGAGGCAAAGTTCTGTGGAAACACATCGAGCTTTTCCCTCACTTATTTTTAACGTTGCAAAATGTCATTGAAACTACAAAGCTTGCAAAAAAGTGTTGTCAGCTCTACAAAAAAATTGCAAAAGTCCTTTTTTTCTTTTCCCAGTGGAATTCCTTTGAATTTAGTGCAGTGGCAAACTCCTTCATAGCAGAGGTCCAGACCAAAACAGGCACCAAAATCCCAGTGGTCTAACCTGCAGCACCAAGGCCAACAGGTATTCAGGTATCCAAGTCAGGGGCAGTCATGCCAACAACTTGGGAATTTTAAGCAGCCAAGTTTAGGCACACTGGCCTGTATTTCAAATCTAGAATGCTGATTTATAAGATCCTCTAAATTACTCTGAAGTTCTGTTGCTCTCCACCTGAGACATCACACCTGGGCCATTCATGCAAACCCACAAGCCATTTCTATGTTTTATGGTCAGGCTGATGAAAGAACGCCACAGTTCTCACCTGATGGTGACACTGGCGCGGTGCAAACATTAATTGAGATATTAATTTTGCTCATCTGCTGCTTCATTCCCACTGTCAGCACGTGGGAAGACCACTGTGTGGTGGCCCCTGCCCCAACTTCGGCCTCATCTCAGCAAGCTCTGGCTTTTGTGGGTTTATGGGTGAGCTGAGACTAGAGAGCCAGAAAGCTCATGAGTTTGGTGTCAGCCCTGCCAAGATAAGCTGGGTTTGGATCCTCCTTCTCACCTGAGCCCATTCTGCACCACCCTGTTCCTGCAGGTTCTCCAGCAGGAGCACGCGTGGTTACACTCGAAGATCAGCGGGGGCTCAGCCATGTTGAACTCAGGCAGGAGTCGGCCATCCTGAGGGAGAGAGGCAGCCAAGACTGGGTTAGTTAATCCTGAGACCCCTCCAAACCACAAAAACAAGAGCAGAAATACCCTGAGGACAAAAACAGGCCAGAGGAACCCAAGGTAGGGTCACCTCCCCAAAACCACCATCAGACCTGAGTTTCTACAGTGGTTTTGCTCTTCCCTGTCACCCACAGCGGGACAAACAGCAAGAGACTGCCCAGATTTCTGCTGCCTGGCATCACCCTGTGCACCACCCAAAAAAATATCTCACGGTGCTGTGCAGAAAACTGGTGTGCAGCATCATCATTGTTATCATTTTGCAGCGCTGGAGGGGAGAAGTGGATGCTTAGTCTGTCTCTGGAATAAAGCCTAACATTTCAGAGTCCAAGGCCAGTACACCCAAGTTCTGTGAACCACATTATCTTTCCAAACAACACTCCTCCAAAAAACTACAATTCAATTATTTACCAACACACAGGATCAAGGAAGCGATAGATGCAATTTATCATTTCTAACAAATTTGGCTTTTAAGCCTTGAAAGACGTAATCACCTATTAACATGTAGATAAAACAGCTACAAAGCAAAGAACCAACATTCCCCCAGGAGAAACCTGCAGAGACTCACAGAACTTCTGATCTGAGCAGCACCTGGCCAAAAATGAACCTCAAAACCTCCCAGGAGGGCTGAACACACTTACCCAAAACAAACCCGGCTTCTGGCAATGTGGCAGTGAAAACATCTTTGCTTTGCCTTCATCCAGAAGGATCACAACAAATAAAAGCAGGCCAAAAAAAAAAAAGAATTTCTTTCTACTCCCCTCCCCTTGTTTACATATTACAGCACTTCCCATGTTGCTCTGAAATGGAAGCTGATTTCACGCCTGGATTATTAAACGCTCCTTATCACATGGGTGTAATTAATGGCTCAGTTGGCATGAGAGTAACACAAATAAATAACACAGGAAAAGCTGCCCTGAGCACACATTTTGTACTATCACATAGGTCTCAGAGCTGAGACTACACTACAAGCATTTTAAGTCAAGAAACAGAATCACAGAGTCCCAAAATGGTTTGCTTGGAAGGGACCTTAGAGCTCATCTCATTCCAACCCCCTGCCATGGGCAGGGACACCTTCCATCAGTCCCATCCAAGCTAGCCCTGAGTTGTGCAAGGAAGTGTTATAAAGGAACCATTACAAACCCAGAAATAGGCAAAGTTCAGCTCTCAGACCCCAGGCTGACCCAGGAGGAGGGGCTGTGTGCTCACCTTGTCATACCAGCAGCGCATGCTGAGCTGGCCACACATGCAGTTACTGGAGGAGCAGTCGTCTATGCAGACACAGTACTGGAAGAGAAGCAAAGGGTTAACTCCACACCACTCCCACAGCCGAAAAACCAGCTTCTGTCAGTGGGTCAGGGAGGAAACCACAAGTCAGGGCCTTCTCCTTAGCCAGAAAGACAAGCAGCTTCATCACCCAGTGGCACTTTGACTCCGTTATTTATTCTGTGAGCAGTGAGCGCCAAAGGACTCTGGCTACAGGGAAGGATCTCATCCTGAGCCAGCTCCGTGGCTCAGGAGAGGATGTCCCCCTGTCACCAACCCTCCTCCATGCCCTATGAGCTGTTCTCCACACTTAAGGACAAGGAGAGCTCCCAGGAGGGACCAGAGCTGGGAGATGATGCACCACAACATGCTGTCTCAGTCCTCCCCTGCTGCTTCCCGCTTCCCACACGGGCTCTCCAGCTGGCTGCTTGCCCAGCACTCCCCAGGCCAACACAGTCCCACCACCAGCTGCTGCACAACAGGGATTGGGCTTGGGAAGTTCACTTCAGCCACCTCAGGGCTGTGTCCAGAGAGGGATCATCCTCATCCCACCTCTGCTTCCACCGCCCAGCCCTTCCAGGACTTCAGTGTCACAGCACAGACCTTGGCCTGGATGCTGCAGGCAGTGGGCAGGCAGCATGAGGGACTCTCCCAACAAATCCCTAACTCTCCAGACTCAGAACAGAGGACAAGGATAAATGGGAGCCACATCAGCCAACACCAGATGGCCAGTGCCACAGCACACAGCTGAACACAAAGCTTAGCTTCAGCCTTAAAACTGAAGAAAATCAGAATCCCAACTCCTAAATAAAGAGCTGGAGGTGAGGAATACAGGCTTAGCTAGAATTTGATGGCAATATTAGGACTAGACATTCCCATTTTAAGTTCCAAACCCACTCTGAGGAGCTGTATCTCTGAATGCACACACCAGAGCAGGCCCAAAGCCAGGGGGACATACAATCCCTCACCTGTAAATGAGTGATGTTCCTGTCAATGTCCATCGGGGAGGTGACACAGTTCTGTGAAACATATTTGTAGTTGCTGGGACAGGGCTCGCTATCCACGGAATTGACACAGGGAATCGGGATCCGCTCGTAACCCCGGGCAATGTCCCTGCCAGGGGGAGAAAGAACTGTCACCCGAGGAAAGTCCTCCCCAACAAGGGGCCATTCAAAAGCCATCCTGGGGCAGAATTACTGACTTTAATCACTGAGCACTCCAAGCCTAAAAGGAACCCAGACCAGAACAGGGTTCATGTTTTCACACGGCCTTACAGACTGTTCTTTGTGCACTCAGAGGATGAATTTACAAACTATGGTCTGAATCAGCATGTGCTTAGTTCTTTCTAAGCTCAAACTGACCTTCACACCAGTTAAAAAAGCTAATCCTGCACTTGCAGTCCTTTCTTAAACCAGAGCCCCAGCCTTCCCTGTGCAAGGGCTCAATATCATGACCCACAAGCAAAGCCAGCCCTATTCTCACCTGCTCACCACCTTCTCTATCTGGGCAGGCTTCTCAGTGGATGATTCTTTGAGAGTCTTGTTCATCTGTAGGGCCACCCAGACCTGAGAGTTAAGGCTGGAGCACTGAAGCGGAGTCTCACCCTCCTTGTTCTTTAAAGTGACATCCGAGCCACGGGAAAGAAAGAGACTGCAAAACAGCAAGGAAGGATCAGGATTCCCCAAGGGAAACCGTGCAAGGGGAAAACAAGCTGAATCACATCCTCCAGCCAGCCCTTAGGGGACAAGGAAGAGTCTGTGGTAGTGAATAATCACCTGAGTGTTCTGTATTAAGCATGGTTCAGGGAATCCTTCTACGTGAAGGCGCTGGCAGAAGCCACAGACTGGAGCTCTGGGCACTCATGAGAGCTCTGGGCCAACCTTGCCCTGCTTCAGGCATGACAGGTACCCTGCTGGTACCAGCCTAACTTCAGCCAAGCTTGAAACTCTCTCTGGCAGGGAAAGATATGGGGTGGAAAGAGCAGGCTGGAAATGGAAGAGTCCCACAGGAAACTGGTGTTGGACTTGGCCCTTGTTTATACTCACCAGCCTTTGGTGAGTACACATGATGGCTTTATTCAGAGCAGGGATGAAGCAAAGGAAAAGCCCTGTTACCATATCATGCCAGGCTAGTTGTGGGGGGAAAAAAAAGCTTTAATCAAGGAAGTCTGACACCTTGCTGCTGGGAAGCCCAGGCTGAGCACCAGCCCCTCTGCCCAACACTCCAGGAACACTCCACGTTTTCTGACCAGCTCTGGCAGCCGCAGTACCTGAGACCCACCTCCCCTGGGAGCGGGGGAGAAACAAGCCACCCATCTGTGCTTAAATGCCAAGGGCACTTCAGAGGCTCTCCTGAGCTTGCCAGAAGGCCCCCAGGCAGCCAGAAATGGGCAGGGGCAGGGAGGGGAGGGCTGGGGCTGTACTTACACCACGCACTCGTAGCGGTTCTCTCTGGCTGCGATGTGCAGGGGGGAGTCCCCGTGGATGTTCACGGCGTGTAAGTCACACTTAGCTGCCAGCAGGATCTCTGCTATGTCCACACAGCCAGAAAAAGCAGCCCAGTGCAAACAAATGTTTTCCTCCTGGAGAGAAAAGAGCACAGAGCAGAGGCTGTTTAGTGCCTGAAAACCCCATCGCTTTGGGACATCACTTTCCTTAGCTCTACACCTGCAGCCTTCAACATGGGCTTGCAGCCTCCATCCCCTCACTGCTCCTCCTGGCTGGGAATGCCAGGGCGGACAGGGAAACCTTCATGTAGCCAAAGAGGGAGTTCTCACTCCATCTGCCTCCACACACCAAGGACGGGGAGGCTGCACATGCAGCGATCCATCACCTTCCTCACACACACAGGCAACTCGTCTGCCTCTGAGCCACAAACCAATCTGGATCAATCCATGAGAGGTGCCAGACATGAACAAACATGCTGGAAAAGGCTGGAAGCTGAGCTTCCCCAGCCCAGACAGACAGGAAAGCCAGCATGTCTCCCAGGGCTACAAAATTAAAGAGAAAAAGAGCACAGCACAAAATTAAAGAGGAAAGGAGCATGCAGGGTATGTGAAGGTGCTGGAAGAGAAGCACGAGCCACAGGGAAGGCAATCAATCTGACTCCAGGCATCTCTTAAATACTGTATGTACTCATCTCTCACTAGCAGCACTAGAAATAGCTGAACACTCATCTTTCTGAGGGAGATATTTTAAGCAACGATACTCTGTTTTCTGTTACATTGCAATTTGCAGCACACGTCGATCCCGTCCCCATGACAAGCTCTAAAGACATCGATTACAACAGTGCAATCATAGTAATGATCCCCTCGCTTTTTTCCTCTTCTTTTTTTTTCTTTTTAGAGCAAAAACAAAGCACATGTTTTAGTCATTACCACTTGACTTAAGATCCTTCCTTAAATGGGGAGGTATTGGCTGCACCAAGCAGTGGGGAGAGCGTTTTCTACACAGCTCCTGCCTCCCATTATGGTACCATCTAGAAAAAAACCCTGATCACACCACGTACCAAACGACAGAAAAAATTCATCCTGTGGATTGCACCCATGTACTGCTGCTCAGACAGGTTACAGACCCCTGGACTCCCTGCTCTGCCCTTGTCTAACAGCAGCATCATCCCAATCAAAAGCATTTCTCCCAGAGAATGATGTATTCCAGCAGAAGTGACATTGCTCCTTACTGACTGTCCATCAGGAGACACCAAGTGCAGGGACAGGATGGATATGTGATAAAAACAGCTGCTGAGAGCTTTATTTTGTTTCAAGTAACTTGTTGACTGGGTCTATTTGATTTTCATCATTAATGTGTGATCTTGGAGCAGGTAGCAAAAGGCTTCTGTGACAGATCAAATGAGTCAGTTTTGCTCAGAGTCAGCGGTGATGCAACAGCCCAAAAAGCCACTTCTCGCCGTGACTTCTGCTTTTAGGAACAGTATTGGATCCGGACCTGCCTGGGAACTGTCTCAGTGTGCTGCTTTTGGCTGGGGTAGGGTTAATTTTCTTCCCAGTGGCTGGAATGGGGTTGTGTTTGGGATCTGTGCTGAGCACAGGGGTGATAATGTGGAGATGTTTTTGTTCTTGTTGAGCAGCAGCTGCACGGAGCCTGCTCTGCCCCTGGTGTGGCCACACTGGGGAAGGGGCTGGGGGTGTGGGGGAGGATGGGAGGAGACACAGCCAGGACAGATGACCCAAACTGACCAAAGGGACATTCCTGACCACGTGACATCATGCTCAGTGTATAAAATGAGGGGAGAAGAAGGAAGGGGGACATTTTGAGTGATGGTTTATCTTCCCAAAGTCACCTTTACATGTGACAGGGCCCTGCTCTCCTGGAGATGGATGAACACCTGCTGCCCATGGGAAACAGGGAATGAATTCCCTGTTTTGCTTTGCTTGTGTGGGGGGGGTTTGCTCTTCCCTTTCCCTATTAAACTGTCTTTATCTCAACCCATGAGTTTTCTACCTTTTCCCCTTCCAGTTCTTCCCCCAGTCCTGCTGGTGGGGGAGTGAATGAGTGGCTGTGAGGGGGCTTGGTGACTGGCGGGGATTAAAATCTTAGAATCATAGAAACACAGAATGGTTTGGGTTGGAAGGGACTTTAAAGCTCACCTTATTCCACCTCCCTGCCATGGACAGGGACACCTTCCACTAGCCCAGGTTGCTCCAACCTGGCCTTGGACACTTCCAGGGATGGGGCAAGACACGACATTAAAGCTACCAAGGAAACTGAGACCTTCAGACTGGGACAGCAACTCCTCAGGAACAGCTGGAGCCTTTCTGAGCCCCCTGAGGCAAATGTGCCAAGAGCTTCCCCTGCCAGCACCCATGACACAAAATGAGGCATTTAGGGAGAAAAATAAAAACTATCTACTCCCATCCCTTGGATTAAAAAAGCACTGGGAGCACTGGACAAGGAAATACAGTGCCAGGAGACATGTTAATGCATGGACTGATGGCAGGGCAGGCACTTCACTGTAACACCTCTGTGCAGAAAGCAGTGAGGCCAGTTACCCTTCCTTTATCAAACTCCCTCACATCTACAGGCCAGAGCCTGGAGCAGCTCCTCACACCCCAGTTCACACCCAAGTGTGCCTTGAAGGCACCTCTGGGGTTTCAACACCCTTAGAGACTGGAAAAAAAAAAAAAAAAAAAAAGAGAGAGAAACGGGGTATTAAGAAAAAAAGAAGAGGAGCTGTGCTGATACAATGAGTCTCTTGAGGAAACCTGGGGAAAAGGGAGACAGTATCTCCTTTGTATCTTCTCTATTTACTGGGAAATCCTTGAGAAACCAGCTGGCACAGCCCCACACTGGGCCCAGGAGCTCCCAGAGACTCAAGCACCCAGTACAACCCACTGGAGCAGGATTTATGGAGGTAAGGAGCAGGCCAAGAGCCAGCTCCAGCACACTGAGCTGGACATGCTCTGTCCACAGCAGTGGCTTCGTGCCTGTGATGCCTTGGAAAAGCCAGGCTGGTGATATCTGCTGGCAGAGAGTCTGCCCAGTCCATCCAGAAAACACAAGTATGAGCTTATGCCCCTCAAAAACACACAGGGTGCCCCAAATCCATGCCCAGTGCTCACTGGCCTGTGACCAATGTGGAGCTGGCACGTCTGGACTCCAGGGGATCTGCTTTGGTGCAGCATCCAAGTGGCAGCAAGGTGGACCCAGGTGGGTGAGAAGCACCTGAGAATTCCACACAGCCTGAGAATTCCACACAGCCTGAGAATTCCATACAGCCTGAGAATTGCACACAGCATCCCCACAGGCTGTGACAGAAGAGCTGGAGCTAAAGGACATCTTGCCAGCTTGCAAACTTCTTCCTAGAACATGGTGGGAAATTATCCCACTAGACACTGTTCGCCCGCTGCCTGTGTCAAGGCAACACTGCACCTCCCTGCACTGAGCTCAAAATCTGTCCCCTCAGGGGTGTTTGGTTTGTAAATAGAGCTTGTGGGTAATTTCTGGAGCAGATTCCAGCAGATCCTTACGTTGTCACGGATGTTGATGTCCGAGCCCTTCGCCAGCAGCAGCTTCACCAGCTCGATGTGCTTGTACTCCGTGGCCCAGATCATGGGCGTCCAGCCTCCATCATCCTGGGGAGGGAGGACAGGGTGAGACACAGAACAGGCACCACAGGCTCCTGCTGCCTTCCCAAAGAGCCACAGACCCCTTCCCTGTCTCATCACACTCCTTTTGTCTCCACTGCTGCAGGTCCCTCAGGGTCCTGCAGAGCCCGGCGTGAGCAGAACCAACACCCCTCAGTCAGCTGGAGTTTGTTCCAGCTCAACTTGCTGGCAATGGATCTCCAGGTCATTTACAACCACAGAACAAGCACTCAGGGACATCTCTTCCCAGCTTTTTCCAGCTCTGCATGACACCAGAGAAGTTGACATACAGAGCAGAGGACTCCAAAAGCCCCCAGCCCTCTGCCAGGAGGGGAGAGAGCAGGAGCCAGTGCCAGCACCGAGCAGAGCTCAGGAGCTTCACACACAGCTGACTGTCCAAAAGGTACAATAAATACCCACCTCGTGTCAAAGGTCTTACAAAAACTCCCTGAGAAGCCTGAGGGACCTGCCTTTCCCCCAGAATGGGAAACCCCAGTGGAGCACTGCCTTACCCAATGGAAATGCACTAACTCCATGATGGCAAGTGCCAGCCTTGACCCATCCCACAGCACGTCCATGATCCCACTCCCCCCTCCACACTAGGAAAAGCACAGTGACACCCTTGAGCAACAGGCTCCACAGCAAATTCGGGGTCAAGGAGAAACTGCAAACCAAAACAGTGGGAAGTAAAGTTTCCATGAGGTCAGTGGAGGGGAGGCCCATGGAATTGTCACCCTATAATGATTTTGAGGTGTCCCACATCACCTGGGTGACCATTGCCCAGACAGCAGAGTGCTGAGCTGAGTCCCTGCTGTGGGAAAAGCAGCTCCTGCCACACAGCAAGGCCTCACCTGGCAGTTGACATCCATCTTCCCGTTGGAGAGCAGGTACTGAACGACGTCGTAGTGCCCCTTCTTGGCTGCCAAGTGCAGACACGTGGAGCCCTCTGCATCCTGGACACACAATCACAGAACAAGTACTCAGGGACACCCCTTCCCAGCCTTTTCCAGCTCTGCTTGACACCAGTGATGCTCAGAAAAATCAGAAGAACTTCACAGATGGAGCAGAGGACTCCAAAAGCCCCAGGCCACTGCCAGGAGGGAAGAGGGCAGGAGCCAGAGCCAGCACTGAGCAGAGCTCAAGAGCTTCACATAAATCTCAGAGGTGCAGAGGAAGAGGCTGAGAGTGCAAAGAGATGCTTTTGCAAAGCTTAGGGAAGGTACCAGCCCCAAACCCTGGCAGTGGTGCTCCCCTTCCCTGACAGACCCTTTCCCACTCCTTTCCATGTGATGGAGAGCCAAAGTGAGGCAGAAGGTCCTTACAATTTTTGCACTTTACATCAGAAAAGTAGCCTTGTCTCACCTTGAAATGCTCCACTTATTGATGTGTTTTATTAGCCCAAGGCACCTGGCAGCAGGGCACAGGGGTGTCCTGCACAGGGCCAGGAGGCTCTGGAGAGACCAAGTGCCCACAGCCATCTGCCCAGACAGGAGATAGAAAACAACCCTGAAGGTTGAAAGGAGAAATGCCTTTGGGAACTGGGAATGCAGGGTCTGGCGGAGATGGACAGGCTGTGAGTCATGACAGAGATGCTCCCACACTCACACCAAAGGTCTCACTGGCTGGAGCCTGATTTTTATCAGGCCTTTATATCCCAAGAGCTTAGCACATAACAAGGCCCAGAGAGCAGGAAATAAGGAGGAGGAAATGAAAGACTGAAAACCAAATTACTCCTTCTAGTTTATCCCTTGGAAGCAACACTGGAGGTGAGAGTTTTGGGATAGAGCTGAGGGGACTCTGTGGTGCAGGCTGAGGGAGCAAGGATGGGACATCTCAGGTCAGGGATTGCACCATGTGGGCTTCTTGGGATGCAGGAGGAGTTTCTGCACCCCCAGAAGTGCCTGCATAATAATGCCACAACTTTCCCTTGGACTGGCAAGAGCCAAGTGCAGTTCATCAGCCCTGTGGAGAGCAGGCAGATTTTAAAAGTTTCTTCAGGTTTTGAGTGGATCAACAGTTAACTGGATCACTTTGGGGTCTGAGAAGCCTCCACCCAGCCCTGCCCTGCCCTCAGCACCCCCTCCAATGCAGTGCCAGGGCTGGGTGGGCTCTGCAAACACCCACTCCAGGAACCAGCCAGATTTCTTATGGAAACGGCTGGAGCCAATTCCAAACTGCATTGTTGCTGCTCTCAAACACATGAGTAATTTGGTGCAAGAAACTAATTAACATAATAAACTAGTCTAGACTTCAGACATGATCTCAGGCTTCTGATTTGCTTCTGCAAGCTCAGGATTCTTTTCCTTCCCTCTGCATTTCGAATCACAAACTCCCCTCTTTTCCACAGGAATAAATCAGCTGAGGGATGTTGGGCCTGCTCTGAGACACTGGGGACAGTGGCCAGCATGAATCCACAAGTGCCTGTACTGCCCTTTTCCCTTTCCCAGATCAGGACTAGGCTCTCAAGGATCCATTTGGGGTGGGCAGCACTTGATGCCTTGCACAATCCTGCCAGTTCCTTCACAAAACCAGGTTGTGACAAGAAGTTCACATGGGGAAGGTTCCTGTGCTCCAAATAGATTCTGATTTATGGGACTAATAAACAATCTGTATATTTTCCAAGATTGCAAAGCAACCAGAGTGTGCTAAAGGCAAACACACAGCTGCATTTTATTGTATTGGTTTAAATTAGAGGGTAGAGTTTGAAGATGGGGTTCAATTTTGCCACAGCAGCATGACTGCAAGAAACCACACATCAGTCTTTTGGAAAGGAAAGCTTCCTCTGTCTTTTTTGCTGGCTTGGCAAGCACCTAAATACCAGCCCACTTTAAAATATCACCCCAAAATTCTCATTATTAGAGTCTATAGAGAAGGAAACTCTGAAATCAAACTCCAAATTCACTGCAAGGGATTTGTGACACTAAGATTTAGTGGCCTCATATGAAATCAAATACCCCTGACATTTGGTGCCACAAACCAACCAAACAAGTGGCAGCACTTGCCCCAAACATCTCATGGCCAGAACTCTGCAGCAGGAAAATGAGGCTGTGACAGCCCCAGCCCTTGTTCCAAGACAAACCAGCCCCTTCCCCCTCGGCCTGTGCACTTCCACCCAAAACTTCAAACCTACCAAGAAAGACGTGTTGGACAGAGGCTTCTTCAGGAGAAAAAGGTAAGGAATAAACTACCTTAGGATCCACTAGTGCTCCAGCCTTGATAAGGTATTTCACAGTTTCCAGGTGGTTGTTTTCTGCTGCTTCCATCAGCGGGGTCCTCTGGTCCTCGGAGCAGGTGTCTATGTTGGCACCAGCCTGTTGGGAGGCCAAGGCAATCAGAGCCATTGCTGGTTAGAAGAGGAAGGGTGTGGGTGTAGAGATTCAGTAGCAAGATTTTTCCTGAAATTTAGCCATATTAAGCATGGGAAAAAAGTTAAAAGAAAAAAAAAGAAGCAATAAAAGCAGGAAAGAAGGCAGTGCAACTTCACGTGCTTTGGAGAGCAGCACACACTGCCTGCCCTCTCTCCTGCTTTCCACAGCCAGGAGCTGTAAGGAAACCAACAGCTGGTATTAAATAACTCCTGTATTAATGGATTTTGTACTCCTACTTTCTAGATATTGCTTGTGCACATTTTCGAAAAATCAGCCTCCTCCTTTTTCCAGCAGCTTTGTTTTCCCTGGTGCATCACTCAGAGTAAAACAACCAGCTCTTCCCAATGTCACGAGCAGTAAGGAGCAACTTGCTGATTGCAACAGAAGCAGGAGCTGTAAAAAACATCCTGGGGATTGGATAACTCTTCCTGTAAAAGGCAACAGTACCATTTCCACAGAGGTCTCTGAGCATATGTTCAGCTCAACGTGGAGTGCCTTCAACCAAAGCTTCACTCTGTCCCAAAACACTGTTTCCTGTATCCTGCCTGCTTGAACTCTTGGGCTGAGCTCAGGAACCACCAAATACCTAAACCCAAAGGATCTCAGACACACACAACTCTTGGCAGGCCATGCACGTGTGTGTGTGAACCTCAGACCTGTTCACAGCAGCAACACGCTGACTCAGCTTCACCTGGCACACCGAGCTGGCCCCAGTGCTTCCAGGTGCCTCCCACTGAATTCCTTTGTTTTGACTCCTTTTACACAGCTACAGCCATTTAAGCCAGAGCAGAGAAGAGGCATTTCAAGCTTAACAAGCTGGGGCCATTCCCAGCCAAATCCTGCGCTGCTGCTGGGAAGAGACAGGACGATGAAGCACCTTGGAAAGAACCCAACCCTACTGATAATTAAACTGTTTGTAATATCTCACAAATTTTGCTCCTTTTCCTCATTCTGTTGTCTTCCTGTGCAGTAATTTCAGTGAGTGAGAGCAGCCAGGCAGGCCCACAGCTGCCTTCAAAGAGAACTCAAGAGCTCTGACTCCAGGTGCTGAAATGCACCATCCCAGCAGATCATTTCCAAAGACACAGAACTGCTGTTAACGTTTCCCAGTCCCACAGGATAAACAAAACATGCTTCCAGTCACTCCAAACCTTGTGTACCAGTACAAAGAAGAAATACTATAACTTTTTTAATCCTTCTTTTTCTTCTTTACATCATTTTGGAGCAGGTTCAATGACAGCACACCTATGGCTTCGACCATCTTCCCTTAATTAGAATCCAAATCTCAGCTGATAAACCAAACTTGCATCTTTCCTTCTCCCATTTCCACTTGTGGGATATTTATACTGTGGAGGAAGATCCTGCTGGAGTTATTCAAGTTCTGATGGAAGGGAAGACAAGGATCTGTGTCCTTCCAGGCTCCAGAGCCTCACTGCCCCCACCACAAAGAGCAACCTGGCAGCAGCTTGGAGATCTCCTGCAGCCTGACAGCAGGAGATGTGCCTGGGCTGGCACATCTGGCAGTGCACTGCTCTGGCTGTGCCCAGGCACAGATTCCCCCCTGCCTCCCAGTGCCCTGTACCAAAGTTTCAATGCTCCTTGCCTGGAGAACAGCCTGGAAGAACAGCTCCAGTGGTGTTCTCCACACCTCACGTTCCTCTCTACCACTCCTCCCTCAGCAAACCCTGGGACTGAGGAGGTTTTTTACAGGAAGGGATGTTTCAGTGCTGATTGCCAAGTGTGTTCCAGCCACGTGGGGCAGGAGACCAAAAACCACAGCAAATTGTTTGTAGAGAAGAATGTAAGTGGAGACAGACCTGAATCAGCATATGGCAGATGTCCACGTGGCCAGACTCAGCAGCAGCATGGAGAGGGGTTCTCTTACTCTGATGCTCCATTTTAAAATTAGGGTCAATTCCATCCACTGAAAAACACAGCAGAGACACTTTCAACCACAATTCAGAGATTAAAGTGTAACAGGAGAAGCCCATCTCAGCTAAAGGCTTTTAAAGGCTGGGTTCCCAGCCCATCCTCAGCCCTCCTCACTTCTCACTGCACATTTAAACCAGAAAGCTCTCAGGGCAGTCCCAGGGACATTTGACATGCAACAACCCTGTGAGAGGAAGAGGAGGGGCAGGCCCTGAGCTCTGCTCTGGGGGGACCAGTGACAGCACCCAGGGAATGGCTGGAGCTGTGTCAGGGCAGGGTCAGGTTGGATCTCAGGAAAAGGTTCTTCCCCCAGAGGGTGGTTGGCACTGAACAGGCTCCCCAGGGCAGTGGGCACAGCCCCAAGGCTGCCAGAGCTCCAGGAGTGTTTGGACAACACTCTTGGGCACAGGGTGTGACTCTTGGGGCTGGGCCTGTGCAGGGCCAGGAGTTGGACTCGATGATCCTTGTGAGTCCCTTCCAAGTCAGCACATTCTGTGACTCTGTGAACCCTCAAACCAAGAGTTTCAGAAACACCCTGGAACTCAAGACCTTTAAGGCATTACAATATCTACACAGGCCATGTCCCTCAGACTCTCAAATCATCATCTCAAAACCCACACTACACAGGGATAAAAAGAAAAGAAAAAATACTGCTTTGTTTAAAGCAACACAGAAGTTGCAAAGAAAGAGTTGGTGCTACCTGGACTTTTTGCCTTACCACTATTAATTGCAATTAATATTAGTGATTGTTGCTGCATCCCTGCAAACACAGGGCTACAACATGGGTGGAACTTCTCCAACTAACACAAGCTTGGGATCTGGCCAGAGATTCTCACAGCTGTGCAAAGACTGAGAGATGATGCTGACAGGCAGACAAAGATGTCTGGGCATGATAACATGTTGCATATGATGAAGCCATAGTCAAATATCAATGAATAACACTTTTGTCCTATTGAAGAAAGGAACAATGGAGCAAACACTTGCTAGACCAAAAAAAAAAAAAAAAAAAAAAGAAAAGAAGGAACGGATAAATGCCAAGAACAGGAAGTGTCCAAAAATGTACAGCCAAGTTCCGGAGTGGAAAGGAAATGATCTCAAGGAAACATTGTGTCCTTCAAAGGGGGAGTTTCCTCAGGGATATTTGTTGGTAAAAACAAGCTCAGCAGCTCAAAGTCATCTGGTGACAGACAACTATGAACCCCCAAAACAACCCCATGTACTGAAGGCTCTTCTTTTTTGCTCTCCTGCTGATGGGTCTCAGCTTAAGCTGACTACCCTCTTTTTACCTCTCCACTGGATGCAAATATCCATCTATCCCGTTGCATGGAGAGGAAAAGTTCTGCTGGACTGGTAAAATCACATGTAGGTCATTTTTGGGGACACAACCAACTTCTCTGGATAAAACAGTGCTCAAATACAGAAACAAGTTGGGAACAGTCCACATTTCACAGAGAGATGACGCCATTTCCAATGACACATCACTTGCAGAAGTGGATTTCTCCTCCAGCTCCACTCCCAGGGGGCAGTGGGGAACGTGATGGGATGCTGGGAACTGGACACTGGAGCTGGGAGTGCTGCCAGCCAGGCCCTGTCCTGGGAAGGAGGCACCTACCCAACATCAGCAGGACCTTTTGCAGCTCCCCTTGCCTGGCAGAGAAGTACAACTGCTTCGGATGGAACCGCAACTTCTTGGGTCTGCAGGAGGGGGGAAAAGAGGAGGAATTAATGCTCAGAGAAGAGCACAGCAGGCACAGCACCCCCCACTGCCACCCCACGTGCATGACCAAGTCTGTCCTACGGTGTCCTGGGCTGATCCCACAGTGTGGGCAGCAGGGGAGGGGGGATTCTGCCCCTCTGCCACCTCAGAGCTGCCTCCAGCCCTGGGGAACAACATCAGGAAGATGTGGAGCTGCTGGAGCAAGTCCAGAGGAGGCCACGGAGATGCTCCAAGGGCTGGAGCCCCTCTGCTCTGGAGCCAGGCTGGGAGAGCTGGGGGGGTTCACCTGGAGAAGAGAAGGCTCCAGGAAGACCTGAGAGCCCCTTCCAGGGCCTAAAGGGGCTCCAGGAGAGCTGGAGAGGGACTTAGGACAAGGGATGGAGGGACAGGACAAGGGGCAATGGCTTCACACTGCCAGAGGGCAGATTTAGGTGAGATGGAAGGAAAAAATTCTTGGCTGTGAGGGTGGTGAGGCCCTGGCACAGGTTGCCCAGAGAAGCTGTGGCTGCCCCAGCCCTGGAATTGTCCAAGGCCAGGTTGGAGCAGCCTGGGAGGTGTCCCTGCCCATGGCAGGGGGTGGCGCTGGATGGTCTTTACAGTCCTTCCAACCCAAACCACTCTGTGATTCCATGATACAGCTCCAGAGCACCAGTAAAACAGAAGAACAAGTCTCCAGAAGGAGGTCTTAAAACTTCCAGCTCTGACCCCAGCCAGTGAGGGCCAGATCTACCCAGTGCCACTCAACAACAAATTCTGAGTCTCACTGCTGTAAACAGGAACTTCCAGCAGTTACAGATGCCAGGGAAAAACTAAATCCTCCACAGAAATCAAGAAGACCTTTAGAGCTGTAGCAGTTCTCCCAAATCTGTTGAGGGTGACAAATGAGTGAACAAAAGAAGCTCTGAGTGGGACTAAAATTCGGAGAAGCTAAATCCCATTTTCTCTAGTTAAGCAACTTTCTTGGGAAGTGGAGAGACCCAGTGGGTTTTTTTCTTACTTTTCGGAGTCCAGGGCAATCAGGGCACTTTCAAGAGTTTCTTTAACTGGTCCCTGGGTCAGGCTAGTAGTAGGCTTTGGAAAAACTGAAGACCCAGCCATGTCAAACCCCTCAGCAGCTGAACTTTCTGGCTTGTCTTCCTCTGACAACCGTGTCCCAGTGCCACTGGAGAGGGAAAATGAGACACAGCCAAAGCACAACCATTAAAAATACACTACAGTGTGGATCTCATGCCAAAGAAGGAAAGCAAATGCATTTTAAATACTTTCAATACTACACTTTAGATAAGTGTAACTGGAATCCAAACACAAACCAATACATTTTACAGCTTTTTCGGTAAGAACTCACCCAGGAAGGAGCTGCAGTGCCCAGGGATTACACTCTGATGGACACTGTGCTACAGGAAAACCAGGAACATGGGGCAAGTCAAAAAAGCCACCAGAACAAGACCAGATGAGATGGGAAGTCAGAGCACTGTTTAACACAAGGTTGGCTTGATTTGTGTTTTCCTCTTTGTCTTCCTCCCCTCTTTACACTTGTGCTCATGGGTCAGGAGCTACAGAGCTACAGCCACATGCTGCAGGAATGTCCCTGTCACTGAGCAGACCTGGCAACATCAGCCAGTTCCACTGCTGTTCCATTCCTTAAGAACGGAATTATTCCATAAGAGGAAGGAATGTTAAATCCTGAACACCCCCGTCTCCGGTGCCTCTGCCCCAGCTCACCCCGTGGCTGCTGTGATCTTCTCCAACACAGTGAGCGACACAGAACACACCTGCAGGTCCCTGCAGCTGAGCTTTAGCTTGTGAGAGCAGGACCAGGAAGCCCTTTGCTCATCAGGAGGAGGGCAAGAATTCAAATTCAAAGCCTGGCCTGGCCGTGAGGTTTGAGATCCCCCAGCTCACCTCCCCGTCGTGGTGTCGGCCCTTCCCTCCACAGCCGCTGGTTTCTGCTGCTCGTAGGTCAGGGACACCGTGGAGGTCGTGTCAGCCTTGGCTATTGTCACCTCCTTGGCCTTGGAGGCCTCTTCCCCACAGTGTGGGCAGTAGCTCGTGTCGTTGACCTGGGAGGCACAGTTCTTGTGGAAGCGGTGGGAGATGCTGCTCTCCGGCTGACACTCCATGAAAGTGCCCTGCAAAAACCACAGAGAAGGGATTCACACCTGAGCCAGCGCGGCCCTCGCCCCTGCCACATGCTCCACTCACCACCACTCCTGCCCCTGCTGCGTCCAGTACAGTAAGCAAGCACTGCCACTTCTTGAGAAGAGAACAAAACCAAGGTGAAGAGGGAAAAAAAACTCACTTGGTTAGGGACTGCAAAGCAAGATTTTTGAATTGTGCTTGGGAAAGAGACCCGAGAAGTCCCAATTTCCAGCTCTTTCCTCAAATGCTTGAAGTTGTCGCTTCTGTTTCCAGAAGTGCCAGTGCACTGTAAGGACGCCCCCAAAACTGCAAAGGGAAACTTCAGACCTGTGTGCTGAGCCAGCATTAAAACCACCCAACAAAGCTGCACACAAAAGGATCTACTTGAATCTCATTAAATCAGTCGCTGACCCCAGTGCAACCTAAATTATGCAACTTCTCTGCCCGGACCAGCCCCATCTGCTGTTTAACCCCAATAAGGTGACTGACTGCTCATGCAATAAACTGGGCAACTTCTCTTCCAATTATTTTCCCTTTCCAGCAGAGTCCTTCCAGCTGGGCTGCAGGGACCCCAGAATTCCCTGCCCTGTGGTATCAGTGCTACCTGAAGCCCTGCTGGGCTCTGGGCTAGTGATGGATGGCACAGACACTCCCAGGTTCACCCCTGTGGGCCAGGACAAGGCACTGAGAGATGTACAAGCGTGCAAGGAAAGGCCACTCTTCTCCTGAATTTACAGTCCTCCCAGGCAACCTAATTAACTCTATTTCAGCTTTGCAAAATGCCTTTAAGGGTTTTAAGGATTTCATCTTTTCAATGATCTTTGACTCAGCAGGAAAACCCAGGATGGCTCCATTTACTGCAGTAATGCTTGACACTACTGCAGCATCTTCCCTGGAGTCATCCTGAAAAACACCAGCATCAGACAATTAAGGCTCATCATCACCCTGTGAGGCCTCAATTGGGGCTTTTCAGCTTTACCAACAGGGAAACAAGGACACTGACCACTAAAGGACCAGACCAAGGCCATTAGAAGCCTCAGTGTCAGAGGTGGAAGAAGCAGCAGGAGATCATAGAAACACAGAATGGTTTGGGTTGGAAGGGACCTTAAAGATCATCCAGTTCCAACCCCCCTGCCATGGGCAGGGACACCTTCCACTAGCCCAGGTTGCTCCAAGCCCCATCCAACCTGGCCTTGGACATTTCCAGGGATGGGGCAGCCACAGCTTCTCTGGGCAACCTGTGCCAGGGCCTCCCCACCCTCACAGGGAAGATTGTTCCCTAATATTTAATCTATCTTTCTGATATCTAATCTAATTGAGATCTCAAACTGCTTTGATCCAGTGCCATCACTCAGGTTCCCCACCTAAACCAGGGAGGGGGACACAGAGGGCTCACAGATTCTTTTCCAGACCAAGCTAATACGTTTTTTTGGTGTGACTGATCTGTACAGAGAAAAAAACAAACAAACAAAAAAAACCAAACAAAAAACAAGCCCTTGTTCCAAAGAAATTCCTAAGGCAAGACTTCCACCATGCCAAAACCCTTTTTGTAACAGCCCTTGGGGTCTCCAGGAAGATAAAGGCGACGATTTCAGCTACCCTCACACACATTCCTACCAAAAACACCTCCTGATGTGCTGTGGAACGAGGTGCAGCTGATGCCAGGGAGTCAGTAAACCCCTTTAGGTACCATCTCCACCTTCAGCTTCCAGGCTACTGCGACAGGCACCCCCTTCCCTAGATTGAGAGCACGGACTTACTGCAGTGCAAAAGTATCCACAGCCAGGGCAACACTGGTGTTTCACCATCCTCCCTCTATGGTCCTCACACAGCACCAAAAGCTGGACTTTGTTAGACGGGCGCATCAGTTCATACTTAACCACACTGTTTGTGCATCGGCCCAGCTGGAACGGGAGAAATTAAAGGAAATGAAATTACTGGAGACCAAAACACTCTCTGTGCTTGTGCTGAGGAAGATCTTGCCCGCTGCCCTGAGGAGCCCTGGCTTTTCCACAGCGGTTCAGACGTGTGCCAGGCAGCGTTAGCAGTGCAGCAGGAAGCTGGGAGAGCTGCTCTCACAGGAAGGGCTGCATCATTCACTAACTAACATGCAAGTGGACCCCGAGTCGCTTGTTGCTTGCAAGGAAATAAAAAAAACCCATCACTGGAAATAGGCAAGAGCCAAGCAGCAGCAGAAGGGGCAGTCCCAGGGGCCTGACTCACACAGCACACACTCTCCTTTTGCCAGGAAGAGCATGTGTGAGTGACCAAGAGAACGAGACCATTCGCACTAAATCTTGTTACTGTTAAAAAGTACAAGTCACAGGAAGATAAAGGGGAAAAGAATTGCTCCTCGTTGCCAGCAAAGTTTATCGTCTGTACTGGTTCCAGCACTGGCCCCTGCCCAGACCATAGGGATGAGGAGCCAGGCTTGCATGAGAACTCAGCTAAAGTCACATTTGGAGCACATTTTCCAAAGGATTTCACCAATGTAGAGCTCTGGGCTCAAAAATCAAGAGAATCAAAGAAAGGTGTGGATTGGAAGGAACCTTAAAGATAATCTCATCCCACCCCTTGCCACGGGCAAGGACACCTTCCACTAGCCCAGGTTGCTCCAACCTGGCCTTGGACACTTGCAGGGATGGGGCAGCCACAGCTTCTCTG
>JAWWLV010000040.1:9409837-9424804 GCA_035041135.1 Platyrinchus mystaceus
CAGCCACAGCTTCTCTGGGCAACCTGTGCCAGGGCCTCCCCACCCTCACAGGGAAGGATTCCTTCCCAATATCTCATCTACACTGCCCTCCTTCAGCTCAAAGCCATTCCCCTTGTCCTGTCACTCCAACCTGCTCATGCCCCACCAGTTCTGTTAATGGCAGCAGGTTCCACAGCTGGGCCTCTCTATTCCCAACCAGTGTTCCTTGCTCTGCTGCATCAGAGGGATCAGCACTTCCTTCTGCTGCCCCACTCCTACAGACACCACACTGACACATCCCAGTGCCACCTGCCAGCACGATCTTATTCTCCTTGGGTTCTGTTTCAAGTCCCTCTGGATAATAATCTTGTTCTCCCCACATGCCTGGTAAGGGACACTGATAAACCAGGAATATAAAGGTGAAAGGCTGCTCCAAGGAAAGGTCCCTCAGAGGGAAGGGACACAGTTACTGTGTGTTGTCACCATCAGCAGAGTCAGGGAGGGACTCGGTGCCTGCTCATCACCCACAGACTGTCCCTCTGCTCTAGCTCAGCTTTGATTTGCTGCTTTTCCTCAACAAAACTAGTCTTTCTCCATAATTTTTTTAAACTCCCACTTTTCCTGTAGAAGCAACACCCCCGTGGGAAAAGAGAATGGATTTTAAGCCAGGCTCATCATTCACCCCTGGCACGTCCAAATCAACTTTCCCAAACTCCAGCTGCAAAGTCTCCCTGTGGTTGTGACACCTTGGCTGGACTGATCCCTGTTACCACCCCAGTCCAGGGGCTGCAGGGGTGGCACGAGGGGTCCATTGATTCTCTACTGAGGAGGAATTTTACTGAGCTGAGGGAATGTGATTAACATGTGAAAGCTGTTATGTCACACTACATGATTTGTTAGAAACCCTAAAAGAAGTTTGACATGATTAATTGCTGTTTTCCAACCATTAGAGAGTGCAGCAGGGTGCTCATAACTATTTATAACACTCTCCAAGGACATGACAGTCTGGAGAAGCCACTATTCACACATACAATATTCTTATAGCATCTATGAGTCATTTATCCCATTATGAAAAAAAATCCAACATAAAGTATGGCCTTTGCTATTCCTCCCTCTGATTTATCCAGGGACAGAACTGTCAACCCACCATAGACACAAGCAGGAACTCTTCCGTATCCCTTGTGTTTGTTTAGGAACCCTGGGGTCCCTCCTCTCTCTGACGAGTCTCCCAGGGCATTCTCTCTTGAATGAGTCAATTTTGCCACTCTTTGGGAATTCCTCTCTCTATAGGTACCAGCATGAACTAAGACAAGAAGAGCTGGGCTGCAAATCTGATTATCCATTTCTCCCTCCATCCACCCCTTCTCCAAGGATCCCGGAGGAGAACTAGGGATATTCTCACTCCTTGCCCTACTACCAGTGAGTATCAGGGTGCTGCAGTGAGACTGCAGCTTGGCTGAAGCCAAAAAGAAACCCAAGTGCCTCCCAGCAAAAGGAGGATCCACGAGTGCATTCCTGTCCTGCAGTCTCACTTCCCAGACTCCGGAATGGAGTCATTTTGCTGCTTAATTCCACACTTCTGGAACCAGCAAAGCCCAACAAGGTCAGCTGTGACCAATGAAAAGGCACTGAGTGCACTTGCTGTCTGTCAGTCAGACCTGAGGCTGCACAGAGTTGCCTGAACATCAAATCAAAAAATAATTTGGGTTGGAAGGGACATTAAAGATCATCCAGTCCCACCCCCTGCCATGGGCAGGGACACCTTCCACTAGACCAGGTTGCTCCAACCTGGCCTTGGACACTCCCAGGGATGGGGCAGCCACAGCTTCTCTGGGCAACCTGTGCCAGGGCCTGGGCCTCCCCACCCTCACAGGGAAGGATTTCTTCCCTATATCCCACCTAACCCTGCCCTCTTGCAGTGGGAAGCCATTCCCACTTGTCCTGTCGCTCCATGGTCTTGTAAAAAGTCCCTCTCCATCTTCCTTGTGGGATCCCTTCAGGTACTGGAAGGCCACAATTAGGACAGGGGAAGCTTTGGAACAGAAGCCTCTTAGGGGAGGAGGAGAGAGGAAGGCTGGGGCAGCAGAGCACATGCCAAGTTCCCGAAACTCAAGACCTGCCCATGGAAAGGTTTGCATCAGCCCCTTTGTAGTCAAGGAAAACCAGCTCCAAACTTCCCCTAATTGGATTTTCTCCCTTGGATGCATATGAATGTATTTTAGCCTACCTGGCCTCTCAGTCAACAAGATCCAGCCATACAGGCTGGGACAAGCAGTGAGACCCACCCAGAGCCTCTCCCACTGCAGACACACCACCTCCTCCCTTCCCTGTGGCTTCATCCCCACAGTGGGACACACACAGAGCACTGGAGCCCTCACTGAGCAAGTGAGATGTGCACTCTGCCATTCCCACACCAGTGGGTCCCAGTCTAGCAGGCACAGAGCCCCTGCATGACCCAACACAGGTTCCTGGCACAGCTTTTCGTTCTCTATGTCTTTGTCCTCAGCACAAAAGGCTGTGAGAAGCTAAAAGACAGGCTCCTACCTCGTTGTCCACACTCTCCGTGGCCATGCACTGGTTGTTGGCTAATGTGGTGATCTCTCTGCTTTTGGGAGTTTCCATTCGACAGCTACAGAGGGGAACTTCCTGGAGACCATCTACTTCCATTGCTTCAGGGCCATTGGAAAGACCTGAAGTACAGAAGACAAGTAAATCAACTCAGATTCTCTCCCAGGACAAAGGACACAGTCCATCAACACCACCCGTGCCCTGTGACATCTTCCCACTCCATGTCCTGAAATGCTCTCAGGGCATCACCCAAATCCTGTGAAAAAAGGACCCTTTTTTACACCAGCTGGAGTTTGCAAAAGCCTCCTGTGCTTTTCCAAGTCCAGCCACACTGCAGCTGACAGTGCCGAGATCAAGACTGGTAAGTTAAGGACAGTTTACTCTGAGAAAACCTCAAGCAGGCAAAGAAAGGACGAGGCACAGATTTTTATCAGCCTGTCTCTCCTCCCCACCTGCCCCACAAAAATGTGCCCTGGCACCAGAAGATTTGTAGGAAACCACCCAGAGCTGGAAATTTGAATAGTCACTGGAGTGATAAATAGAGAAGATCAGGAAAGCACAAACTTCTATTTGCAGAGGCCTATTACACAGATGGGAAAACAAAATTCCTTGGACTATTTGGCCTCAGTCAACCAAGAATTATTTATTTTGGAAAGAGAACAAACCAGGGAAAAGAAAGCAGCAAGATGCTCCAATGTTCTTGCCTTTTTCTCATCCCTTTCTCTCAGATGCTGAACACTTACAAAGCTATGAAAAGGTGGATAATGGCTTTTGAGGGGCATCTCTGCCAGGTATGGGGACACAGTGGGAATGTTCTTGTGGCCCCTCTGGATCCAAATCAATCACTGGGTTAGCCATAATTGCTAAACACTGGCCTAGTGACAGGAGGCTGATTCTAGTCCTACAGTCCTGTTCCAATCCTACACTGAAACACCTCTTTGCAATGTCTGCAGTACAGAAGCAAATCCTTTGGGCTGGTTCACCCTGGAGCATCCCAAAGCTTTCCCTCCCCACTGTCATGGGATTGACGCACAGCAAAAAGCTGCTACTTTTTAAGCTTTTGAAAGAAGAGTTATTTTGCTGCTAAGTTTTGAAGATTAACTTCGTTCCTGGGGGAGATTCCTCTTTAATTCCCCTGGCAATGGCAATATTCTCCCCCCCAGCCCTTTGCCCACAGCTCTGACCCCGTCAGCAGTACACAAGACCCTTTCGTGTCATCAGGAATTTCCTTCAGCCAACAAGTTGCGAGCCCAAGCCCAGCAAAGGGATATTTCAAGACATACAAGCACAGGGAAAGTCCTCTCAGTTTTCATGTAAAATCCTGTCAAGATCTTAAAGGTTTAAGAGCTCTTTCTAGGAGCACAAATCACAAAGCTCATTCCTTGACTTCCAAGCTGTCACTTCCCTAATCTGTTTGACATCCAGAGGCTCTGGTGAAAGCATCCCTCATCCATCCTGACCCTCCCTTGGTGGGGAACTCTTTGATGTGCCTCTATCAAAGGAGCCAGACAACCTTTGAGAGAGTGATGGGGACAGACGGGCGGATCCGGCCCAGGCAGGAGGTGCCGGAGCTGAGGGAAGTTCAGCACTGGGAACAGCAGCTGGGGCTGAGCACCCAGGGCCCAGCACCATCCCTCCCCTTCCCAGGGCTGAACAAGTGATTCCTGGGGGCACAGAGACAGTGGTTTGGGGGGATGTTGAATCAGCACACACAGGGAATGAAGGGGAGCTGCCCAGTGGGACAGGAGGGCTGGACCACTACCTCAGACCTCTTGATGGGTGTATTCCTGAGCCAGTGTGCCCCACTGGAACTGGGACCCCATCCACATCCTCAGCCTCATCCCTATCCTCATACACCTTCCCTATCCTCACCCTCATCCCCATTCCAGCTCCATCCCTATTCTCATCCCCATCTCAACACAATCACCATCCTAGCCCCATCCCTATCATCATCCCCATATCTATCCCCATTCCTATCCCCCTCCCACCCCTATCATTCTCAGCCCCAGCCCAGCCCCAGTCCCATTCCTATTCCAGACCTATCCCTAGTCTCATCCTCATCCCAGCCCCATTCCCACCACTATCATCCTCATCCCCATCCCAGCCACATTCCTATCCCAGCCCCATCCCTATCATCATGCCCATCCCAGGCCCATCCCCATCCTCATCCCTAGTCCCATCACTATCCTCATCTTCATCCCCAGCCCCAGCCCCATACACCTATGGTCATCCCTTCCCCTATCCTTATCCCCAGACCAGTCCTGCCCCCACCCCTATCCCTATCCTCATCCTCAGCCCAGCCCCAGCCCTATCCCCATTCCTATCCCAGCCCCATCTCTATCATTATCCTCATCCCATCCCAATCCCACCCCATTCCCATCACACTCCGTGACCACCAGGGGGCAGCCGGGGTCCCACACGGAACAAAGGCCCGGCCCCAAAGCCAGACCTAGAACCGGCCCCAAAGCCAGAACCGGCCCCAAAGCCACACCCAGACCCGGTTCCAGACCCAGACCAGGCCCCAGACTCGGCCCCAAACCCAGACTGAGCCCCAAACTGAAAGCAAAACCCAGACTTGGCCCCAGACCCAACCCCAAACCCAGACCCAACCCCAGCCCCAGATCCAGTCCCAAACCCAGACCCAGTCCCAAACCCAGACCTGCCCCCAAACTCAGACGAGGGCCTGTCCCCAAACCCAGCCCCAGCCCTAAACCCAGCCCCAGCACTCACCCCCCACCGGCGAGGAGAGGATGCCCTTCACCCGCAGGTCCAGGGAATCCAGGGACACCTCCATGTACTCCATGCTGTTCTCCTGGCCCGGGCCCTCCCTGCCCAGCGATGGTTTATAGGCTTCAGCACCTGGATGGGAACAGGGGGATTCACACAAACCCCACCAGCACCACCCACCCCACAGGGTGCCAGCCCGTGGCTGGGATCAGGCTCTGTGCAGGCTCCTCAGGAATGATGGAAACACAACATCTGGGCACACACGGCATGGCTGATTCCCTTCCCCAGGTGGTCAGACAGAGCTCCCACCTCCACTCAGGCAGGAAACAACCAGAGAAAACAATCAATGAGACATGTTCTGCCTTCACAAGGCACCTCTGCCTGCTGCTACAATGACACAAGGAAGGGATGGAACAGATGCCCAGAGCATCCTCCTGCCTCCAACCTGCTGCACAGGGCTCAGGGACAACATTCCAGCCAGGCAGGGCCAACCACCCCCTCGTGCACCTCGGGAAGAGGACAAGACAGGTGACATTCAGCTTAATGGGAGGGGAAACATAAAAGCCAAGTTCTGGCTCCAAGTGAACACAGCTGTTTCTGGGAAGAGATTGTGTGGGGATTCCTCACTGGGAAGAGATTGTGTGGGGACCCCACGGAGCCTGATTGGGGATCATCAATCACTTCGCACCCCTTTAGCTTGACTTTCTCCCTCAGTTTGCTTCTCCCACTCCAGCTTGGCCAAGAGAGTTCGGTTACCTTGGAAGAGCAGCTGCCACTTTTACTAAAGGGGCAGAAAACCAGTCTGCATATGAAATGAAGGATTAGCTGTTTGCTGTGAAAGGGAGCAACGGTCCCTACTTCATCCTGGGAGGAAGAGGAGCGAGCCAGATGACTGACAGACCCCAGACACAGACCAGAGGCTGAAACATGGCCAAGTGACTCAGAATTAGCCACAAACCTGCTGATACAAAAATGGCCTGTTTGCATTGGATTAACAAGAGCGGAACAATAAACCCTTTGGTGGCAATGGATGTGTGAAACCTTAGTAATGAGGCACAGCTGCACTTCAGAGACTCTACACTGTATTTTACCCATGTTGTGACCTTTCCTGAAGGACATCACAACCAGCCTGCACTCCTGGCTGTCCCAACCCACAGCTTTCAGCACACAGAGGCCACTGAAACCTTCTTCTGAGTGCTGGGTAACTCAGGACAAACAAGAGCTTACACTTGAGATGGGCCAGAGGCAGCTCAGAGGCAGCTCATTACAAACACTGTGGTGCTTTCAGAATGAGCAAAGCCAACCTGCACATTTCATTCAGCTGCACAAACGTTCATACAAAAGCAATGTGGTGGTTCTTTCTTTTCCTTCTGCATCTAAACTTGCTCCCTGAGCTCATGGGACAGGAGTCCACATGAGTCACAGAATCATAGAATCACAGACTAGTTTGGGTTGGAAGGGACTTTAAAGATCATCCAGTGCCACCCCCTGCCATGGATTCCACTATCCCAGGTTGCTCCAAACCCCATCCAACCTGGCCTTGAACACTTCCAGGGATGGGGCAGCCACAGCTTCTCTGGGCAACCTGTGCCAGGGCCTCCTCACTCTCTGAGTAAGAAAATTCCTCCTAAGATCCCATCAAACCCTGTCCTCTGTCAGTTTAAAACCATCCCACTTTTCCCTGTCACTATCTATATAAAAGGTCCATCTTCCTCCTTTTTATAAGCCTTTTCTGGATACTTTAAAACAAAGGGAGTTCAAGAACAAACTAATATTCCTCCAGCGTGCCAAGGACAAAGCCACCTCATGTGTTAAAGTGGCACACGCAGCGACTGCCAGTTCACAGGCTGGTTTATCACACCTGGAGGGAAGGAAGAGATTCACAGTCCTCAGGCCCTTCCCCCTCCAACTGGAAGGCTGATTTGGGCGCAGCTAAAGCAACAAAACACGATTAGTTACCTAAAACACCGGCTTGTTTCTTTTTATTCCTCCGTCTCCTCTTGCGGGTGGGTTTCAGCCACGGACTGTCCGTCTTCCCTTTCCTCTTCAGCAGCTTCTTCTTGACACTGGACTCCGAGCTCTGAAGAACCAGAGAGGCCACGTGCATGTCAGGCATGTCGGCACCCGTGTCCCAGCAGCTCCTTGTGCCCGTGAGGAAGAGCCTTTGTGCAGCTTGAGCGGCGCAGAAAGGCCTCTAAGGACCCGGGGTTTGAAACCAAGGGGTGCTGAGATGCCTTTATAGCACCGAAAAGGAAACCCAGGCACACGTGTGGGTGTATTTCCTGTCATTTCTGTAGTGCAGGCGGCACTTTCTCTGCCATGAAGGCCCTCACGCCAGCTGAGCACCTCTGTACAGCACTGCAAGGTTGCAGGCACACACACGCTCCCAGCTTCCCAAAAAATGGTAGAATCAGAGAATCACACCATATCTGGAGTTGGAAGGGATCCACAAGGACCATCCAGGCCAGCTCCTGGCCCTGCACAGACACCCCAACAATCCCACCCTGTCCCTCCTGGAGCTCTGGCAGCCTTGGGGCTGTGCCCACTGCCCTGGGGAGCCTGTTCAGTGCCAACCACCCTCTGGGGGAAGAACCTTTCCCTGAGATCCAACCTGATCCTGCCCTGACACAGCTCCAGCTGTTCCCTGGGTCCTGTCACTGCTCACACAGAGCAGAGATCGGAGCTGCCCCTTGGGAGAAGCTGCAGACCCCACTGAGGTCTGATCTCAGGCTCCGACTCTCCAGGCTGAATAAACCCAGTCTCCTCAGCCACTCTTTGTATGGCCCCTCCACCTGAAAGTGTTGTCCAAACGCTCCTCAAGCTCTGGCAGTGGGGTTTTCGAACTAAAATGTTCACATTTCTCCACATCTGTGTTAGGAAGTGCCAACAAGAAACCCGCCTTGCACCTGAAGAGCCTGGCAGGGCTGGGAGGGACCCAGGGGAACTGAACTCTACAGGAGCAGACCATCCCCCTCCCTGAGCCAGGCACAGGGTAGCACAGACTAATCATGCAGCAAATATTCAGCCACATGTATGAATCTAAACAGAGTTTGGGTTTGGGCTTAAAAAAATACAGTTGTCTGGGGCGGGGTTTCAAAGTCAACATCAGAATGGGGAATGAGGCACCACAACCCCGTCAGGCAGCCTTCAAGGCATCCATCACACAGTTCATGTTCAAACTGAAATTCTCTGCTCCTGATGCTTATCCAGCTCCCATCAAAGCCTAGGAAAAACCTCCTGCTAGCACTAACAGCAGCTGGATCAGGCCCTGCCTCCATAGGCAGTTCTCACAGTGAGGGAAGACAGAAACGCTGCCCCATAACCACCCCAACTGTGGGCTCACCACGTGGCTTTACCCCAATTGCATCACACAGCTTGTGGGGGAGAGCTCTGTGCTTGAGCCAGACCCTCTGGGGAACTGACTGACTCACCAGAGCACAAACCACCACACAGGATGGGGATATGACCTGGGAGGTTGGACTGAGCACAAACTCAACCCTTGGTTTGGGCTAAAGCTACAGACTGGCCTCAGCTACCCAGAGAAAGGGGCAGCTGCACAGCCCCTGCTCTTCGCTCCTCTCTGGCTCCTGGAATGTCAGGGCATGAGGAACAAGATCCTAAAGAGCTTCAATGATTCATTTGGTGTATTTTGCAATTATGGTTCTACCTTCAGCTCAAAACATCAAGAAAATGAAGCCAAGAATTTTCTCAAGGTGACTGAAGAGTTGGGGTGCCTTAAATGCTGGCTCCTCAACTTGAGAGGCTGTGGAAAGGGAGCAAAGTTCTTAAGTAAAGGGAAGGGTGGGGGACAGAGACAAACAATGAACAGCAATTTAAATTAAAAAGCCATCAGGTTCTCTTCACTGACTATCTAAAAAAAACCCCAGAAATCCCCAGCAGCAGCTGAAAGTCTTGACCTCGTGCTACACAACAAACCTCCCAGGGAGAGGGTCTCTGTCTGTGTGCTATTTGTAAGTCTCCCTGGTAAGAGCTGCTCATCTGGAGTGAGGTGGATGTCAGATCAGTGTGAATTTAGGCTGTGGGCTGGGCCAATGGGTTTGGGAACAACTCCACCTGAGCTCCAAAAAGCCCTGAAGAGCTTCTGGTTGGTAAGGAAGCATTGCTGGCTCCTACCACTTGCCAACTGCGCATCTGAAGAATTCAAGCACCCTTAAACGCTTCCATCAACATTCAAATGATTAAAAGCAGTCAACACTTTGTTGAAAACAACAAAAGCTCATTAGTTAGCATCAGAAAGCAATTAAATGTACCACAGATCAGGGTTAAGCACCTTGTGGAAAACAATACTCTGTGTGTGGGTGGTTTCAGAGAGTGAGTTTTGTCAAGGAGACGTGAAACTGCACCGCTTTGCTCTCTCTCTTTCTGGCAGCAGTGCAAAGGGGAAATCATTATCAACAGGCCACAGGCTGAAAGACACATTTAGCAGCCCAGCTTACCAAGTCAGACTCGTCTCCATCCTCCTCCTCCTCCCCAGACTCTACAGACTCTTGTTCCTCCTCAGACTCGCCATCATCGATCTGCAACCACCATTTGCCCAAGAGCAGAAGGAGTCAGTCAGGTCGGGTCTCTCAAAGCAGGGCATCCCCCACATCCTATTGTGCCCAGGATCCATCAGAGCATCGCCCCAAAATCCTTCTATGCCCCCCACCAAGCCCGAGCCTGCACAAGCACCAAAAAGACAGGAGCTCCAAGGCTGGTGCTTAGTGTGTTCCAGTCACACCATGGAACATCCATGAGGATGGTACAGAGGGGAGAAAGAAAAGCCAGACTAAAACTCCAGAATAAAGTTTTCCAACCAAATTGTAACCTCCTTCCTAATCCCAACCAGCCTCATGTCTATGCTATGTATAGATTTGGGGAAATCACTTTAATGATTTGGGGGGGGAAAAAAATGAACTAAATCAATTTTAGTGCTTTGCCAGCCTGTTACCAGCAAGGTTAAGGAGATTTCTCTTGTTGGTTCAGTGAATCCCAGAACTAAATATGGTGGGGGTTCTGCAGAGTGGATCACAGACCTGTGCAGGGCTGAAACTGGGGGAGACCCTCACAGGCGCAAAGAAGGAAATGGTCACCCAAGAGCCTCAATACGCTATTGAGCTTTCTGTCATCTTGCAGGTGAAAAAAGCCCTAGAAATTGCCTCAGTTGAAGCCCCTCCTACCCCAGGTGTCCCAACAGTGTCCCAACCTGCTCCTCAGGTGCTCAGGGCATGGGAATTACCTTTCTGGTGTTGTCTGCATCGGATACACTGTCTTTACAGGTCCTGTTCTCATCCACAGGGAACATGGCTGCCTGCTCTGCTCCATGGTCATCCTCCTCCTCCAACTCATCAGAGTCCTCCTCTTCAGAGTCCACGTCTATGCTTTCCCCATTCACATGAGGGCTGGCGTCACCCAGGTCCTTGTCACTCTGAAAGTTGTGACACATGGGCCACAAGGACAACGTCAATTGCTGGGACGGAGCAGCTGGATCCAGCCCAGAGCTGCTTCATGCTGGGAGCTCCAGAGCTGCCAGGGGAAAGCTGGCACTGTGTCCCTCCAAAGCCCAGCCTGGGAGTCTGCCATGTGTCACCCAAACCTGCTGGATCTGGGGACTGAGGGGCCACGAGGAGTCATTCCAGACTCACGTGGCTGTACGAGGCATTAGGGGGAGTAGGGCCTGATTCAAACATTGGGGGCAGCTCCACCAAGGGGCAGAAATGTTTCTAGGGAAAGGAAAGGGAAATTATATCACATTAGGATTTTTGTACTGTTCCATGAAGGCCTAGCACTGTTCTTCTTGAATTCAAAGACCAAAATTTCAGGGCATGGGTTGCAGCAAAAGCAGAATTTGATCAGGAGTGAGTCGGTGTCTAAACCTTTTGTAAGTAATCAAGTGTTGTGCTGTGCAGCCTCAGGCAACAACAGGAAACCTTGAGGACACTGAAACAAAAAGGTCACCACCTGGGGCATGCTTGAAATCTCTCCAGTTCCCCAGGATTCGTGGGACATTCAGTGGAAAAAGTTTGCTTAAGGGCTGGTATCTGAACAGCCACTCTCAAAATGCCACTTCCAAAGCAGGCAGGAAGCTGCTGCCAGAGAGATGTACACTTGGAAGGGAAGATAATCTCAACAAGCCACCACATCCCTGCACCTTGGTGTGCCAAGACAAGGGACGTGTGTGTGTGTGTCAACAGACGTGTCCAGGGGGCCCAGTGCTGCCCTTACCTTGGCACCTGCAGAGGAATGAGTTATGCTCTTAAACATCTCAATCATTGTTCTCTGTTTTAACACTTTGGTCTTTTTCTTGGGAACCAGGCTATAGGTTCCCATTCTCCGCTTTTTCTTCCGAGATACTGCAGCAGCTGGAAAAGAGAAGCAAAAGAATGCTCAGGGATGAAAAGAAGAAGGGATAGAGAGTAGGGATTGTACTGGAGAGGGATCTGGATTGACAGGACAAGGGGCAATGGCTTCAAACTGCCAGAGGGCAGGGTTGGATGGGATATTGGGAAGGAATTCTCCCCTGTGAGGGTGCTGAGGCCCTGGCGCAGGTTGCCCAGAGAAGCTGTGGCTGCCCCAGCCCTGCAAGTGTCCAAGGCCAGGTTGGACAGGGCTTGGAGCAACCTGGACTAGTGGAAGGTGTCCCTGCCTGTGGCAGGGGGTGGAACTGGATGATCTTTAAGGTCCCTTCCAACCCAGACCAGTCTGGGTTTCTATGAAATCACATTTGAGGGCATGATCTGAGAAAAAGGCTTCCCATTCCAACTGATTTATTTATAAGTCAACCAAGAGATGACACACACATATGTGCAAACACACAAACAGCTTCCTGCCAGTGCTGCAAACCCACCCAAACTCTGAGTATCCTCTCCACACTCCTTCTGGCCCCTCCAGCACCACACACAGTATCAAATCCTTAAATTAGCCTGTGTTTGGCAGTGCTGCTGATGTCGTAGGAGGCTGAATCGAATCCAACTTGCTCAAATAGATACTGCAAGGCCAATAATACCAACTGACAATGAAAGCAATGGGACAGGAACTGAAGAACACACAGGGAAAAGGTACCTTAAATAAGGAGCAGTTTGCCATTTAACCTCATTTCACACCTACCATGGAAGCTTGTTTGATTCCTTTCACTACCTTGATTGGGTCTTAATTTGTTAAGTTTCCCTCTTGGCCTTCTGATCAAATCAGACATCACACCTCCCTGCCTGAGCAGAAGGATACTTGGTGCAGGCTCTTTTAAGAACAGCCAGATTCAGCACCAGGATTAGTGTTTGCAGTTGCACAGCCTGTTCCTTGAAGGCTTTCCTTCATCTCCCACGACTACAAAATTTCACCAAAAATCCATGAAGAGACCTCACAAAAACATTCTGTTAACCCAATTAATATCATTTATAAGGCTGTAGTTCTTGGTAAGTAGTCGTGGCGATGTTCAAAGTCCTTCAGAACTGGGAATGTCACCCAGGAAATAGGGATCAGAGTGACTTCTCTAACAAAAGCTTTTAGCAGAGGTGCCTGACAGAGCTCAGCTGCCAGTCCAAGAGGGACCTGCACCCCAGGAGGACACAGGGTGGTGCAGGAAGGACTGCTTGGGAAGTGCTCCCTTCACTTGGGCTTCACCTGGGAGGGAACTTCAACAGGGCACAGCGACAATGTCCCCTGTCCAACACCCAAGGGGAGCAGCAGGAAGTCTGGGGACACGAGTGTCACCTTTGCAAGGCACTTGCAGGGAGTGAGTAGATGAGACAACTCTGACTGACAAGGTCAGTGGCAGCAGCAGGAAAGGGGAACCCTGAGTGGGAAAAAGGTGCTATAAGAGAGGTTTTGGTCCTTGTTAACCTCCTCATCTTCCCACACACACAGGCTGGGGAGGTGGGAGCTGCTGAGGATTCCAGCTCCCTCCTTACCTGTCTGCGACTTCGTGGTGGCCACATAGCTCTGGTTCTGAGGTAGTGACTGGTGAAGGCCCGGGAGAGAGGGCAACGACAACGGCTTCACAAAGTCCAGCATGTTCTCAAACTCCTTCTCCTTGGGTTCTTTTTGATCTCTGCTGTCTCTCCCATCTTTGGGGTCTTTACTTGCATGCTGCAAAAACCAAATGCAGTTTAATTGAGCCTGTGCATTAAATAAGCAATTAAAAAAAAATTAGAACATTGATTTAATTCCTTTCTCTCAACTGTCATTTGAAGGATGGAGCACACATTCACAGCAGAAGCACACAGCCTCTCCTCCAGAACTTCAGGATACTCTGCCTGAACACTCCCAGCCTGCTTGAAGTGACTCCCTCACTGGCTGAAGGCTGTGCAGGTGACAGGTGACCTCGCAGAGGTAATGACAAGGAGCAGACACTGCTCACACAGGCCTTTGGTTGGCTCTGGAGAAGACAAACCAATGCAACACATGCACCTATTCCCTGGAACGTGCCCTGTCACACCAGGCATGTACAGGAACAGTCTTGCAGAGCTGTTTTGGAAGAGCAGGCAGGAACAGGAAGGGAGCCTTCCTTTAGGACAGCATTTGGCACCATCAAGCCTCAGCACCTCCAGCCCAGCACACAGCAAAACACAGGAAAGGAAGCCCTTTGCTTGTCCATCTACAGAGACCTGTCCAAGCTTCCTTTAAACCAGGCACTCCCACTCCAGCTGCTGCCATCCCAAATCCCAGGCAGGCTACAAGCTCCTACTGCACCCCAAGGGAATTCTGTAGTTGTGCCTGAAGCCCCTTCCAGGCACCAAGGCAGCTCTAGTTAGAGCTCGTGCTCATCCTGCACCTTTGGTCATGAAAGGATTGCTCCCACAGCTCCACAGAGAATCATTTGGGTTGGAAAAGACCTTTAAGATCACCAAGTGCAGCCATTAACCCAGCACTGTGAAGTCCACCACTAAATCATGCCCCCAAGTGTAATTTCTCAGCTTTTGATGTTTCTTCAGTGTTTTCTCCTCTAATTCAGGAAGAAAAATCCCCTTCCTGAAAGACTGTTTAACTCCATTTTATGTACCCTAAAAGCCTCAGACAGAGATGCCCAGACTGTATTTGTGTTTCCCTTTTCCACCTGTATTTATTCTTTAAACAGCCCTGGCTTGGGTTTAATGGTGCTTTTATTTCTGTGCCTTTTGTACCAAGCGTGGCAAAGGTAAGTCAAGGTCAGTGCAAGGCCTCGTGGTTCAGTTCAGTGAAACACTTTCCTATCACAGCCAAACAATCAGTTACCTGCTTAGAAAGAGCAGGGGATGGAGGCACAGGAAACAAAGTGAGTAATTGTGCCTCCCTCCCACAGTGCTGCAGCCACGGGGTTAACAGTGCATGGGGTAAACGCTGCCTCTGCTGTGACATTTTACACTGGGATTGCCCTCAGATTTATTGCACAGATGATCCAGCTGCCTCCATGCAGGAGGCAGGTTTGGAAGGGCTGCTCCAGCAAACCAAGAGCACAGGAAAGGCTGGGAGAATTGGGATTGTTCAGCCTGGAGAAAAGAAGCTTCGGGGTGACCTGACTGTGGCCTTCCAGTGCCTGAAGGAGATACAAGAAGGATGGAGAGAAACTGTTTACAAGGGCCTGGAGTGACAGGACAAGGGGGAATGGCTTCAAACTGACTGACAGTAGGTTTATATTAGGTATTAGGAAGAAATTCTTCCCTGTGAGGGTGAGGAGGCCCTGGCACAGGTTGCCCAGAGAAGCTGTGGCTGCCCCAT
>JAWWLV010000040.1:9430644-9444258 GCA_035041135.1 Platyrinchus mystaceus
AGGAGGGTTTGGACAACGCTCTGAGGGACAGGGTGGGATTGTTGGGGTGTCTGTGCAGGGCCAGGGGTTGGACTGGAGGGTCCTTATTGACCCTTCCAACTCAGGATATTCTGTGATATTTAACTGTGTCCAAGCTCTCACACATGAACTTCACACTTTCAGTCCACCCATGAATACCCAGATATCCTCTGGAGAGATTCTTTGGTAGACCTTCTTTGTTCATCCATGCTAGCAGAGCCCTTGCTATCAGACAAGAGCTCTGTTTCACTGCACCCTGTGCTTTTTATTTACTCCCCTCCAAGGAAACAACACCCCCATCCTCATCTCCATTAGCCCCTGCACTTTTATTTTAAATTCTTTGCATATTGGAGGGTCTGAGCTTGCTGAGCAATCCCAGACACCTGCAATCCCCCAGCTGCCACCTGCCTGGCCCCAGGAGATGGAACACAAGGTGTTCTTAGGTTAGAGCTCCCACAGAGCTGGGCACTGACAAGGAATATCCAGCCCTTCACAGCAGCACCTGTGTGGACACAGAGGGAAGGAATTACCAGCTCTGGGATCAGATACTCAGTGGCAACGCTGCTTGAAGGTATAGTTTGATGAATATTGGGAGAAACACCAGCATAAGCAAAGTATCTCCTACATCAAGTTCCTCTTCCCTGCCTGGGGTTTGTCTTCCCCAGGTTAAATTGGGCTCACACTGTGAATCAGGCCAGAATACTCATTTAACAGATTACTGCACTATTTCTTCTCACAGTTCAGTTCCCCCATCCCAGTCCCCTATAAAGCACAAAAAATACCACCACAAACACACACCTCAAACTCCTGCCTCGTGGTCACCAAGCAAGGGAAACAAAATTTGGGATTCCCCATTGAGCCACCTGCTCCTCCAGTCACCAAAGATAACTCTGGGATGCTTTCAGTGCCTTTATCATCCTTTATGCCTCATGTTTTAATGATGTTAAGCTCAGAAAGTGGAGTTTCCAAGCAAGAGAGGCCTTCTCCAGGCACGGGACACACACACACACACACACAGAGCTGCCTTTCAGTCTGGCCCTGGAAACTTTTGGATTCTTAACGGGATTGTAAATGGATTAGGAATGAAAGATTCTTCTGAAAGGTGCAACACTTGTGTTACTGCTCTACTCAAAAGGGGAGCAGAAATGATGCTGCCAACATCTCTTCTGAGCTCTCTGTTCAGAAACCACCTTAACATGCGACAACATCAATTAAAATTGTCACCTGTTTCAGATTCAGATTCAGCTTCGATCCCAATTCAGGAAGCAACTCCTAAACAGAGAAAAAGCTGGTTAAACTGGTGATAAAATTCTTTTTTTCCTTTCAGAGACCAATTCACACGTGCAGGAAAAGGCTACCAAGGTCCCCTGGCAGCTAGTGGATTACAGAAAACAATTCTTTGGCCCCAGTGGGTTTCTGCAGGAGCCAGGGGGCACAAATGCTTATACTCTGCAGGCAACAAAATACCTTCCTCCCCTTCCTTCTCCCAGGCAGCACAGCTCTGCAAGAACAGTCCTACCAAGAAAACAACAAAGCTCTAAGAAATATTAGCAAAGAAAACCACTATGTCCTGTCACATCAGCTTCTGGGTGACTTCCACAATTTATTTCCTGGGATACAGCAACTGATTTCATGGTGTTTTTGAAGGGAAAAAGGTGTGAACATGGAACAGTTCCTGCACTGCTGGGCTGAGGAGCCTCTTCTGAGCAGCTCAACAAAGAAATAATCATGACAGAAAAACGACAGCTAGCAAGGACTCTGCTCCTCAAAAGAAAATAGCATGTAAATTTTAAAGACAATGGGGAAAAATTAGCTAGCAATTATCAGGAAGGCTGAACACAACAGATGTTTTATTGTCTTGCAGTACTGAGATCAAATCTTGCGTTCATGTTCAACTGCAGAGACTTGAGCAGAGAACATGGGAACAGCCTCTTCTCACCACCCTTCCTGGGAATGTTGCTTCTCTCCCTATTTTAAGCCCAAGGCAAGGGGCCAGAGGAGCTGAGGACTGGCTGTGTACTTTCCAGAGCAGCCCTACAAGTATAGACTTTGGTTTTTGAAGCCACTTTTATCGTGTGAGCAAATAAGGATCACCAGCACCATCCCTGAATCATGTCCTGGCTCTCCAAGTGCTCCCAAACTCCACACACCACTTCCTAGAGACAGACCTTAAAGCCCAAGGGTTGAATATAAATTTCCTTCTGATGTATCATAAAATATGAATGAGGAAAACACTCCCTCCTAACCTAGCAGAGACTAGACTTTTAAAAGGGAATTGCCCCTTTCAACTGCTCAGCCCCACAGTATCACTCCCTGTGGAATTCCAGGAGGGTCTGAGGGTTTTCCTGTCCTACTTTCAGTGCACAACAGGCTGCTGGAGGAACGCTGTGAGGGAATTTGGGCTGCAAAGCCTTCTCTGAGTAAGAGACAGCCTGATGGGAGATGTTCATCCAGCTGCACTGGAGCATCTGGGCCCTCCCTCCACAAAACACAGAGGGCTTGCAGAGCAGAGAACTCAAAAGCAATCAGGGCAAGACAGAGGGGAAACAAGTGGTTTGGGAGACTGGTTGGGAAATCATGGCAGGCAGGCAGGAGTGCTTCCTGCCCTGCTATCAAGGCTGGGTGCCCACAGGTTTGTTATCTTGCCGTGCTCTTTGGACTCCCACCTGCTCCCAGAGGCACAGGCGGTGCCGCAGCCACAGGCACCTTTCCCCATCTGGGGCTGGGTGAGGTGCCACCCCTCCCTTTCCCTTTTCCCTCTCTCTTCCCCTGCTCCAGATCACAGCAGCTCACAGCTCTGAGCCCTTCACATCACACTGCTGCTGCGCTGCAACACGTGGGGGACACGTGAGGATCACTCTGGATTTGCTGGATCGTATCAGTGATCCGTCACACCCACCCTTGAGAAGCTGCAGCAGCTTCCATGCATTCCTGGGAGTCACTCCAATGCCCAAGCAGGGTTGGCAATCCCTTCCTTGACCTAAAAGGCTGGTATCCCTCCACCATCAGCACAGTGAGAGGATCTAGTTCTCTGTAGTTAAACATAAAGCAGCACAGGGATGAAGACCAACTGCTTGTAGTGGAGACCTGCCTGCTCCAGGATCTATTTCCTAACCCTGGCAAAGAACCAAAGAAATAACTAAAAGACCCAAACTTGTCTCATGACAAAGAAAGGCCCATTTCTTCTCCCACATGAACACACCAAATGACATCTCCTTTTGCCTCCTAAAAAAAAAAAGGCAGAGCTCTGTTTTATGAAGTGGTGGCAAATCCAACCTAAGGATTCTGGAGTGAACGTTTCCTCACAAGCTGCATTTCTGCAGGCAACAGAGAGGGAAAACATCGTCTGGTTTAGCCCATAATGATTCCTACAGCAATGCAATCAAGCTGCCTAACAGATCAGCCTCTTGACAGCCTCCAAGCTTAGGAGAAGCCTCAAGTTTACATGCTATGCTTAATTTCCTTTGGGTCGACCTTAGAAGAAATCTAATTTGTTTCACAGGCAGCTCTGGATGTCAGCAGACAATGAGCAACAGAGCCATGAGAGAGAGGCCATTTAGTGTCTCACATAGATATGTTGGAGCAGGCAATTGATCAATTATATATTTAGAAACACATTGGGGATAGGAGCTGATGGTGGCAATGTGAGTATATTTTGGTCTCTCTGTCTGTGGGAAGAGAACAATAAGAATAAATATATTTATAATATATATATATATTTATAAAAAGAAATTAAAAATAAATCCATTCAGTGGGCCACCTCTGAATTTACACACTGCCACGCAGGCAGGTATCCCTCACACCCCCAGGGAAAGCCAAGAGCAACCCAAGGCAGTGCTGCACACATACATACCAGGCTGGGGGTGGGTTTAGGCATTGTCTTCCGTGCTCTGTGGACCTTGACTTCAGCATTAGCAGCAGGGGCTTTTTTAGCATCCATGTCCTTACTGCCCTCCCCGAGCTTGCTTGGCATCGTGGCTTGGAGCTGGGCAAAGGAGCCCACAGTCCTGCCCTTGCCCGCTCCTCCAGGCAGGGTTTTTGCAGCATGGCCAGTGAGGGAAGCAAAGGTGCTGGTAGTCCTTAGGGGCTGCTCCTGAGCCATCTGCTTGGTCAGGATATACCCATTGCTCCCTGTGACAGAAGTCTGTGTGAAGTCATTTGCTTTCAGGTGGTTTTGCTTCCCAGTCTCTCCGTCCCGCTCCGAGATGCCGTTCTCTGCTATCCTATTTAATTTAGTCCCAGAGTCCTGCTGGCTCACTTTCGTGTTGTCCTGAGTGTTTTTCGCTGGGTTTGGGTGCCCTCCAGCCTCGCTGTGCTCGCAGGAACCGTTGGTTTCACCGTCCACTGCCATTTTTGGTTCCCCCACTTGCTTCTCTGTAGCGCTTTCATCTGCAGCCATGGCATTAAACCCTGGAGGAAGAGGGAGGAGAAGGAGGGAGAGAGGAGAAAAGGGTCACAAGTGGTATCAGAGCTCCAAAGGGAAGCTACAGGCTAGCGAGGAGCAACCCTCTCCTCCAGAAACTGCTTGATACATATCACAGAACCACTGAATTGGTAAGGTTGGAAAAGACCTCCAAGATCATCCAACCTTGCACCAAACATCACCGTGTCAACTGAACCTCACTCACCTACCTGGATGACCTGGATGAAACATCACCTGGATGCCCACAGGGTGCCATTTGGGGTGGGTGGCTCAGGTGACAGCAGTGCACCCATCCTCACTGGCCTCAGCTGCAGAGGTGGCCATTTATTCCCAACCATGGATTTTTCGAGGTAAACATTATCTTTGCCTTTCCCAATAACTCCATTTATTGGACTGTGTGTCAACACCTCTCCTGGCAAACAAAACGCTGCCCAGCCTTGCACCCCGATCTCTGGCAAAGCCCTTCACAGGGCCAGACTGACAAAGGAAAGCTGTGCTGGGAGGGCTGTGTTTGTGGCACAGATGTGGTAGAGCTGTATGGGTGAGTATTTTGTGGCACAGACACAGCTCAGCAGCCAAACCTACACCAGGGCTCTGCTGCTACAGGAGACATCACAAGGAATAACTCCCTGGCAACCCCAGCTCTCCTGGGGATGTTGCCCACTGGAGTCAGGCACTCTACCTGGGACAAAGCAGGATTCATGGTGTCATTTCAGAGGTAACAGCCAGAGTAAACACAGGGGTGAAGCATGTTAAATGCAATTCTAGGCTAAAATAATTATATGATTCAAATGCAGCGAGATTTTTGCAGCCTGACTAACAGTTAACACACAGCTGAAACATCAATACCCACGTGAAACCTTTCCAAACATTTCCCTGCTCCCCCATCAGTGAATTTTTCCCATCAGAGATTTCAGACCCAAGCTGAAAAAGAATCTGAGTATGAATTCCATGTACTTGCAGGAAAGTTTGTGACATGACCAACCAGCAGCTCCCCAGGAAACCAAGAGTGGTAACAAATCACTGGCATGATCAGTAAAATGATTCCATCAACCTGCTGTTAGGGATTCCTTGGCTTGCTTTCCTTCCAGAGGCCAGGCAGTTATGAGGAGCAACACAAGAAGAACCAGGGAGAGCTGTGTCTGAGTGGGCTGTCAGGGCAGGGGAGACGGAGTCACAGCCAGCTCCCATCAAAGCAGTTCTCACCTACAGTATCAGAAGAGCCTGGAGTCACACTGGAGGACAGCTCTGCAAGCCAGACCAGCTCCCTGGGTATCAGCACCTCATTTCCCACTGCTCTTGAAGCCCAAACACTCAAGGAAAGCAACATTATGAATCATGGAATCATTAAGGTTGGAAAAGACTTCCAAGATCATCGAGTCCAACCTTTGACCAACCCCCACCTTGTCACCCAGCCCAGAGCACTGAGTGCCACGTCCTTGGACACCTCCAGGGGTGGGGACTCCACCACCTCCCTGGGCAGCCCCTTCCAATACCTGACCACTCTTTCAGCAAAGAAATTCCTCCTGATGTCCAACCTGACCCTCCCCTGGCACAGTTGAGGCTGTTTCCTCTCCTCCTGTCCCTTGTTCCCTGGGAGCAGAGCCCGACCCCCCCCAGCTCCCCCCTCCTGTCAGAGAGTTGCAGAGAGTGAGAAGGTCCCCTCTGAGCCTCCTTTTCTCCAGGCTGAGCCCCCCCAGCTCCCTCAGCTGCTCCTCATCAGACTTGTGCTTTGGACCCTTCCCCAGCTCCGGTGTCTTCCTCTGGACACGCTCCAGCCCCTCAAAGTCTCTCTTGCAGTGAAGGGCCCAGAACTGGACACAGCACTGAAGCTGCTGCCTCACCAGTGCCAAGTACAGAGAGACTCTAAGTTCAACAGGCGTGTATATCAGAAGGAAAGGTAATGCCACAACTGAAACACATTCTGGCTGGAAGTTCTTGAGTCTTGTGCATAAAAACCTGGGGACAATTTATGCAGTTTCTTGGGAAGCTCACCCGATTTAGATTTTCTAGCTTTGATCAGAGTTGCTTTTCTCAGCAAGCTGCCCTTGCAAAGAGCTGGAGTGTTATGGACTCCTTTGTACATGTAATTAAAAGCAGTCTTGTATCTTGATATCCCACTGTGGTTAATGTTTCCTTCAGAAAAATGAGTTGACTTTAGCAGGCTGGGAAACTTGGGGATCCTTCTGGTGGCTGATGCAGGGGCAGATGGGTCTTACTCCTGGTGTGGAGAGCACGATCAGCAATGCCAGAAGATCTTGTTTTGTCCTGGTTTTTGTGTTTATGAGGATGGATTCCATGTGTTCCCACACTAGATAAGTTGTCACAGCCTGATGCAGGGAGACTGTCCCAGTGGTGGACACTTCCTCTTGGTTCCACCAACATGCCTCGTCTCTGTCTGGTCACAGACATTTCTGGAGTCTAAATTCCTACTTTTCACCCAGCTGCCACCATAGTCTGAATTTCAACAAGTTTGGGAGGAAGTGAGCAGCGTTTGCAGCGGCTGCAGCCAGGGGTGCTCCCGGGGTGCTGTGGTTGCACGGGCAGTGCCTCGCCAATGAACCGAGTTTCCGTGTCAGCGAGCGCCGGATGCCTGGTGTCACATTTTGACTGGAGGCTGGAATTCGCCTGGTCGGGAATGTGACCAGAGCTATTGTTCATGGATTAGGACTTGTTCCTTAAAACATTGCACCAGTTACGCAGAGCATTTCAGACCCACAGCCTTGCGTGTGTGTTTAGCTGGGGCTTGCCAGCTCCATCTGCTTGAATGAGGTGTCCAGCTGTGCCCAGTGTTGATGCTGCTCCTGGCACAGCCCAAGCTCAGTGCCCTTGTCCCAGAGAGGCCTGTGGGCTCCTGGTTGCTATTCCCTTGCACAACCTTTCCTTTCTTTGCGGGCAGTGAAGTAGCAGGATCCTTCCTTGGCCTAGACGAGGTGGGGTGGGAGAGCAGCACCCCCTGGATTCACACCCTGGGGTTCTGGTGGAACCAGCAGATAAATAGTTACCCTGTTTCTGGTGATGGCAGCAGGATGGTATTCCTTAAGCTGTTGCATTTCTAAGGGAGTGCAGAAATGTCCTAAATATTGAATGCTCAAGTTTTCAAATGGGATTTGAGAGGTTTCATATTGAGCGTTATTAGCCCAGATAAGGACTTACAGTCTTAGGAGTGAAAAAGCTCCTTGTATAGAGAAAGAGCTTGGTAGAGATATTGGGCAAGTTCCAACAGGTCTGGGGTGGATGTTTTCCATGTGCCCATGCTGTTTTAATATTAAACCCCTTTATTTTCACCTGCATTAAGTGCTAATGAGAGCACGGTGTCTGTGGGGCTGAATGGGAAACAAAGCAAGACAAGAGCGTGCCATGGCTGCTGTTGTGCTCTGCTTTCCTCTTCTCCTCAAATCTGATATCCTCCAACTTTATATTTCATCCAACCAAATTATGATCAGAGGAAAATGGTAATTTGATTCAAGGGGAGAAAAGTTAAATTAAAGTCAGAAACCAATATGTGGGAGATATTGGTGCAAAAGTAATGTAGATCTTGAAGAAAAGCTTTTGTACTTCAGCAGATGTAATTGGTGGCAAAGGAAGTTGCATGTTTTACTGTGAAAGAAAGGGAGGGCTACAGAGTCCTGGAGCCATCAGCCCAGACAAAGAGGAGATGAAAGCAGGAGATCGTGGTGGAGGGCAGGGTTTGCTAATGAGATGTGATTACCACACCAGGCTACACTCATGCTGGAGCTGGCACTGCTGCTGCTCTCAGATCACAGCCCACTCTGGGGAGGAGAGTGAACACACTCAGTGAGTATGTCTGCAGCACAGGACCTGCTCTTGTTCCAGTTTCTCCATTGTGTTCGTGTGGTGCAAACTCAGATGGAGGAAGGAGGGACCTTGTGGGGAGTGTTCAGGTGTGGGAGGGCATGGAAGGACTCAACCTCAAGTCCCACTGTCTTGTGTAGCTTGTCAGACCTAGGCTGTGTTGGAGGAACATCAGAAATACGTTCTGTGGGTAGTGAAAACTCGACCTTTTGGCAGACCTGGTCTCAAATTCTTTGTTTGCCAGCAGGGATGCTGGGGGTGCCTGGCCATACTGTCTCCACCTCAAGGCTGACTGCCACAGCCCTCAGACTGGTGTCAGTCATCAGATGGTGTCCTCTAAAAGAGTGACCAGGAGGTGATGGTTTTCACCTGCCACAGGAACCAGAGCAAACCAGAAGAGGTGACATGGTTCTAGAGTGCAGAAGTTATGTTGTGAGGAAGAAGTGGCAGACCTTGTTGTATAGCTTGTCCTGGTTGTGCAGCAGTGCTGGAATCTCATATCAGCCCTTCTGCTCTGTTACATGGAAAATGAAAAACGTGAACAAAGCCTAGAGAAAGTTTCAGATATTGTGACCTATTCCTCTTTGTAGAAGATAATTGAGGTAGAAAGCTTCAAAAGGAGATTAAGTCTGTTGTCTACATTGTATGAGAGCTTTCCCTGTTTCTGTAGCCTCCTGGGAAGGGCATCCTTAGTATTTGCTGTGGAATTGTGATGCCAGAAATGTGCTGGGAAGGGGCACCTTCTGTTCACCATCAGGTGAGATGTGACGACCCTGTGTCTCACAGTACCCCAAACCTGTCCATGTGGCACTGTAGCCATGAGCTGTGTTGGTGCAGTCTGGCCACTGGCTTGAGGTTTGTGTTGGGCAGGGCACGTTGGCAGGTCAGTGGAGGATGAGTATCCCTTTCCATGTGCAGATTTGCCATGAGCACCTTTCTCAGACCGTGCAGAGATTCAGCTCTGGGGCTCAGATCACCCCAAAGCTCCAGCTCCTTGCTCTTTAAGGTAAGATGCCACTGGTGTGTTCTGACAGAGGATGGATTTCTGTGAGCTTGCAGGACCTTTCTGCTCTTTAAGTGTCTGCAGCTGCTACCAGTGACAATAACAAGGTGGGCTGACACTTTATAGTCTGAGTGGTGTTTCAGCATTGGAAGTTGGGCCAGTGATATGAAGCAAAGGAAGAAGTGGGAAATAACAGTCTGTGTGTGTTCTCCAAAAGGTTGAAGGATGCTGAGGGGCTCTGTCAGGAAGAGCAACACTGCCATGGTGTGAGAGATCTCTGGGTGGGCTGGAGTAGAAGGGATATTGTTCAAGGTGGAGGTGCAAGAAAACTCAAGCTGAAAACTCCAAGTGAGACAGATACGCAACTCTGCTAAAAACCTGGGGATATAATTAATATTTTTGGGGTCAGCCTTGTCAGTGAAACTCAGCAATTTGCTTGATGTTCAAAAAGAATGTAAAATGAAATCTCTGCAGTGCTTGATGCCTCTTCTCCCTCCTCCACACACTGGTTGGGTGCATCCTTTCCACAGCCAAAATGTCAGTGAAGGTGGAAGGAAGGAGATGGCTGAAAGATGTCACTTATGTGCCTTTGGGATCATGGCAGGTGGGAGTGGCTGCAACAACAGCATCTTGGGATGCAGGACACTGCCTTGGGATTCACTCAGGAGCCCTTGCTCTGGGCAAATGTGTCCCTGGAGCTCAGGTCCTGGCAGAGAAGGAGTTGCACAGACCTTCTGCCCTCAGGAGTGGCTGTGGTGGTTGAGACCAAGATGTTGCCTATGGTGCCCTCCATGAATTTTTCTGTCACTTCTCCTCTGTTTTGCTTGTGAGAGATTTTCCAACAGTCCTGTCTTTCAAATTTAGTTTGTGGTCTTGCTGTTTTTGATCTGTCCCAGTAGCGGGATTTGTAGTGAAATGTTAATCCTAAAAATAAGAAATTCTGTTCTTTCAACTTCTAGAAATTAATCCTTTTTCTTCACTAGTGTTTCCATGAAAGGATTGTTGGGAGCCTTTAAAGGCTGGGTAATGTAATTTTCAGTAAAATTCTCACTCCAGCGAGCTTTCACCGGTTGACCTGTTCACATCAACGAGTGCGAGACCAACTACCCACATTCCTGTGCGTTGCTTGGTGTGACGTGTGCGGTGTTGTAACACCATCAGTGCTGTGCTGTGCTGCCTTGGTGAGTTCTGACCTCCACCAACAGCTGATGAGTCCCTTGGAGATCCTCCTGCCAAGCTCCTGGCTATGCTCTTGTGTCTTTTGGCATCCACAGGCAGGCCTGTGGCTTTGGCCGGCACTGCAGCCTCGTTCCCCCTTGGCCGCTGCCACTGGAGCGCTGAGGGATGTGGTGTCACACCACCAGATCCAGCCCATTGACTCGCTGGCCTGACGTACCTTTGTGGCTGCCTGTGCTGCCTTCACGTTCAGAAGCATCCAGGATTTCCTTTAAAAATAGCTGTGTGCTTTTTGTGAGGAGGATTTTCCGAGTGCAGTCTGAAGGCAGAGCAGCAGTTACAGTCTCGAGTTTGCCGGCGGCATTGCTGAATAACTCGAGGTGTGAAGTCCCTCAGCTCTCATTTGTTGGACATTAACGACACTGCGAGTCATCCCCTGGAACAGGGGAGTGGGTGGCAAGCAGAGCCTGCAAGATGAGGAAGGCAGCCCGGCCAAGAGCATGCTGTTGCCAAAAGTGGAGGTGATGCTCCTCTGCCTTCTGTCCGTGGTCTTGTGCTGCTGATCTCAGGGACTGGTGTTTGCCAGAGCCTTCTGGGACCTGATTTATCTCCCTAACCTCAGAAAAGCACATGAAAAAAGAAAAGGCAGCAGGGCTTTGTGCCAGGTTGGTGAGTAAATTGGCTTATGGAGGGAGCAGTGAGTGGGAGCAGGCCCAGGGAGAGGAGGAGGATGGATGTGAGGAGGAAGGCAACACGCTGTGCCATCAGACCACTTCAGCCACTCCAGGGCTCACCTCTGTTGTGGTGTAAGGGGATGAGGATCGTGGCATTAAAAAGAGAGGACTGAAGTTCAGCAGTGGTGCAGATGTGAAGGGAGAAGCTCCCTTCAGCAGCCTTCCCTGCAGTGTGGTCAGCAGCTCACATGGACGTGGCTGAACCTGCTCTGAGGCAGCTTGTGGGGTTGCTGTGACCTGGGTGGGGGTGTTGCTGCACAGTCAGCCCCGTTCAGGCTCAGCTCCATTTCCCCACATGCTTTAAGGCACAGCATGATTCAAGCTCGGCACCAAATCTGGAGTTGTCGTCCCTCTGTGTCACCACATCGGTGTCTGACACTGTTCTCTGGCGTGGTTTGATAGCGGTGGGTCCTTGGCATGTGTTCATCAGCTCCTCAGCATTGCTGGCTGAGGGCAGCTCTCTTGAGCTGAGCACTGTAGAGTCACAGTTTCCAGCCTGGTTACAAATAGTTGAAGAATAAACTGTTCCCAGGGTTTCCAGAACCGTGGACATGGGCAGGCCCTGAGTTTCTGAGCCCTGGAGTAGTGCCATGTCCCCCCTGCCATGCCCTACCTCCACCAGGCTTGGACCAGACCCTATGCAAGTTCCCCTCGTGGCACAGAATCCTGGGACAAAACCACCTCCAGGCAGTACAGTCGCCTGTCCAACTGCTGCCAAGCCTCCACTGAATTTTTACCATGGTAACTGGGACCCACAAGGATCATCTAGTCCAACTCTTCAGCGAATGGCAGGTGGACCTTTGTCTTAGGATGAAGTCAAATGGGGAATTTTGTTTCATCACATGCTGTATAAAAATATTTGTGTCCTATCTTGCTGCTCCCTGAAATCACTGATGTGCCAGGCCTTACCCTGAGCTCCAGGACAGGCCTAAAAGACTCCCGAGAAGACACATGGAAATCCTCGCTCCCATTGCCCTTTCCAGCCCTCTGCCCTCTCCAACAATCCTGCAGCCTCTGAGCATTGCCTTTGAGGGATTGTACTCACCTGCAGAAGTGGTTCTTGCACAGGTTCCTTCAGCCAGTTTGGCTCACACAGAGCAGAGCTGTGGGGTCAGAGGGGGGCTCGTGTTGGGCAGCCCCTCCCTGCAGGGGACCCCAGCAGCCCTGTCCTCCTGCCCACTAATCTTGAGCCTATGGTTTAGGGGTACCTTCATGTCCTGTGATCTGACCTGTCCTCTCCCAAGGCACTGGAACGAGGGGTGCTCTGGGCAGCTCCGGCTCTGATGCTCCATTTCTTCCAAAATTTGCAAAGATTGAGCTGCATTTGGTAACAAGAAATGAGATGAAAGCAGCTTTCTGTTCCCAGCTTAAGAGGAGGCTGGTGCGCTGGAACATGCTTTTGGTCAGTACACACCTCAGGAGAAAAGGTAAAATCCCAGAACTGGGCAAATCTGCAGCTTCCCTGTGATCCCTGTTCTTCATGCGAAACTTCTTTATCAGGAAAGGGACAATGGAGAGCAGCACCTAATTTCACCAGGGACCAAATTAATTTCTGAGCAAACTGTGCTGTGTTTGCCATTGATACCGCGGGGATGTGAATGAACCAGCAGAGTGTTTCTGTCACAGTGAGGTTTATTATGCTGGGTTCCTTAGCCTGGCCTGCAGAGTCCGTGTCTGCCGGACCCTTTCCCTGTGCCATGAGGACGGGGACTGCTGGTCCCCGAGCTGGAGATGGAGGTAAAGAGCCTTTTGCCCCCTTGAATTTTGAAATAAGGTTCACACTACTTTTAAGGTTTGTTTTCCCCATAAAATATTGGTTGCTGTAGCTACTTGTGGCTACCCCAAGTGTATGATACCTTGGTCTGATGGTTTATCAACATTTAAATTTACATGAAAACTTTACCCTGTTACTGGGATTCTTCTGAGCTCAACTGAAAAAAGGGGAAATAGATATTAGTGTTTGAAAGTGCTACTGTGTAAAAAAATGGTGTTTTTGCAAGTTAAGTAATCTGCTTGAGTATTTAAGAAAGCACATTTTGTATTTCTGTACCCCATTGCCCAAGTAATAGATCCTTAAAGCTTCTGCCTGAAATACCATCCCCATGTGCTCCCCTGCCTCTGCACCAGTCCCAGCAGAAGTCTTGGCACTGTGGTTGGCAGTGATGAAGTAGCAAAATTTGATGGATTTCCGTTCCTGAGGTCAAACAACACATAATTCATCCCCTCCTTCCTTTCCGTCCAACTCAAAGGACATTCCCTAGCTGTAACGTGACAGAGTGGTACAAAATACCAAAGTACTGCCTCTGTCTCCAGGTGAAGCAGAATCCCAGAATATGCTGAGCTGGAAGGGACCCACAAGGACCATCGAGTCCAACCCTCAGCCCTGCACAGGCCCATCCCCAAGGGTCACACCCTGTGCCCCAGAGGATCATCCAAACCCTCCT
>JAWWLV010000040.1:9445735-9482345 GCA_035041135.1 Platyrinchus mystaceus
CAGGGCAGTGGGCACAGCCCCAAGGCTGCCAGAGCTCCAGGAGGGTTTGGATGATCCTTTGGGGCACAGGGTGTGACCCTTGGGGATGGGCCTGTGCAGGGCTGAGGGTTGGACTCTGATCCTTGTGGGTCCCTTCCAACCCAGCACATTCTGGGATTCTGTGACCAAGTGGGATGCATCAAGAGGTGCCAGGATTTGGTGCCTGATGGACACACATCCACAAGGGAAAAGCTGTTCTGGGAACTGTCATCAACACTCATTGGCTGGAAGAGTCAGCAGAGGCCAAGGACTGAATGGGAAGAGAGACCATGTCCTCCTCCAGCCTCCATCAAGTCTGAGACACTACAGGCAGAACCCTCCCTTTGTCTGGGGAAAGAACATCTCCATTCTCCCAATTCCTTTTCTGTCAGCACTAAAACAAATCCATGATGAGGCTGGAATAGCACTGTTTCCCAAAAACCAGGCTCCTGCAAGGAGCACCACAGCCTCCTCATCCCAGGGCCAGACCTGGGCACTGAACTAAAGAGCTCCCCGTGAAGAACCAGGTCGTGTCAGGAGCTGCATTGCTTGATAAGATGGGATAACTCTGGTTTTCCCAACCAAAACACCTGTGTCTGGTAACAGGAAAACAGGAGTTGCCATCCCAGGCTAAGCTACTGCTCAACTGCCTCTAACTGGGAGCTCCATGAGCTCCATCCTCGTGTGACAGGACACGTCTCTGAGCCTGAGCACATTCAGCAAGGCTCAGGTACAGCAAGTGCACAGGTACAAGCGCTGCTGAATAGGCACAATTCCACATATATTTACACCTTTGCTGAACTCTGGCCCACAGACAGTGATGGGAACAGAAACCAGAGCCAGCAGGAACCTCACGAGGAGAATACTGAGTACAACAGCCCTAAGAAGCTCTTCAGCAGCACCAAACACCTAAAGAAACACTTGTTCCTGACATGACCTTTTCATCTCCCCTTTTTCATTCCTAAGGAAAAAGTTTCACTGAAAACCTGCTAAAATCTTCATTTCAAACACACCTCATGGCAGTGAGTTCTCTTGAAAATGCTATTCAGCAGCTTTTCTGCTCCTGTGCAAGTGAATTATAAAACTAAAGTTGGTATTTCTCTAAAACTTTACAGCTCGACAGCATTCATCCCCTCTAAGTAGGCCAAACCAAGGTTTTCTCCACATTTAGTTTTCTCTCCAACTCTCTCACTGCTCTTTAATCTACAACCATCCTTCCCTTAATCAAAAAGAAATGAAAGCAGAAGGTTCTAGCCCATGTCCATAAAGTGTAAGCTCCTTTACTAGAACCATCCCAGATTTTTCAGAGCTCTTTATGCATCCCCTATGCCATTTGCAGCAGGAAAAGCTCCTCACATGGACCTCAACCCTGCCTGGATTCCCATCCAAGCATTTGGGATTAGCTAAAATCCAGGAACACGTAGAAAGGGTAACATGCCCAGAGATTTATTTTCTGTTCTGGTGCCCATTCGCTGGTGTCTGAAGTTGCCACCAAGTTGACACAAACCTCAGTAAAAACGTATCCTTTAGTAACACATCTTAGCAACACAAGGAATTTCAGACTCAGGAAGTTGGCCAGAACCATTATCCCTGGGAGTCCACGTGGCAAGGAATAATCAGTAAGACATTTTAATCCCTTCTCTGAATTAACAACTCCTTGAGAGCACTGCAGAGCTCCCAGCCCTCCCCAAGGCTCAAGCAAAAGGGTCAGGCTTAAGTTTTCTTCTCAGTGTCACAGTCATTCAAAATTGAATTAAAATTCCCGTGCAGAGAACAGAATCTGATTAAAACAGGGTAGAAGCCAAGACAGGGTGAGGCCACCCCATATAATTTTAGGTGGCTAAAAGGTATCTGAGCCTCCAGGGGGTCCCTAAAGCCACCACTGCAACCAAAGGAGAGAAGCCAACAGCTCAAAAGCAGCACAGGCTGACTTTGGACATCTTTGGATAAACTAATCCCTGCCTGGGCCACGTCTAACATGCCTGCTACCATGTCTAAGCAGAAATGAGGTGGACTAGTTCGAAATTAGAATGATAACTTCAAAAAAAAACCCGAAATTAGGCAAGAATAATCCCAGCTCTGCTCCCCCAGCCCAGGCGTCGGTTTCTCTCCTCTGTCTTTGCCTGGATTTCCAGCCCTTCCAGCAGAGCCAAGCCTGGCTCCAGTCCTGCCCTGGAGCTGTCCAGAGCTTGGTCCAGCCTGCCAAAGCTTGTCCTTGGGCAGAGTCTGTCTAACAGATGTGTTACTGTCCCCACAGCCGTCCCAGCCGCAGCCAGAGGGGACCGAACGGCCTCTGCGGGCACTCAAGGGGACAAACACCCACCAGAACGTTCCATCTGCAGGAGGCCAGACATCAACTCAAAGCTCTGTATGACTTTGACAATGCTCTGAAAAAAAAATAAAGGCTTAAAAAGATTTTTAAAATTCAGATTTCACTGCTCAGCGAGACAAAATAAGGAAAACACACAAGCTTTAGGAGCCCTCACACTCCAGGCCAAACTGCAACTCCCACTTGGTCTGAGGGGGAAAAAACGATGAAAAAGAAAAAGAAAGAAAGGAAAAAAATCATCTTACAAGTGAATAATCTGGAAGTTTTACTAAACATCCTGCTGCTGAGACTGGTAGAGGCAAGACACCCCATTGCCCATGGATTTTCCATGCATTTCCAGAGCCCCCAGCACAGGGCTCAAGGCAGAGCCACGAGGCTTCAGCTGCTGCAAGAGAAACATCTAAGCAAAGACAGAGCTTAAATGAACTTGGCTTAAAGGAACTAAGCAAAGACAGAGCTTAAAGGGAAAGCTCAGGATTTGGAAGTGCAGTATAAGAACTGCATAGTTATATTTATATTCACACATTTCACAGATGTTTTACCTTAAGCACTTAATCACAGATCATCTTTAAAACACCACAGATACCACAGTCTTTTATTCAATACCCAACTGTCCTGCTGGATAAACTTCTAAAAGTGAGAAATGCACCTGTTTGTAATCCCTGTGTTACAGCAGTTCCCTCCCCTCTTCCTCCTCAAAGTCATGAAAAAGAAAACTGCAAAGCAGAGAGAAGCCCAGCTGACACCAGAGGGATGAAGAGGTGGGGGCTGGAACCACACAGGCAAGGGAGAAGTGGTGGCTGGAGACCCTGGAAAGAAAGGCTTCCACTGGAAAGGAAGAACCCCCTCCATCACTGGAGGTTGGGTGGGGACCTGAGCAACCTGAACCAGTGAGATCCCTGTGAGGATGGAGAGGCCCTGGCACAGGTTGCCCAGAGAAGCTGTGGCTGCCCCATCCCTGGGAGTGTCCAAGGCCAGGTTGGATTTGGGGTTGGAGCAACCTGGGCTAGTGGAAGGTGTCCCTGCCCATGGCAGGGGGTGAACTGGATGAGCTTTAAGGTCCCTTTCAACACAAACCAGTCTGAGATTCTGTGATTCTGTGACTGAAGCAAAAAAAGTGAAGCATTTTGAAACCAAGAAATGCAGAGAAATATGTTTTCAGGCAAAGTTTCTCCCTGGGATAAGGTATTGATGGTCTCTTCTTCCCCCAACCCCTTTTAAATCCCTGAAGATGGGTGGTGTCCATCCAAGAGCCTGCCCTGTATTTCCAAACCACAGATGTCACTCCCCCCAGGGCCCTGGAGCACTGTTACCCTGCAGTGAGGTCACAACAAGAGTAAAAACAGGAAAAGTAAAGTAAAAAAAAAAAGAAGAAAAAGGAAGAATCAGCTGCTTCTGTGAGCGCTCAATATTGGCGTTACACAGGCTGGGTTAATGGGATTTGGCACCTGGCTGGTGGGAACTCACGGAATCATAGAATAGCTGGGGTTGGAAGGGACCTCTGGAGATCACCCAGTCCAACCCCCCTGCCAAGGCAGGGTCACCCACAGCAAGTGACACAGGGACACATCCAGGTGGGTTTGGGATCTCTCCAGAGAGGGAGATTCCACACCCTCCCTGGGCAGCTGTTCCAGGCTCTGACACCTCCATGGAAAGAGGTTCTTCCTCAGGTTGAGGTGGATCTCCTTGTGTTTATGGCCATTGCTCCTTGTCCTGTCACTGGGCACTGTTGGAGAGTCTGGCACCATCCTCCTAGCACCTCTTGGAGATATTTGATAGACTCACAGACAGGTTGGGTGGGAAGGGACCTTAAAGATCATCTCATTCCAACCCCTGCCATGGGCAGGGACACTTTCCACTATCCTGGGTTGCTCCAAGCCCCATCCAACCTGGCCTTGGACAATTCCAGGGATGGGGCAGCCACAGCTTCTCTGGGCAACCTGTGCCAGGGCCTATTTATTATTTTCCAGTGCATATTTACATGTATTCATGACATCCCCTCTCAGTCTTCTCTCCTCCACACTAACCAGGCCCAGCTCCCTCAGTTTATCCTCCTCAGAGAGATGCTCCAGACTCTTCATCATCTTTGTGGCCTCTGCTGGACCCTCTTCTTGTCTTGAACTGTGGAGACCAGAACTGGACAGAACACTCCAGATGTGGCTTCACTAGGGCCAAGTAGAGGGGCAGGATCATCTCCCTCAACCTGCTGGCCCCACTCAGCCCAATGTCCCCAGGATTGCCCCTCCTGGTCCCAAGGACACACTTTTGATGTTAACAGTTTAACAGTTAAACTGGTTCAACACTTTAATGACTTAGAACAGGTTAACAGGCTCCATGAAATCCATCCATCCCTTTGCATTGGGATCAGGGCTGTGGTGTTATGGATGTGACCAAGGGATGCTCCTGCTCTGAGGCCGTCCAGTTGCTCCAATTGCATTTCTTCCTGGAAGAAAGGCACATCCTTCCTGGAGCCAGGGTCCCAAATCCAGGGAGTGCCTGGGAGCACAGCTGGATGAACATCTGAAATACCTTAAGCATCACTTTGCTCTGCCTGGTCTCCTGCTGTCAGTCTCAGCAGGGGATCCCAGTGGAGGGGAGGAGTTCAGTCCTTCCCTCCTTTAAAGCTGCTATCCCAGCACTGGGAATGCAGAGGCTGCAGCTGCTTAGTGGAAGCAGCACTCTCAGCACTCCCAGGCAGTTTCCTACCTGCAATAAGGAGGAGAAAAACTAAAAAAAAATGGGAAAAAGAAAGGCCCCTCCAGGAATTTAAACCCCTGACACTCTCTCAAGGCAGTCTGGAGTTTATCTGAGAGCAGTGACTGTGCAGGTCTCGCTCAGCACTCTTGCAGAGCAGCTGCCTCAAGCGAAGGCTCAGAAAAGCTGGGGCTAATTGAGAACTTCATTCCCAACTCCCATTCCTGCTCCTTTGTGCTACTGCTTTAGTGGAACTTTCCATCCCTGGGGTTGGGGAAACAGGAAAGGAGGGATTTGCCTTGAAAGGTCAAGGGAGACACAGCAGAGTTCAGAGTGATGTACATGAGGAGAACTGAAATCACTTGCAATTCTTGCAAAGAAACCACTTTTTAATAGTTTCTCTCTGAGTCAGGCTAAAGACAATATGGCCTAATAAAAGCTTTTTTCCACTCATCTTCCATCTCCCTGCCCCCTTCCTTGCCCTGTCAAAGCAAAAGATGGACCTAAACTCACACCCACATGTAAAACTGAACTGGAACATTTCCCATGGACAACAAAACAGCCTCATGCACAGCTTTTTTCTATCTGTGTTGAGCAATTTTACACAGAAAGGGACTCTGAGCCCAGTGAGTGACTTCCACTGGGCTTTGCACAGGTTGGGACTCATCCCCAGAACTGGAAATGAAAGTGCTGGAACACACAAAGAGTTGTTCCTACAGATAGATTTACATTTAGAGTTCAATTATTTCTCTTTTTCAGGATGAAGGCCCAGCTGGCAAGCACAGAGCATTTCTGCAACAGCTCCTGCTCGAGGAACAGGGAACAAAACACCACCACTGTCCACCCAAGGGCCCCCACCCCAGGCTGCTCCCTGAGAGCACCCACCCAGCCCCACCCCAAGCACCAACAATTCCTCCCCAGCTCCTGAGCTGTCCCAGATGACAGGCTGGCAGGCTGAGGACCACCAAGAAAGGGGAGCACTGCCTCAAACCAGCAGATTAATCAAAGCCAGGTCGGACAGGCCTTGGAGCAACCTGGGACAGTGGAAGGTGTCTCTGCCCATGGCAGGGAGTGGAACTGGATGGTCTTTAAGATCCCTTCCAACCCAAGCTGATCACAGGGGTGGAGCACCTCTCCTATTAGGAAAGGCTGAAGGAATTGGGTTTGCTCAGCCTGGAGAAAAGAAGGTTTTGGGGTGACCTAATTGTGGTCTTCCAGTGCCTGAAGGGCAGCCATAAGAAAGATGGAGAGAGACTTTGGACAAGGTCCTGGAGTCACAGGACAAGAGGGAATGGCTTCAAACTGGCAGAGGGCAGGGTTAGGTGGGATATTGGGAAGAAATCCTTCCCTGTGAGGGTGCTGAGGCCCTGGCACAGGTTGCCCAGAGAAGCTGTGGCTGCCCCATCCCTGATGGCTTCAAGCTACCTGAATTTCCTGGCTCATCTTGGACACAGGGAAAGCCCAAGTTTGTAGGTAGAGGTGTAACTAGGCCATTCAGGGTAAAAGGCCATTCAGGGAGGCAGCAGTGGACCTGTGGGATGTGCTACCACAGTTCCAATGGGGAGCTGGCCTTGCCTCAGCATCAGCAGCCTTCTGAGTCCAGGGAGAGCGAAAAGAGAGAAAAACACAGCGATTCACACTAAGCCTTTAGCCCAAGCAGCATCTTTAGTCAGCCTTTGGATGTGCAAGTTCAAGCCTCTGAAAGTTTTAGATCCCAGGTTCAATACTGACAAGTTACCTGCCAAAGGGAACACAATCCACAGCAGGTTCAGCTGTGTGCTGCAGGTCGTGGCTCCCACCAAATACACCATCAGTTTGTTGCAGCAACGCAGCTCATGGCACTGATGAAGGTATTAAACAACACTGGTCACATCCTCCTTGCTACAGGAAAATGACTTTTAAATTTGTTAAAACAAACCTCAGGAGAGAAAGCTGAGACTTCGGGGTGCTTTTCCAGTCCACACATCCCAGTTCCATCCATTGCTGCCTGTCCCTGAGCCAGGAAACTGGGCTCAAAGAAACAATTTCATGGCATCTCGCAAGTCTGTTGGAATGATTTCATGTGCACGCCACAGTCAGAAATGTAAACTCTTTGCCAACACTAAACACTGTTATTAAGAGGCTTTGGGGACATTAATTAATGTTGTGTTGATGATGATCCTCCGATGGTCCCAGCTGGGGAAGGAAGGGCAGTGAGGGACAATGGGCACAGCACAACGACCACACACACCATTGTCTGTGTGCTGGGGAAGGGAAGGATACAGCTGAACGTTCCAGAAGAATGGACACTATGCAGATCACATTTTAGGACTCTTCTTCTTACAGAACCAGACAATGAGCTGGAGTAGCTGGAATTTGAGCATCTTGTGAAGCCTGGAGACTGTTCCTGCACAGGGAGGGTTCTCAGCGCCCTCCTGACACGCAGCATTTGCTCTAAGTCACAACCAGTCAAGACATCCAAGGCACAGAAATGTCTCTTCCCCCCCTCCCTCTGGATTTTTTACCTCCACATCGACACTTACCTTAAGTTTAACCAAGAGCTGAACAAACAAGATTTATAGTCCTGAGCCAAGCAAGGCAAGGGATCAAATTGAGAGGCTCCCCCAGAGCAACACCTCCCACTGACACCTCAGATTTCACCCCTGCTCTGCCCAGACCAGAGGTCCCTACACCACCAGCTCTGGCAGCAGGACTCACGTGCTCCCAGTTAATATCCAAGCACCTGACACAGCATTCAGTATTTTGCCTGTTCTCAGCTTTACTCTCTAACTAGAGCAGCTTGACAAAACATTATGCTGGACAGAGGAGAAAGAAAAAGCAACGCTGTACTCACACACAACTGAATTAAGTCCAAAATTTTGTTTCTAGATAAGAGTAGGGATTTTGATGGGGCCAGTTCAGTGCTTTCCTAATGCTCTGTTATGGAAAGGAGAACAAAACCACACCAAATCCCTGCAGAGCTAGGAGAAGTAACTAGTCAAGGAATAATAAAGACAGGAGAGAGTTGGGGGAAAGATAAAGAGTGGTGGGGGTTTTTTCCCTAATCCCACTGACACATTTATTAAGCCCTTAGATTTGTGTGCAAGTAACTCACGGATTTTGTAACTTTTACGTTACTTTTATGTGACTTTCCCGCAGGAAACACTTTGTCAAGTGAACACAGTGCTGCATCCTGCACAGTAAAAGCAGCAGAGCCCACACAGGAGCCTGGAAGTGTCTCCCAACACCTCGAGGTGTGGGCTGTCCAACCCCACCAGCCATCCTGCAGAACATCAGGGCCTGCTCTGCAGCAAGAGAGAAACCCCCAGGAAAACAGAAAGTTAACTTTCCTGGAGGGAGGAAAAGGCCATCGTGGGGAGGGATCGGAGTTCAGCTAAAACCAGTCACACAGAGGAAGTTCAAAGTCACTCCTTCGCGCCTCACAGCCACCCCGAAGCAGAAGTGAAAATTTGATCCCATTCTGGAGGGGGATGGACTGAAAAGCAAATCTGCCTCTTCTGGGGAAGAGCCCTGCTGAGAACAATCACAGGAAGAAGGGAGCCACTGTTTGTGGGAGCACACCTGAGGCGCTGGGAGGACAGAGCACATCTCCAAGCCCCCAGTTTTGTTCCCATCACATGCCGACCTCACAAGCAAGGTCTGGCCCTCACCCGAGGCAGGTGCTCACCTTCCTCTTTGTTGTTGGTGATGTCTTTCAGCAGCTCAGTCTTCATGCAGGCGTCTTTCCTTGGCTCTCCCTTACTCAGCAATGCTCGCTAAGGAGGGGGAGACAAAACAGAGAAATGAGGGTTTAGCTCCATGGCCATCCATACCTTGCATTGAAAAGAAGAGACAATCATGGACACATCCTGTTTACATCACAGGCAAACCTCCCTCTGCAAAATAAGGCTGCCAGGAAGCTGCCACCAAGGCACAGGTCACAGATAAAACACGGCAGGGCTGGCCCCGGCTGACAGCCCGAGGAGCAGAGAGGCTCTGAGCTGTGCCCAGGGCTCAGACCTCCCAGCACTCCGGTTTGGATGAGCCACAGATTCTCTGAGTGCAACGTGCCCGGGAATCCAGCTGAGTCAGTGTGCATGAAAGGCATCTCCAGGAGGTGACTTTTACTCCCCCAAAAGTTCTAAGGCTTTGGGTGGGGGAGGCAGATCTATCAGCCTTCTCTTTAAACCTCATTTATCAACATTTCCAGCCCATGAGCTTTTGATTGGGTTTTTTTGTAGTTCATTCAAATGTACATACAAAATGCAAACCATCAGTCAGCTCCAGCTAACTCCTCATTCACAACACCCATGTTTATTAAAGTTAATCAGCTCTATTTTTAATTCTATTGAAAGTAATTTTTCTTTTTTTTCCTCCCCCCCTTTTTTTAATTTTTATGTAAATAAGAGAACACCTGCTCATCTCCTCTGCCTTTCACACGCCCAGAGTCAGATCAGGTTTGCAGCCTCAATACCTTCGTTTTTATGTTGAAGTGGCGAGACTGAAAAAAGAGCTACCAGAACAAAACAGCAGGAAAAAAAAGGTATTTACAAGAAAAAAAAAAATAAAAAATAAAATAGAAAGGGTCTTTGCCACAGCCCTGTGTTTAAGGAGACAAGCTGGTCTGGAGGCAAAGATGGTGCCTGCCCTGCAGAGCTGCCGCGTGACGGAGGTCGGGTGAAGGGTTCAGCACACGCTGCCGGCGCCGCGGCACAAGAATAAACCCAGGTCAAGCCAACTGTTGTAGGGCCAGCACAGAGAGCAGATGGTGCCTCAGCCATGCAAATCACAAGGTTTAAAGCACACTGAGTGATAAAGGAAGAAAAACAACCTGCCCATCTCCCACAAAGGGAGCGAGAGAGATAAGGTGCACGCGATGTACCAGCTCCCAAACCCGGTGTACCAGTTTCCAAACCATTCCCACCATGTGGGATTCTGTCCAGAGAGGACTGGGGACATGGGCTTTGGTGCTGCTTTGCTGTCACCAGCCGCCCTGACAGGTTTGTTTCCATGTGAACTCAGCAGCAATGTCAGCAGCCCCCCAGCCCCACAAGGGGCTCATCCAGCCCCTGATCCCTGCAGGATGCTCCCAAATGCCTCCATCTGCAAAGCAACACTCGCTAAGGGAAAGGAGGGAGCACCAGGCTGGGCACAAATTCCTGGGAAAGCCTCCACCACCTGCCAGGCCCGGAGATGAGGGCACTTCCAGGATTGTTCCTGTAGCACAGAGGACGGAGGCTGTAGGGGGCTGCCTGTCCCCAGCCTGCCCTGAGCACAAGCAAACAGCAAACCTGGCCACATCTCAATGCTCTCAGCACCAGGGAATACGTGCTCCCAGCACAAGCACCTTCAAATTTTCAGCCACAGCCCAAAAAAGAAGCTGTGAGCATCTGGAACCTCAGCTCAGCCCACCGACAGCCTGCAGCAGAACCTACCTCCAGCAGACACTGGCCAACAGCTCCCACCGAGAAATGATCATAAAACACAGCCCCCAAAGTCTGAACATAGAGCAGCTTCTTTATTTATTTATTTGCTAAGCCAATAATATATATCCTTGCTGCAAACACGAGCTTGTAAACCCTACCTCTCCTCTAGCCAGACCTCTTGTAAACTGGGAATAACTTCATTTTGCTCATGGATTACCCTGCAGCAAGACCAGTGCAAAGAGAGCTCAGAGTGCCCAAGGGCACCCCTGGCTCCCAACACAGGCAGGGGCACCCAGGCCTTTGCCACAGGCACCAACAGCAAATAAAGAGCTTCAGTCTGTCTAACAGGAAGCAGTTTGTTTTCCCAACCTTTGTTGCAATAAGGAAAGGCCTTGATATTCCTGCTATTACACTGACTCATACGAGAAGCCCCAGGATTTTCAGTGGGTCATTCTTAGCCATCTGATTCTAAGTTTTTCTTTATTTTCTAAGCACTACCCCCAGTCCACAAATCACCCACACTCTCCCTTCCATGGAGGCGTTGCTGCTGCTGCTCCCCCATGACGCCTGAAGTAAAGTCACTGCAGGAAACCCTGGAGTCAATCCCACCTCGACCACCCTCCCTCCTCGCTGCAGTCACCAGGAATTCAGGGCTGCCCGGGTCCTGCCCAGCTCTCGAAGCAGAACTTCCATCCCCAAGAGAGAAACCACCATTTTTTTTTTGCAGTGAGAGTACAAAAGCTGGGTGCCAAGGCAAGGCTGACTGAGGTGGCACCTCACGGGCTCTCCTGGTCCCTGTCTCACAGACACATCCCTCGCTACCAAAGGCAGCGTTACAATGTCCCAACAAAAGCTCAGCGTCGAGGTAGAAAATAAAGTAATAATTAAAAAGAAATAAATAAATAAAGAGTCAACTGTGAATTTTGAAGCATTTTGATCAAAGGGAAGCTACAGGAAACCCCTGCAAAGCCCTCGAAGCCTCTTCCCCCCAGGCCAGAGCTCTCCCCTCCATCAGCACCCAGCCTCGAGGGGCACCCACGGGGCACCCACCCATTCATCCCCACCAGCCCCACGGCTCCACCCAGCCAACTTAGCACCAACTTCACCGCTAAGTGTCAATACCTCCATTTTTTTTGGGGGGGTGGGTGTGTGTGTGTGTGTTGGCTTTTTTGCCCTCCCCTCCCTTAAATCCAGAGCAAACTTCCCTTTCTGCTCACCCTCCCCATGCCCCATCCGTCCGCTCCCGATTGGCAGGGAAATCCTATACCCACCCTCCCCGCCGAGAAATGTCTGCTCTTGCAGCAGTCCCAACAAAGCCAACTGCCAAGCACACGCTGCTTCACAATAAAAGTCTCACTCGCTCCATTTATTTTTTTCCTCCTTTCCCCCTTTCCCGCAGCCGGCTTTCTCCATTCCCTCGCCGACCCCAGACTGATTATTAACCATCCGTGGCTGGAGAACCTCCACAAAGAGTACACACCACCAGCCACGAAGCGCTATTGCCCCCCCACCCCACCCCTCAACCCTTTTAATTTTAGGTTTCAAGGGACAGAAAAAATTAGTGCATCTGAAGAAAGACTGATTGGGTCTTTGAAAGGGCTTGAAAAGCCAAGAGGAGCCAAGCAGAGGAGCTACTGCTGGTTTATTTTTTTTGCTCTCTGCCTCTGTTTACAAGAAAACAGGCTTCCTCTCCTCCATGAGGTCTTGGGAGGGGATGGAAGACAGGTCAGACCGGCCAAGGGAAGGCTCTGCAGCATTTCCAAACAGATGATGACTAGAAGCTACAGTGGTGCCTTTAAAACAAACAGAAAAAAAAAAGAGCCCACCAAAAAAAAAAATAAAAAAATAAAAAGGACAAGAAAGAGGAGAAAAAGAACCAGGCTGGGAAACACAGAAAGAGCTTTCTCAGCCTCCTCCTTGGCATTTTCATCAGCCATCCGGGTGCCCTTCGCAAAGGTCCAAACAGGCTTTATAGGCAAAGACAACACATGCACAGCAAAACTCCAACATATTGCAGCTTACCCAGCCCAGGGGACCAAAGTTACATCATGAGCCCGAGCTGTGTCCTCTCCCAGCAGCCTGGGCAGGAGCTCAGGCTGAGGTGCCAAGATGTCTACCTTCACCAGGGTGTTTTTTTTTTTTTTTTTTTTTTTTATGTCTTAAAAGTCAACGGTCTGGGAACCTGAGGAGGCTTCGCAGCAGCGTTGCTGTGAGCAGAGCTGAGCAGCTAAAGCAGGTCGAGCTGGAAGAGGGCTGGGAGCAGGAGACCCCTCAAACTGTCCCTTCCCATCCAGGGCAGTGGGTGCCCCAACACCTCCGCCCCCAGACCCGGTGGGATGGATGGACAGGACTGATCCTGCCTGGCAGCCTCCAGCAGGGAGGTGACAGCAACCCCTCCAAGGTGACACCAGCGGGCCCTGCTCCCCACGCAGAGTCAGGACACGGCCCCAGGGAAAGCTCCCACCAGTCCAGACTGCAGCACAGCAGAAGCAAAGCTCTCAACAAATGATGCAACCCCAGCAGCAGATTCTTATTCACTCATTTTTTCCCTCCTTCTCCTGGAAAAAAAAAAAAAAACAACAAAAAAACACAACCCGAACCAGCCTGCTCACAATAACCTTTGCCTTAAAGAGAAGACAAACATTTTGTAGTTAATTATACAGGAAATAATGATGAAGAGAAGGCTTGTAGAAAGAGAGTGTTTCTTTTGTAGGCACGGGAAGGCTGCTCATTTCGGATCTGGGCACCGCTCAGGTCCTGCTGTGCATGGGCAAGGCCTGGGATCAGGGCTCATGGGGACGCTGACCACGGGCCTGTCATTAGAACCAACAGCAGCATTTGATCTGGAGAAGGAAGGAAGCACAACCACCAGCATACCTGGCCTACAAAGCAGTCACCAGTCTCAAAGCTCCTTTTTTTTTTCCAGGTTAAGGCCACGCTTCCTCATAAGCCTCATGCAATCATGTGAACATGGAATTTTATCTGCAGCTCAAAACAAGCACTGCCCTCAGCCTGAAGTTTGTCCCCAAATCAAATTCTTTGCAGTTCTTTTGTCTCTTGAATTCCTTTCACCAGGACTCTTTCCCATAGAAAAGAAACATTTCCTTCTCAACCCCCATGTCCTCTCTCCTATTCCAGCCACACACACACACGTCAACTCCCGAAAAGGGGGGACGCGTAGAAAGAGGCACAAGTCCCTGCATGCAACAGCTGGGAACACGGAGACACGTGCATGAAACACAACAGGACTTAAAGTGATTTCTCCTAAGACAAGGCATTCCACGAGGGCATGCAGGCTTCAGGCAAGGGGGGTCTGCAGAGCCCGTGCCCTCCTGGAAAGGGGAGATCAATTTACACTTCCTCGCTGCTTCCAGGCCGGGAAGCGCTGTTCCCATCCAGCTGCATCCCAGTAGAGTTAAAGCCAGTGCAACTTGTATGTGCAGGCAAGTGTAAATCCAGAGTAGACAAAGGCATCCCCTCCTTCCACGGGCTGAGGGGAGCAAGGAGTCCAGCTGCTCCTGCCTTCTCCTGGTACCCGTGAGGGGAGGGGAGGGTAGAAAACCCTAAAATGGAGACCAAGACTCATCACTATCTCCAGCAAAAGCAAACCAGCCACTCCAGAAACACCCAGTCCCCAGGAAGGCTGAGCCAGGACAAAACCATAGCACCAAGAGGAGCCTGGAGCAAGCAGATTCCAGCAGATACCAGGGATGGGGAGCTGGAAGGCAGCTCACCCCCATGAAAGGGGCTCAGGTACCTCTTCAGCCTCCACGCTCCTCTTCCTCCCACCCCCAAACCACCACAGCCAGCGGCGCAGCTCCATCTCCCCCTGCCCATCCCGATGGTGCCCCAAGGGAGGGCACATGGGGCAGCAGAGGAGGGAAAGCCCCCCATGGCCTTCCCATGGGATCACAAGGACCAGGCTCGGCTGCCCACACCACCTCCACCTGGGTCACCTCCAGCCATGGAGCGGCCCCAGCGCCTGCGAGCCGGGAAAGCGGGCAGGGAAAAGGGGGGGAAAAAAGAGACAAAATAATAATAAAAATAATCATCATCATAAAACTTGCACCCTCGGGCCTGTCCCTCTAATAACTACAGCAAAACCTCACCAAGGCCTTACTCTCCTGGAGGGCGAGAAAGCGACACAGCGCTGCCCAGCACCCGAAGTCCTGGAGGTGGGAGATCCTCACACCCTCTCCTCCATGGCCTACGGGCTTCGTCCCCGGCGTGGGGCCTGGTTTTTCTGCTCTGTCATTAAGAGTGGAGCCTGGTCTTTTCCTTCAATCCCAAGAATTGCACGGAATTAGATCATCTTTCTGGCTCGCCTCCCCCTACAGGCAGCTCCCGAGCATGCTCAGCGCGGCCGCGCTGCCATTTCATAACCGCATTGTTTACGGACACACGGACCTGCCATCTTTTGACAGGGACACAGGGCCCCTGTCCCTCCCCACCGCCCCCAGCCCCCGCCACAAACAGCCCCTTGGGGGGAAGGCACGCTGCAGAAGCATGGAAACTAGCAGCCTGGAGGGGTTATGTTGGTGGTTTTGTTGTTTTCTGGTTGGTTTTTGTTTCTTTTTTAGCTTTTCCCCCCTTGATTTAGGTCAAAATCCACCTGCTTTTGGAGCCCCCTGTGGGGGCTGGGGGGCTGTGGGGAGGAGAGGCCTCGCAGAGCTCGATGCAAAAAGCCAGCCATGATTTTTAGCTTCTTCAAATCACAACTGTGCTTCGATGTCACCTAAAAATATAAGACCCAGCCCAGTCTGCCATCCTCTGCCGAGCCTTCCTCTGTGAGAAAAAGGGTTGGAAATATGGTATTTCCCTTAAATAAACAAGTTGGCTTAGTCCCAGCACATACAGTTTTCTTCTTTAAATGCAAACCAGAGTATTTTTGCAGGCACACAGGAAAATGAGGAGAGGAGGAGGGGAAATGCTCCTCATTTAACACCAAGAACTCCATGAAAAGCCTTGCAAGGTTGCTCGGAGCCCCGCTCTGTTCCAGCCCTCTCCCCGTCTGTGTTGATCATACTTTACAGGTGAAAGCAGCTCTGACTTATGACAGAGAGAAAATGCCAGAAGAGCTGGAGGTTTCCTCATCCTTGGAACAAGGACAAGTTGTGAAAAGCTTCCTTTGCAAGAGGCACTGTGCTGCTCCAGCACAGTATGGCAGCGTTGCAGGGAGGACACTTGCACGTCAGATCTTCTTAACCCCTACTGCCTCGACCCTTGTCCATGTCCTTCCCCCTCCTGATGGGGAGTGAAGGAAAAGGATAAATAAATTACCTGGTTTGGGGGAAGCAAGCTGTTGAGCTGGAGTCCAGAATATTTTTAAAAAGCTTGCTCTATATTTTTTTCCCCTCTATTTTTAATTTTTTTCCAGGATATTAGCTTGTACAGTTTGAGAGCTTCGCTCCTGCTGCTTTCCTGACTACTGTAAATCCTGGCAGACAGTGCTGCCCACTGCCCATCCTCCTCCTCTGCCCCCCTCTAGCACCAAGATCACCCTACAGCACAGCCAGACAGGTATCCCCCAACCCAAGAGACCAAGGAGCTCCCACAGGCACAGGAAGGGATGGATCCCTCCAGACACAAGGCAACGTGAGGGTCTGCAAAGAGAAGTTGGTGTCAAAACTCTGAATTCAGAGGAGTCTAAAAATAACTGGCTGAAAACGCTGGTTAAGGATTATAAATTCAGGATTCATTTCCAAGTCTCTGACATTCCATGTCACTGCAGGAACATATGGTCCTCCAAGGCTCCCAAGCAGGGAGCACACGCCATCAGTGCCCCAAGCCTTCCCAGTGACCCAAACACACAGTCACTCTCCCGCTGCGGCCATTCCTCGACCACTCCTGGCCCCAGGAGAGGGAAGGTGAGAAGGAAAAACTTCAGGGAAAAGCAGCAAAAATGAAAACAAAGAGGAGCAGCAGGAATCAAAGCCAGCCCTACCCCAGACCAGCTGGCCAGGAGAGTGAAGCTCCTTAAAACTCCTTGTTTACCTGAATAAATACAGCACAGGAGACGAACGCTCTTTCCTTAGGAGATGGCACCACACGGGAGAGGTCAGGGAGCCTGGCAAAAGGACCCTTGGGATGACCACTGCCACCCAAGCCCCCAGGTCATGGAGCTGCCCCTGCTCCCCTGCCCAGGGCTGGTTTCACAGGGGCTGAGCAGCAGGAATATGCCCCATGTGAGCCACAGAGCCCAGCTCTGCCCAAACACGCTCTTGGATGAGGGGAAAAGCTCATGGAAAACACTGAAAAGTGCTTTAAACATGTGAAACAGACCGAACCCAAAACCTGAAGGCCCCACTTTGGGCTCTTAACCCTTGCCGAGAAGCAGCGCCAGGCCCAGACCTCGACTCCTCTCTTCCCTCCAAAGTAGGTCAGGCTTTTCTGCGGCTCTGCAGATGCTTTCAAAGGGCCCCAGCCGGCAGGGACGGAGCGTTGGGCGCTTTCAGCTGCTGCCACACCGGTGTCACCATGTCACCATCCCGCAGGAGCACACCTTGCACACCTCAGCGCATTTTTGGTTGTCTCCTCAGCCTTCATCAAGCCCAAAGCCCATTTCCTCTCTCAGGCAGCACGTCAAGGCCTCTGCTCTTCACTGTTAAAAAAAAAATCTCATTTCTCTCCTTGTGGCTTCTGAGGCCCTTTCCTTTCACTCACATCTTCTAGATGATGAACAATGAGTGCATCTATAGTCCAGTGAAAGCACAATAGATATCTAGATTAGGTGTCGCAGGTTGTCCTGTAAGCTCCCTAATCTTTTAAATGTCATCTTCACATCTTGCTCCTTGATTGAAAATTCAATATTGTGTCTGCAGGGCAGCTTCAGGGGTCTCCCTGGAGCACAGCAAGCTCAGGACAGTGTTTTGTAGGGATGCCCAAACTCCCCACCGCTCTGGGACCTTTGGTGTCCATCCCAAATCCCACTGAAGTCTGTGGCAACTGAGCTGTCTGCGCATAACACAAACTACAGCAAAAAAAAAAAAAAATTACAATCCCATGGCAGGGCCAGGGCCCTGAATTTTAGGCAACTTTTAAAATATGTTGCAGACTTAGGCCTCCTGCCATGAAATCAATCACGGATGTTTCATTTTAACCAGCTGTTCCCTTGGATTGCTACAATGAAAAAGAAAAAAAAAAAAAAAAAAAGAAGAAAGAGGGGAGGAAGGAGGAAGTCACCCCAAAATAAAAAGGCTTGTTTCTTCCTGGTGGAATATTGTTGCCTCTTGCCTCCAGCTAAGAAAATGAGCCATAAGCAGAAGCTGTCAAAGGAGACCTAGTGAGGAGGTGCCATGTGGCTACAGGCCCTCTGCTCCCCTTCAGTCTTCAATCAGCTCAGACACCCCAGGCTTTGCTCCTTTTGCTTACAAGAGCTACAAGAGCACGGAGGGCTCCTGGGAGAATTTTCCAGAAACTTCACACTTAAAAAACTTCTAAAAGCACAAACCAACCCTAAAAATACCCCAAAAAAAACCCCCAACCCCAAACAAGCCTCCCCACCGTAGAGCACAAATCAAAGACCACCCCCGGACATGAGGAAACAAAGCCCGAGGTTTCCCGGAGCGATGTCGGATGCTGAAGGCCCCAGGAGCCCATGGCACAGCACCGGGAACATCCATCCCAGCGGGAAGGAGCCCGGCCGGTCCCTGCACGCCCGCCTGCCCTCCCGCGCACGGGGCAGCGGAAGAGAGGAGTTATTGAAACAAATAAATAAATAACTAAGCCCAGCCATGATCCCCCAAACTCTGTTCCTCCTCTCCAAGGCCTCTCCTTCCCCAGCAGGAGACAAGCCTGTCTGCCAGGGCCGGTCAGACCCTGCGGTACCTGCGGGCAGCTGTTGTCTTCTTCTGGTGAAGACTCCAAGAGTTGCATATTCCAGATCCTCATGAGCAGTGATTCAGTTTCTGCTCATGTGATAAAGCTCCCTCTACAGAGTGAGCATGCCCAGAAGAGCCCATTTCACTGCTCCCTCCAAGCTGCAGCCATTTCACACAGAACCTGCCGGCTCCAGGGCGTCCATTGGAGCGCGATTATCCCGGGCATCCCGGGGACGCACCGGTAATGCAGATCATCTGTCAACTTTCTGACAGGGAGCCAGGCCTCAAAACTGATCACTTGCCTGAAAAAAAGAGAAAGCTCTTTAAACCATAGGGCGAGGTGTGCCTGTCTCGTGGCCTTCAAGAGTAGCACTTCTCCGTGGGAAAAGAAGAGGCAGGAGGGAGAGAGAGGGATTCTCCGTGGCTTGGGGATGCTCCTGTGCTGATTTTGTTGTGCTTGACAAAGCCCTCGACCTCAGAGCACTGGGATGAAGGCACATGGGTTAAACTGACACAGCAAGCAGTGTCCAACTGCAAGTGCATTCAAGATCAGAACTGCTGAGCCAAAAGGGAGCTAATTTTTGCTTTGGGGATTAATAAGACAACCTGACCTGATACAACTGAAGGGGTATCATAAACACAGTTGTTGAAAAGAGCTGGGGGGGAATGAGGGGACATCCTCATGGATCCATCCTCATCCTCAGCCTAAAGAAGGGACAGTGCAGTACGAGGTGCGGGAGCTCTAAGCTCAGCCTATGTCAAACCCTATGATACAGCTGGCCCAGCCAGCAAGATAAAAGAAAAAATTTTAGCTTCAAAATAAAAGTAGTTTGTCTCTGTTCCACTTAACAATGAAGCATAAACTCTTGGCAATCTTCATATCTGCTCAAGCTCCCAGCAAAACTGCCAGAGGAGCTCACAGGAACATCTGCGAGCAGAGATCGGCTGGAAGGGATTCAAGCAAGGCTGGCATTTATCGGAGGCAGGAGCAGGAGGCTGCTCGAGCTGGAGAACCTCCTCCCCGAGCAGGGGGAGGGCGGCCACAACCCCGGAGAAGAGGCCAGGAGGAAAAGGAAACTCAGAAATGGCCTGTGGCACCACCCGTGTGCTCTTGGCCAAAGGGAAAACAGCTTTCCCCAAGAGAAGAGCACAGAGGATCGTCCTCTTTAAGAGCCAGAGCACTCTGTAAGAGTAGAATTCAAAATGAAGACGGGCAGAGTGTAATGTGTTACAGTGAGCTGGGGAGGGCAGGGAACAGCCTGCACTGTGGACAGGGAAAAGGCCATCCAAATCCACAGGGAGGTTTTGAGGAGTCCAAGGAGGATGTTTGCCCTGCCCCAGCACCCAACACAGGCAGGCGAGTCCAGGCCCTCAGCCATGGCCTGCTCTGCCGTCCCCTCCTCCCTCCAGAGCACAGAGTACCGAGTCCTGCCAGGCTGGAAACATCCACAAGCCAGGTTTTCTCCAGCCCAAGCAGCTATTTCACCACCCTGGCCAGGCACATTTGCAAAGCTGCGATAATTAAGGCAGCAAAGAGCCGCTACGGATCTGCCTCAGCTACAAGGATGTTGTTTCTCTCTCCACGCTCTGGAGAAGTTTCACTGCTAAACAGTTAAAACACACAAGGCTAAATCGAGATGACTGAGTCTCATAGGGAAGGAGTATCTGAGGTGACAGTATAAAGCAAGGGTTGCTCTTTCACCCACTCGTTTTTTGTTTGATGTCAATCTTAAGTTTTAATATACACAAAATGAGATTTTCCTGGCCTTTCTCTCAGTCGCTGAGAGGTGGAGAGGTAACTCATTTAAGACAAATTCAAAAATCCCCAAACAAAAGCAACAACCCTTGACTATGCAGACAGGAATTGCATTATCCACTGCATCAAAAGATTACTGGAGTTCAAACCAAAGATGGCTTTAAAACAGTCAACGTGCTGCCCTCCTTGCAGCATGAAATTACCAACCTTTCATTAAAAGCCCAGAAATAGAAACAAAGATATTAACAAAGGCAGTGTCAATGATCCACCACAGTCAACATTCTCTTCCAGAGATAAAATAATGATGGAGAAAGGCTGCAGCCTCCCCGTGCAGGCAGAGGGGTAACAGTCCCCACTGCATCTCCACACTAGACACGTTTTCACTGCTGAGGTTAAAGACGCACCGAGGGCGGATGTTACAAAAGACGCTTTTCACATCTCATGGCCATCCTTGAAAGCACTGAACACTGTTTAGGAACAAAAAGTAAAAGGCAAAGCGGGGTATTGCAGATGCTTCAACGACCAAGTGGAGCAAAGCGATGGAACAGCAGCGTAGCAGCAGCTCTGCTCAGTGCCCAGCCGTGGGGGATGGCTGGGTGTTGATCAGTGAGACCTTAAACTTAGGTCATCCCAAAGGAGAAAGAAGCTTCCAGAGCACAGCCACTCCTGTGGCTGAGCTGTCAAAGTGGTGCCTCCTGCCCGGGACCCCAGGGCCCCCATCTACCCTCCTTTGCAGGGGCCGGGTGGTCACAGACCCATCTCCAGACTGGTTTTGCTAATGATTTAGGATGAGAACAAGCCCATACCCCACAAAGCTGTGCCCTTTATTTAACCCAAGTGCCCTCCAGCAGTTTTCCCACCACACCAGTAGGAGCCAGCCTGACACCCCCTTTCCAAGCATTCCTACCAGGGACCAGAGATTACAAGGTATTTTCACTCCGTGGCTCTCAGGTCTCCATGCTCTGATTGAAGACTCAAACACCCCTTTCAGTAATCCCACATTTTCAGGAGGAAAGCAGCAGCACAACAGCCTCCCTTCACAAAGGACACAGAGTTCCTCAGGGCTTTTGCTTAATGACACTATTAAGTCCGGCATTTTCACAGCTCCCCTGCAGAGGAAGCACAAGTGGGAGGCAAGGGGAAGATTTTTGTTTCTATAGGAAGAACAATATTTAGTTCTGCAAAAGATAGAGGGTTTTCCTTATTTCCATCAGGCTCTTCTTCTTCCAGACCCTCCAGTTGATCAAGTCTGATGCTCCCCTTCAAGACTCTTCGGAAGCAATCCCAAAAGCACAACAAGCTGAAGGGACTCTGGATATAAGATGAGCATCTCTGTTGGAATCTTGATTTGTTTCTATACTGTTATAAACCACTTCCCAGCTCCACCACAAGCTGTTCAAATGCTCCCTTCCCTCCTCAGCCATTATATGCATTTCTTAACCAGAATGTCCCAGGACACGCTGGGTGTCTTCAGCATCCTCCAAGAGAGCCCCAGTGTCCACCTCCAGGCTCAGGCAACAGCCTTGAAAGAGCAGGCAGTCATTAATGCACAATTCTGAAATCACAGCCTTCCCTACCTTTCAAAACCTGCTTTTTCCCTCCAAAGTTTTCAAGTTCTTTCTCTCCCCTTTTCCCCGGTGCAGTTGAAAACTGTTTTTACTTAATAGGAAATATGAACTGTTCCCTGGGATGCTGCATTGAGTACATCACACACACCAAGAAGGGAAATAAAAAAAGAAAAAGAAAGGGAAAAAATAATGGAAAAGAAAAAATGATCCTATTGGACAGCAATGGAGAATGGAGCTCTCTGGGAGATGTTGCTATGTTTTGATAAGAATATGCATTGAGTATTTCATTTACAGGGCAATCCTAGAACTTTATTTAGCAGCATATTGGCCAGACAGCTGTAATTTAGAACATACTGTATTCCTAACAGTTCCCAATTATAAATTCCTTCAGCTTTAACTTATAGTAACCACAGCTCCTTCTATTTTGGAAACCTAAAACCACCATTTCTCCCCTTCATTCAGCTATCGCATATCAAGAGCTCCTATGTACAAACACAGCCTCGCTGGAGAAGGGTCCTAAATCCAGCATCCCAGGTGGGATTATCACTCCCACCACACTCACTGCTCCAGAGACAGATGGTTTTTTGTTTAATCTGGGGGCTCAGCCCCGTGTCAGTGCAGAGCCACCGTGCTCAGTGCCCTGCCAGCAGCGCCGGCTGGGAAAATGGCTGCGCGCATTCCACTCCCTCCTGCTGCAACAGGAGCTGGAGCGCGGGCGTGGAGCCTGCCAAGGAGCCTCACGTGCTCAACCTGTCCCTGTTCTTTGACCTCACACCTATTTTTTTTTTTAAGGATTAGGGCACTGACGTGAAAATAAGCAAGTTCTTCACTGGAATCAGCGCTTCCCGATGCCTTTGTATCTCTCCCCAGAGCAGGAGCTCCTATGGAATATCGCCGTTGAGGGGTCCACAAGAAATCCTGCTGACTTTATCAAATTTCCGCAAGGAACAGAAGGAGCTGGTGAACTCTTTAAAAACAAAGCTCCTGTCTCCATGTAAGTATCATGGTTAGGAGGAGCGGAGAAATGGAGCATGATGTGTGTAAGGAATTGGCTCCACAGAAGCTGCTTCTCAGCAACTGCCATAAGGTGGCAGTGGGTCTTTAAGGCTCCCTTACACCTTCACACAGCACAATAGGAAATTAGCACACCAGTGGGTTTCCAGCATCTGAAACTGTTTAAGTCCAATTTCCTCATCAAGGGAGCCAGACCATACTTGAAAACTTGGGGCTGAGATCACCTCAACCGACACAGTCACACCAGGAGAAAAAGCCACCAGGGCAAACTCTGAAAAGCCATAAACACAGCCCCCATCTGAGCCAAAGAAAATCCAACCCTTTCCCCTCTCCGTGTACAGTCACAATGCTGTTTGTTTTGCATAAATGCTTTCCTTCGTGCTATCATCCAGCCATAAACAGCCCAGCGACCATTAAAGAGTAGAAGTTCTATCTGCCCAGCAAGCTGGGCGCCAGCAGGATTTTATGCAGGCACCACAAAAGCAAGCCCAGTAAGCAAACTGGTCACCAGCTCAGCACAGGGCTGACAGGCTCAGAAAGCACCAAGGAAGCATTGGGTGCACAAGGAAGATGGAACCAGGCAATAAATAGGCGAGTTACTGCAGGTAACAAAGTGACCCTTCATGCAGAATGACGATCACCTGGGACACAGCAACAAAATCAAACCTTTGCCAGTTGCTCCCTGAACTACACTGTGAGAAGTGGCCAGAGTTGCCCTGAAGGAAGAGTTGATCTACCTTAAAAGGCAGACCATGATCACAGAGATTTCTGTTCAGTAAGTCAAACACTAGAATGCTGTAACACCCAAGTATTCCCAATTGCCTGAGCAGAGCAAACCCCTCGCCTTACCTTCACCTCCAGCCAGGCTGAATCACGGGTGGGCCCCCCATAACACGCCTCCCACGTGTGAGGAGACAGGTCTGAGGCTCGTGGCCGACGTCCCCCCTGCTCCACACCAAGCCAGAGCTTCCCTACACCTCGCTAACACAAACACCCAGAGCCAATGTAAATGTTTTATTGGCACTTCCCCACGCAGCGAGCTTGTACAACAACTGGAGTCAATCGGCTCATGCAGCACATACCTGCTGGTGCTTACACATTCTTGTAAAAACCTGGCAACTACAGATGGAAATCCAAGAGCCCAACAGAGCACAACTTACAGAGTGCCCTGCCTGCCCCCAAAACCCACTCGCCAACACATTAAACCCCCTGCAAGAAGCACAGAAAACCTTGCAGCCAAAGGAATAAACAAACACATTCCCTCCTCTCCCTTTGCCAGTTTGGAGGACCTGATGTGGCAACATTTGTTTGCCACCACTGGAATGCAAAATAAGGCTGGAAAAGGGAGTTTGAGTTTGACATTCTTCCGCCCTCCCACCATCCCAGCCGGATCCTGGTTTGAAGTGCAGGGCAGGTCTGAGCCCTGCGAGGCTCCCCATCAATAACAATTAGCGCCCCAGACGATCACATGGCCTCCACCATGAAGGCACAGCCCTGGCTGCAGCCCCTGCCTGCTGTCACAGTTTGTGTCACCACCCTGACATTGCACAGGTCCCTTCTCCACACAGGCCTGCCAGCCAGCAAAGGTCAGTATTCCAAACCCCTCCCCGCGGATCCGCAGGAAGCGTTTGAAGCCATCTCGTGTCAGTGGTTTAACTGCGCTGCTTTTGAATCCATTCCAATAGTTCTTGCTCCATCCGGTCTCCTCGTTCCCCCAGCCTGGGGGCACGGCAAGGAACCGACTGGATTTGCCCTACCTCCATCCTGGCTGCGGGGAGCTGCGGGTCCCTCCAGGTCCTGACTCCAGGCCTATCCCTGCTCCAGCCACAAATCCATCTCACTCCATGGGTGCAGCCTCCACCCCGGAGCATGCTCAGTGCGGGCTGATCTTCAGCCATTTCAGAGCTTTAATGAAATGTAAGCATAAGGAAGTGTCATTAGCAAAAAAAAAAAAAAAAAAAAAAGAAGAAATGGTGCAGGATTCATCCCAAACCATTCAACCTTCCTCTTCCCATCCTCTGTCAAGGAGGTGAAGCTCTCACTGCGGGGATCGCAGGTGTTTTTAGGCTGCAAGTATCTCATTTTAGAACAAAAGCAAAGAAAATCCTGTCTCAGGCAAGCCTTGTGCAAAAGGTGCATTTCCCAGTGACACCCAAACCGGGCGATTTGTCACTCTGGGCCTTCCACAAATTACAGTATTTTCATAAAATGCCATTAATATTTTTTTCCCCTCAACGGGCTTCAAGTGAGGCTTTCAGCTGGCAATGCAAATAGTGCTTCCCAGCCATCTTAAAGCTAAACCTACCCCAGTCTACCCTGATGTCCTTGAAGGTTATTTTAACTCTATTTGCAAGAAAGTTAAACAGCAGGATGAAAGAGGGGGAGAGACTGTAGTGTAACACACTTCATGCTATGTTTTCCTAAGGACCTGAATAATTTTAAGAGAGGTTTGTTTTCCACTTGTCACCTCTGAAACTCCTCCATCATTACCTTGTCTTCAGTAGGACTGTTTCATGGAAGAGTTAAGAGAGTGTGTTTTATTTTTTTAAATCCTTTCCAGTTTTCCAAACAAAAGATGCAAAGACACACAACAGCCCTGTACACTGTGAGTGATCTGCACATGGAGCTTGACTTAAAAACTTGTATTTCCCAAAATATCCTTTGCATGTTCCCTACAGATCCCTCCCAGCTCTCTGAACTGCTCCAGAAAACAAAGATAGTTGGTGCAGAGGTTCAGCTTTACCAGGGCAAAAATTGGTTATTTAATCCCAACAGAGTTAGAATGTATATAGTATGTCTCCTGTTCCTCATGCTGGGCCCAGGCCAAAAGCAGCTCTGGATGTTGAAATCCAGGAATTGTGTGTGCTCTGCTGAGCAATGTTCGCTTCCCGTGCCCCCCAATGCCACGCACATGCAGTGTCTGCCCCAGCACTCGAGTTTGAAAAATAACTAAAAAATAAAACAAGTTACTTTATCAACACGACATTTCGGAAAAGAAAAAGAATGTCAGGGTGGCAGATGAACCCCAACCCAGCTTCTTTCCTGACCCAAACTCCCAAGGCAGTCACAACAACGCGACGAGCCTTTCTGTGCGACGCCACGAGCCAAGTCAAAGTCAAGATTTTCCTCAGGCCCCAGCACATCTGTGCCAGATGCACCACACAAACAGCTCATGACGTTGTTCTCTCATCCCTTCCCTGATAAATCCAGCCCAGTCCTCAACACCAAGCCACAGCTTTTTAGCAAATTATTTGGGAGCATGTTCGCAGCTGCCTCCGGAGCTCCAGGCAGCCTGGCAGCCAAGCGCTGGCGAGCTGCGTTTTACTCAAATATTTTTAGAGCACAAAACATTTGGTAAAGTGACCCAGGATAAACCATATTAATTCAGCACAGGGCTCCCCTCAGACCTCTCTTGCTGCTGAAGGATGTCACTGGAGGGGCTGTTTGGCCCCAGGCTGCCCCTTCCCGGGGACCTCCATCAGGAGCCATTCCCTCCACGCCACGCTGGGCAATCCCACATACCGCCCGGTGCTTTCATTAAGCACAGATTGATAAACCCCGCCAACAATTTTCTATTCCCGTCCTCTCCCTCGCCTCTAAATTGGAGGTAGTTTAAAAATAATATCCAGACCATAAAATCCCAAGGCATGTCGGCTGAGTCGAGCGGTGTTTGCATCTCGCACAGCTCGAGCATGTCAAATTTGTTTCCTTGGAAACAAAGACCAATTTGCAAGCATTGCTTTCTTCCTTTTCTTTATTTTATGTAAGGAAGACATCCATACCTGCAGCCCTTGCTGTTACAAAGGAATTAAAGCAGATTCACTTACCAACAGGGTTCACAGGAGAATTATTAATATATTTCACTAATGAACCATTGCTGCACTGAGGGAAAACTACGGTTCATCACTGTTTAAAGATCCTGTTTGCCCTCAATGGATACACACTAGAGTCATGGCATTTATATTGTTTCCCTGGGGACAGGTAGAAAAAAAACCAGCAAAGCCAGAGTGATTTGCTTACCCTGGGCTACACACAGTGGTTCCAATGGAGGAGCAGCCCAAGAGGGAAATCCTGTTCTGCTCCCACCACATCCCTCCAAAGGACACACCAGCACAGCTCAAACACACCTGCTTCCAACACAGGCTGAAGAGTCAACACAAGCCTAATAAAATAGGAAGTGACAACCTCTTGTAGGTCTGCTTTGCCAGTTTTAAGCCCAGCTTTTTCCCACCAAGGCATGCAGTAGGGAGGTGGGAAGGCTGCCTTTCTGTGCTGCCATAACTCTTCTCCCAGACCTGCTCCCATCACATCCTCCCTCTGAAGGCAGTAAATCCTGTGGTGATGACACACGACCTCTCTGTGTGGGCAAGAAAGAGGAGGGAGGGCAACAGTGTCAGAGCTGAGTTATCCAAACGCTCATTTGCAAAGGGAATCAGGTGCCTCCACCCTCTGGAGCTTCCGTCAGGAATTATGAGAGCTCAGCACTTCTCACAAATCCATCAGATATGGCATAAAATGGACACTCAGGAGAACAGCAAATAGAATTATGGCTCCTCAAACATTCCCTCCCTGGGGCTGACTCAGCACAGAGGTCATTCCCAGTATTTTCCCAAGCTGAGGCCAGGTTGCAATCCCCACCTGAGAAGGGTCTCCAAGGGGGACCTGTTCCTGTTTGGATCACTGGATGAGAAAAACCCAAGGGAGCTGCACAAACAGAAGGCAACAGGAGCAAGAAAAACCTCTTTCCTGCACATGAAGGACAAAGCCTCACGATTCCCTGCCCCTGGAGAATCCCAGAACCATTGCTGGAGCCAGTGTCCAACACTAAACCCTGGATGTTTCACACCTCAAAGTCAGGCCTTGGGCTCCAACACCCCAGATGGGGTTCTGAGCCTGACAATGCCACTCTCCTGACAGAGCAGCCTTGCTCTCCTCTTCCACATGCTCACAGTAGGATCAAGGCAATCTGTAAACAAAAAGCATCAAAAAAACCCCCAAACCCTGCAAAAGTCCAGCAGGACTGTCACAGGGTCTCACCTCTGAGCTTGAAAAATTCATCTCTTTTCAGCACACTGACTTTTCCAACATGTCTGAAGAGTACTCAACACCTCTGGCTCAGAGTTCCATTCCTGCTGCTCTTAAGGAATCCTGGAAGCAAATCCCCCAGGATACCAACAATGGGCACCCTTTACCAGGTATCGTGATTACTTAATTTTACTCTAAGCAATGCCACAGTCTTAAGGAGTTTTGGGAGGCTGCTGAACGAATTCTGTGGGAAGACCAAGGAAAATCATCTAATTCTTCCTGATCAGAAGCAGAGCATATACTGACAAAAGCATCTAAACATCACCAGGTAAAAAAGAACCAGGTGGATACATAGGGATTTGCTTAAAGGTATTGCAACAATGATTAGGACTTATAAAACAATTTGTAATAAGAGGTGGGAATAGTGGGCAATATTAATGTTTCCACTTTTGGGAAAATCAAGGCTTGGACAATTAACTGCCAAAAACTTCCGGAGTGTTCCTTCACAAATGTAGAGCATCACGATACAGGAGACATGGATGTGAAGTCATGCTTTGCTGCTGATTTACTGAGTCACCTCAGGCCAGCAAGGAATGTCTTGGGACAGCCCATTCGGGATGAGTTGAATTTGAATTTCAGTGAAGTTCGAGTACTTCAAGTTCCCTTGAAAAAAATCCCATCCTCTATTATTTAAAAACAACCAGATAACCCCAAAAGACCTCAATGTACATAACAAACACATCAATATTTTCTCCCTCTAATATTCCCTGTAACAAACATGTTTTTGGAGATATTTATCCAGAACAGTGACCTTGCAATCACCAAGGAGCCCTTCATGCCCCTTGCCAAGTTCAAAGGAGATGCCTTGTGGGTGAATCTGTGACACCAGGACACAGGCCAGGCTCGAAAAAGGGAGTCAGACACGTTAGAATCAACCAAGAGGAGAATAAATTCAGAGAAGTTGCTTAGAAATGTTTTGTCAGATAACTGGGCTGCAAGTCAAAGCCCCCTGGGGTAAGGGCATGAGCTCCATGATGGGGGTTTAGTCCAGATGCATTAAACACCTGGCAAGGGCTTGGGTGAAAAGACTGGATCAAACACAAGGAAATGTGGCAATGGAGATGACACCACTTCCTAACAAATTTAACTACTGCAGGTGTGGGAGGAACAGGGAGCCAATAGATGCTGTGAGCCCCATGTGTGTCCAGAGACTTCTGAGCATGTGTTTATATCTGGGATGACAGGCATGGGATTTATTGTAATGCTCAAATCACTAAACCATCCCATTTGCTTGGGTTCCCAGAACTACAATACCAAAGCCTTGCTGTACTGCAGAGGACTGAGGTGAGGACAGTCCACAGAGCTCAAGGCTGACGAGCTCACTGTGGTACCTTCCCCCATGAAAGCTCCGTAGAACCAAAAAATAAATTTTAAATCAAGAGTCACTGATTTTGGACAGCCAATTCAGACAGAGTTTCTCAAACCCATTTTTAGAACACCCTGAGCTGGAGGGACCCACAGGGATCATCCAGTCCAACTCCTGGCCCTGCACAGACACCCCAACAGTCTCACCCTCAGAACGTTGTCCAAACCCTCCTGGAGCTCTGGCAGCCTTGGGGCTGTGCCCACTGCCCTGGGGAGCCTGTTCAGTGCCAACCACCCTCTGGTCCTTTTCCTAACATCCAGCCCAAACCTCCCCTGACATGGCTCCATGCCATTTTTCAGGAGGAAGAACAGACGTACAGATGCAAATGGTCAGTGCACTTGAAAATAGAGCACCGGTTTCACATCGAAAATCAAACCGCTATCTCAAAAATAACTTCCCTCCAATTCTCCCCCCCCTTCCCACCCCTCTGGATAATACCCATTCACTTGCCTCAAAGGAGGCACAGAGCTTCATTTTGTCAACATTTAAACTGAAAAACTCACCGTGAAACACAAGGAAGAAGAAAACCAAACAAACCACAAGATGCTGAAATAACCACCAGCTCTCAGAGCCAGGAGCCAGAGACTGGGGAGAGATAAGCCTTGCAGAACATCTGCCCCTCTCCCCCTCTGCCCACTCTTGGCCACAGCAACTAAAACCTGTCTGGGAAGCAAAGCAAAGGATTCTCCAGGATTCTCCCAGGGAGAAGTTCTGCACACTGAAAAAAAAGACCATTTGCACTATTTTTATTATGCAAAGAACAGGAAAGGGCTTCACCCTTCCAGTGCTCTGTACAGAGCACAGACTCTCCCTCCCTGCGCTGATCTCCTGAATCCAAATGTGCACATCAAAAGCATCATGGACCTTTGGAAGCTTCTCCTCCACTCTCATGCAGCCTCACCCCAGAGAAAAAAAAACAAGCAGAACTGGTTGGTTCTGGTTCGGTGATAACACCAAAAATAAAATAAAATAAAAAGTAGACAGGCAATAGGGGAAAAAAAAGAAATCCTGAGTATTTTTCTTCTTCAACAGGAAGCCAAATGCCAGCTTGATCACTCTGGAGCTTTAATGAAACAAACTCAAGGACTGCTGGAGGAAGCAAAGCTGAGTTATGTAAGACATTTGCTTGGTAGCTGAAAGATCTGGAGTTTCACATGAAGTTTATGAGCAGGTGGATCATCCCTGGCACTGTCCTCAAACCCAAACCCAGACCCAGACCAGCACACTGAGCTCTGATTAATGACTCCTGCTGCACTAGGGGAACAGAACTGCAGCACTGCCTTCAGGCACAAGCCAAGAAAAAACAGCCAGAGGGGCAGAATGTGGCCCACCAAAAAAAGCTTTCCAGGATTCCCTGCCAGGCAGCAGCTGAGGAATCACAGCCAGGCCCTGCCAGGGGAGGGAAGGTGCTGCAAAGCGTCACCACAGCACGTTCCTTGTGCTGCACAGGAGGGCTGATCCCTCCCCAGATGGCTGAGTGGAGCCCAGAGCTGCTGCAGCACCTGGCAAACATCACTCAGCCCTTTCATCAGCTCTTGCACTGCCTCCTCAGCAAGTTCAGCTCTCACAGCGTGTGGGGGATGCAGCTCTGGGAGAGCCCCTGGAGCCACAGGCATGGACAGGGCTGGCTCCTGAGCATCCTCCAGAACTGACCCCCCCAAACACAGCTTCAAAATAACGTGCCCTTTAGGCTGGGTGACACATTCCTTCAAAGCAAAAACCCAGAGAGGAACTCAAATCCCTTGGAATCTTTTCCCTGGGCATGCCCCCTGCCCTGTTCTTCTGCCACAAAGGGGACAGACCCCAAGCAAGGTCCTGAGGCTGCAAGAGAGGGACCTTCCCAGCCAGCCTTGGGACAGTTGTCCTGTCTTCTCCTTCCCTGAGCAGGTGGTAAGGTATCAGCAGATATCTGATAGAAACACAAATGCCTCTAAGCCTTGAGCACTAATAGTGCACTAATATTCCCATCCTAGCAGGAGAACTGCTCCGTGGCTTTTTTCCCTCCTTTAAGAAAGGGAGAGAGAAAGCCCCACCCACGATAATGACATTATCCCAGGTGGATATAAAGGGAAAATCCCTCAGGTACTGCCACCAGCACTGTAGTATTTGTGATATTCCCTTTTCCTGACATGGCGTGAAAACCCACAAGGGTGGATATTTACAGGTCAATATGCTGGGATATACCATATGCACCAATATTTTTGTTTTCCTAAGTCCTTTTCAGAAGGAACAGAATTAAGGATCAACTCTAAAGCAACCCAAAGTGCCTGTCATTTCAAACTGCATCCAACGCTCTTCTTCCTCTCCCTACTGAGAAAAGCACTGCAGAAGGTCCTGTAAAGCCCTGAATATCCCATTGTAATCTAAGCACACCCCTTTCCCAAGGGATTGAATGGATGTCATAAATCAAAGTTTGCCTTTAAACTACAAAAACCCAAGACAAGGCTGCATCCCCTTTGCAAGGCACAAGCAAAAAACCCACAAGTACACACAAATCCTCCTGCAATGGTGCAGTTTGTACACACCACCCTAAATAAATGCCAGTCTGAGGGGCTTATAGAGCGGGACTAACTAAGGGATGCTCCTGACTGGGACCTTCTGCTCACATCTAAGTGATGGAGGAAGGACAGTGAAGTGTACATAAAGTAACCAAGTCCAGCAATTCCAGGGATTCTTATCCATTTGTTTCTACCAGGTTCTTATCCCTCATGTCACCCCTGTAACACTTGCACCTCAGCAGCTGACTTCACCTTCAGTCAGCCTGCCTGGGAAGAAGGAAGTTTGCTGCCATCATTTTGTTTTAAAGAGCTACTTCCCAGTGGATCCAGCTGTGCTGATTTGCACAGCTGCATTACGACAAGCTCCTCACAGAATCAAGGTCAACTCCGCCTGTATCTCGCACCAAAACTCACCCAAGATCTCCTCATGTGTTTTTCTGGAGCTGAAAGCCAAACTCCTCAGTGAGAACCCAGCTCCACCAAGCTCAGGCCCTTCGGACTTGCCATGTGTGTGAGGGACACGAGGTCTATCAGAGCAAAATTGATTTCTTTCTCACCAGCTAATTGAGGATTAAATGGAGGCTCTCCCTCCACTGCAGAAGCCATGTCTGGGCTCAGACCAGAAGATAGGTTACAATTATATTGCCTTCATTTGCCAGTGAGGATACATAGCCAAATTAACTTAAATTAACTACAGAGGTCAAAATATGCTTTGTTTTGCCTTCACTGGGCTGCAGTGCTGGAAGAGCTGATTCAAGGACTGCACTTTGGGCACTGGGGACAGTGCAGGGCAGTGACACAACCATAAGGCAGATGTAGGAAACACCACTACGTGGTTTGTTCCTCCATTAGCCAGGTACAGTCGTGCTCCATTTCCTCTCCCTCCAACCATCCACAGGGTTTGTGGGAGACCTTCAAAATCAGGTTTCTCAGCCTGGCAAAGCACTGCCCTCCCCATCACAACCACAGGCCACCTGAGATGTTCCCCGTGGAGAATGGAAGGGTCAGTCCTTCCCACTCATCACCCCTTCCATATTCAGGGCTCAGGAGACTTTTTTTGTATCACTTTTTAGTCACTTGGATAAAGGACAGTTAAACCAGGTCTTCCCCAGCTGCTGCAGGGACCACCAGCACTTGCCTCCCAACCCCTTTGCCATCTTCACCTGTTTCCCACTTTCCTGCCTACATACCCAAGTGCTTCCCTGGAAATTTTTTTGGGATCACTTTTTCCTGTTTGCAGTTGCTCACATGCACAGATGCCCAGTCCCTCATGTTTCAAAGCTTCATCATCCAGGCCATTTTTCCTCTTGTCTTGCAAACTCTCTTCCCATGTTTTTAATCCCTGTATTTTCTTTTGCCTCTGTTTCTAATTTATTCTCTCCATCCCACTTCTTTCTCTCTAATACTTTCGTACTCCCCTCTTGGGGCAGGTTTAAAAACAAAGACCCTGGTGCTGCTCACCTCAAGGTACAGGCAGCAGTGAGGCTTAACTGACTTCAGATTTTCCTACAAGCTTGGCCTACCTTGTCCTGCCTAACTAACTAAATTATTAAGTTATTAGTTATCTGTTAAATGCATTTCAGATCTTGTCAGCAAATTCAGGTTTTCCACAGTTGCCCCTATCCCATGTGTAGGGTGAACTGTTAAACAATTATTAGTGCAGCATAAACATGAACCCAACCCAAAAACGAAGAGAAACATCACTTTGCAGTAAATAATAGGAATAAAAATGGGGGGTGGAACAGGTGGTGGCACTGAAGCTTCCCCTCACACACCACAGCCCCCTTCAAAAAGCCCAGTTTTACTGCTTAATCAAAGCTCCCAAAGGGAGCTTTGGAAAAGCCCTGTAACACCATCGAGTCCAACTATTCCCCCCAAGGCCACCACTAACCCACGTCCCCAAGTGCCACATCCACACATCTCTTAAATCCCTCCAGGGATGGGGACTCCACCAGTGCTCTGGGCAGCTGTGCCAGGGCTGGACAAGCCTTTCCAGGAAGAAATTCCTCCTGGTGTCCAACCTGACCCTTCCCTGGCACAGTTTGAGGCTGTTCCTCTCCTCCTGTCCCTTGTTCCCTGGGAGCAGAGCCCGACCCCCCCTGGCTCTCCCCTCCTGTCAGGGAGTTGCAGAGCCAGAAGGTCCCCCCTGAGCCTCCTTTTCTCCAGGCTGAGCCCCCCCAGCTCCCTCCTCACCAGATTTCCCTCCCAACTCTGGACTTTTGCCTTCCCTCCCCAACGTGCCCTTTGGTTTTGCAGCAGGTATTTTCAGCAATGACCTCCACTTCTTTGCCTTCTACTTCCACTTGCTTTCTTCCATCGTGAATCACCAACAGTCCCCATTTATCATCGTAAGAGTTATTCTTTAAATTAAAATGATAAAGAAAATTGCACTGAAGCTTCAGGGTTTGGCTTGGTTTTTTTTTTAAAAAAGCTGCAAAGCTTTCCCACAGAAAAGCATGCACTTTATATTAAATAGGAAAAGAAAAGAGGAAAAGTCAAACTTGGCTGAGTTTTGAGCTTCCACGATGCCCTTTTGATGTCTGACAACAAAGCGGTGTGAGTGCTATAGTCACACACAGGTACTGCCAAAACCATCCTGCTCTGTGCATGTTTTGATGCAACACAAGCTGCCACACAATTCAAAGAGCCCACAAAACCAAAGACTTCAGAAAACCTGCTCATATCCCCTCATTTTTAACCTTAAACAACGAACAAGGCACCACCATAGAAGTGCCTCTGTAATGTGTCCAGATTTAAAGCCAACCCCATCAGAAATCTGCCCACAGGGATATTTTCTACATCCTGTATATTGTGGAGGTGTCCCAAGGCATAAGTAGAACTCCATGGCTCCAACATTCCCAACAGCAAATGCCTTCCTTGGAATGGCTGCATTAAAGCAGAAAGAAGAGGATCTGCCTTGATCAATGAACAACTTGAGGAAAAAACAGAATAATAAATAAATACTCAGCTAGCCAAAGAGGGAATGCAATCTGTGGGCTCACCTGCTGGGAAGGGAGCCCTCCCACCACAGCCACCAGCACAGGGATAAACCAACCAGGAGACAACCCAGGAGCTGCCGAGCCTGGGAGGTTCAGAGGCATTTTGGGGAAGTTCAGAGGGTTTTGGGGAAGCTCAGAGGTGTTTTGTCCCAGGAAATCCTTAGGAAACCCCAAGCATCAGCAGGAAAAACCTCTCTAAGGTAAGTCTGGTGTGACACATCCCTCTGGCCACGCTGGCTTTTTTAGAATCCAAGCAGGGATTTTGGAGGCCTTCACTGGTGTATCCATGAGCTCCTACACCACGGATAAAAACTGCTCAGAAGGAGCAGCACCCGCCTGGCACCCCACACCTCCATCCCATCCCAGGGATGCTGTGCCTGGCATGGGGAAGGAGGCAGATCAAGGAGATGCAGGGACAGTCCTTCAGCGTTCCTGATCATCCCTTGGAATAAAATATTTAAAAATGGCTCGTGGAGTGATTAAAATGTGCAAACATTTCGCTTGGTGTTCCGACTGCCACATTTAATATTTCAAACAACATCCAGGCCAATATTGTTGCTTAATTTAACATAACTGGATCCTGACTGCATTTCTAACAGATTAAACCACAGAAATATCCACATGTTTTAATGAGGAATTGGCACTGCTCAGAGCCAAACACATTTTAGCAATATTTTTGGACTAGGAATTCTTTCATAAGAAATGAAAGCTCGCTGGTAACGGAGCTGCATTCCCTGCATTTCAAGCCTTTTTGGATTGATGTGCAAATTGGAAACAAAAATGAAATATTTAGTGCCATTATAATTCAAGCAACATCTGGACAGTTTTCTTTGCCTCAGTGAAAGATTTCAGTCAGCTCTGCAGAGGCTCAGGCCATGTTGCTCAGCAGAATGGCTCCTTTTACATTTGCATGCTTCACTCCCATCCTGCAGTTTCTATGCCAACAAGCATTTGCAACTCTTTTAAAAGCACATTTGGAACTGGGGGGTGGATGGAAGATTGGAAATGTGATAAAGATTTGTTTGGTTTGGGGGGAGGGGTTTGGTGGTGTGCCCCCAAATCTTAATCATATTTTCTTTTTATTTGAGCCCTGGAAACTTCAAAAAGGCCCAATAACCATCATTGCAGCCATGGCAACTCTTGCACCTGCTTCAAAATGCAGCAGTGACTTGGTAAGAGGAAAGATTGTTCAGTCAACTTGATGTATAAAATATATAAACACACACACTTGCATAAATAAATACATTATATATATATATTTCTCTAGTTCTCTCGCCAGACAAAGAATCAATAACAAACATCACAAATTTACAGATCCATCTACTACTGCACCATCCAGACCCTGTGTGGGTTTCCAAATCCCAAGGAAAAGCAAACAGAGACAAGCAGCTACAGCTGAACCGCCACTCAAAATCCAGCAGTTTGATTTTTAACCAGATCTTGGGAAGCAACTCCTCCCCTTCCTCCCCACCCCCAGTCCCAGAGCTCACAGATGGCTCAGATTTTCTATGTACCACGTGTGCTGAGATCTGTGACATTCCAGGTGCACGGGGATAAAGGAAACCACAACCACAGGGTGGGCACAACACAACACTCAGAGCAAACAATGGCATTGATCTGACCAAACTCGGAGAAAAAAAGCGGTGTTTCCTTACACAGATGCAGCTTTCTAGGCCAGGTGTTGTGAACTCCTCTTCCACCTGAGATTCACCACCATCTCAAGGTGCCTTTTGCTCCCACCCCAGGACACCAGAGAAGGTGCCCAAAAGAAGAACCAGTCAGACCAGGCCACTCCATGGACAGTGGAAAAAAGGTGTTCCCACCAAAAGGCAGGACTATGAGGGGGTTTCCTGAGGGAGCTGCTCACCAGGAGGAGCTGCATAAGCAGATGACCTCCCAGCATCTCCTTCAGAGCATTCGTACAAGAGCAGGGAGTGACAGAACATGGAATGGCTTCCCACTGCCAGAGGGCAGGGTTACATGGATATTAGGAAGAAATTCTTCCCTGTGAGGGTGAGGAGGCCCTGGCACAGGTTGCCCAGAGAAGCTGTGGCTGCC
>JAWWLV010000040.1:9482445-9516209 GCA_035041135.1 Platyrinchus mystaceus
TGCTGCTGGTTCTGTCCACCATAGTCTGACTGAAGGAACAATTTTTCTGAAGATATTGATTCCAAGTGGAGTGGTAATTTTTGCCAGAAGGAGATGTTTGGGCACCCTGTCTCAGCAGGGCTGATTCAGGTCAGGTTACAGGAGATCTAGAGCAACACCAAAACATGAAATTCAAAGTCCCACTTGGCTGGTTATTTTTCTCTGCAAGAAAAACACCAGGGACTTAAACTTGTTGCACCAAACAGGATTTTATCCCAGTTGTAACTGAGACTTTGTTTTTCAATGGAAAGAAACAGAAAAAAGGTTATGTTGGACAATGAGACCAACGCCCTCTGTGCTCATTCTCTGAAGGCAGCTCAAATGCCAGTTTGGAGATGTAGAGGCTCGAAACAACCTCTTTGGATTCTCTGTATCACTCCTGTGTACTTTGCAACAGTTGAATTCAAGCTGAAACTTTTGTTGGCCATCCTGTTATTAGCAATTAGACATAAATGGGTCTGATTGCTTCACCAATCTACCTGATATTCAGAGTCGGTTCTTCTTTCTCAGCCAAAGAGGCATCAGAAGAAAATTTTAAATCCCAGGTGACTCCACAGTTACATCCTAAAGTCTTTTATTTTGTTTTGATGGGTAGCAGAATCCCTGTGTAAATAAAAGCTTCATAACAGTATAACAGTCACATTTCAAGGGTGAGCTCGAGGTATGCAAAGAGCTCCACATTTCAGTCAGGCTTATTGGTGGATAATTTTTCTTTTTTTCTTTTTTTCTTTTTTTTTCTTTCTTTTTTTTTTTTTTTTGTTCACATGTACATCTATAATTACATCTGATAAGATCAAATGTGTGGTTTTTATTTCCACAAATAAATATACTACCCCAGAATCCCATCTGTAGTACTCTGGAGAGAGCAAAAAGTTTTCCTGGGACACTGAACCCACAATGCCGGATAATGTTATTGGACCTTGAAACACACTTGTCTGCATCCTTGTACTAAAGGCCATCATAGGATTTCCCTTTTTTTATTATACATTTTCTCCACTCCCAGCTTCTTGTGCACCCACCACCTCCTCTCTGGAAGGACTGGGGGAAGCAGGAGAGGGTTTGATGTTGTGTAAATCCTGCTCAGCCGTAACCAGAACATCCCCATGTTATCAACACTGCTGTCAGCACAAATCCAAATTATAGACCCAGACAAGCTAGTACAAAGAAATTTAACTGTATCGCAGCTAAATCCAATATGTTCCATCATCATGCTTGGTTAATGCCCAGATTTGTCCAATAATTACTTCTTAATTAGAAGAGAAGCCTATTTGCTTGTGTAAAACATGGATGGCAAAAGAAGGTGAGTTTCCCAGGATAGTGCTTGATTTCCCAGAAAAAACAGATCACATTTTAAGAACTGGGTGTAATTAGTGCAGCCAAATATAAATTTGTTTGGGGCAGAAAAGGTATTTGGGAACTGCAATACGTGACAAATATGTGCAATATGTTTGAGTACTTTGAGACAGTTTTGTACCTGTCACAAACTTGCCACACTAAAAAGAGCAAGAGATTGCAAAGTGGAGGAAAATAATGAAGCATTGATACTTCCAGTGTCAATAATTACTGTGATTCTTTTCACATAGAACTCCTGAAGGTTTGAACCTTTTTCTTGTGGAAGCAAAGGCACAAGAGTAGAAAGACAATGGCATTGGTGGCAAATTAAATCCAGAAAATCCAGGGATCAGAGAATAGGTTCTCTGTAAATAGTTCAAGCCAAAGAAATGCCAAATATAACTTGGATGGATTTTATTGCTTTTTCCAGCACGCTTGTTATTGCTGAAGTTTGTTTCCAGGCACTTTGGTTTTCTGGCTTCTGTTTTTGCTTTAGATGTTACTTTTCAAAGGTTCAGAAGGAATCATTTCTCTCCACATATCCTAACAGAGCTACAATGACAATGACAAGCCACTTTTCTATGCTGAGCAATTAGCTGGTGATAAGTCAAAGCAGTTTGAGAGGATGCTCAGTGGGACAGTCTTGCCCAGGAATTTCTCCTGATGAGGCTTTTCTGCTGCTAAAGGACACGGAGTGCCTTTGTGAGGGCTGAGCCTGGTGTGACTGCACTGTCAGCTCCTGGTAAATTCATATATATTTAAGTGCATTAAACATCTGCTGAATTAGTTCTGGGAGGGCTGTTCTGCCAGGCAACCCCTCCTGCCCTTGAGAAGCAAATCACAGACAGCTTCCACTGAGCTCTGACGTTGCGTGCGACCAGAGGCAGCTTTGCCCTCCTGAGGAGGGATGGAGGAGACTCAATACTCTGATACAAATTGCTGACATGACGTGTCCTAGACAATATAATGAAGCCCTAACCTTGCAACACTTCTTCCCTTGTGATCAGAAATGTATCCAATTCGATCCAGCTCTTCACTCTCTTCTGTGAAAAGTACTCCCGAGCTAAGCAGTTCTCTTTCCCCCAAACTCTGTGTGGAAGGGAACTAGAGAGCAAGTTACTGTGGGCAAGGTGTTTCACTGCCTGGGAGAACTGAAATGGTCCTGGGGAGGTATTCAGTAGGTTTTTAAAACCTACAAGGATACTCTCTGGATTGCCAGACAGCCTGCTTGACAGGGGTTGCTCAGCCTGGAGAAGTGAAGGCTCCAGGGAAACCTTAGAGTCCCTTCCAGCACCCAGAGAGGATGTAAGAGAGATGGAGAGGGTCTTTTTACAAGGGTATGTAATGATAGGACAAGGGGGAATGGCTTTATTTTGAAAGAGGGTAGGTTTAGATTGGATATTAGGAGGAAATTATTCCCTGGGAGGGTGGTGAGGCCCTGGCACAGGTTGCCCAGAGAAGCTGTGGCTGTCCCATCCCTGGAAGTGTCCAAGGCCAGGTTGGACGGGGCTTGGAGCGACCTGGGATAAGTGGAAGGAGTCCCTGCCCATGGCAGGGGGTGGGACTGGATGAGCTTCAAGGTCCCTTCCAACCCAAACCAGTCTGGGATTTTTCTATGAGCTCCAGAGGATGAAAGACCAGAACACACAGTGATCCTGCCAGTGCTGAACATTCATTTACAGGCTCCCCATTAATGAGGGAGATCTATCAGCCCCTTCAACCCAACTCCTGTGCATGTGCAATATCCAACCTGATGTGCTGGGAGGGGAGAGGAAGCAAGGTCTGATGGTGCCCTGCAATAATCACTCCTGACCACAGGACCAAGAGAAAATCATGGAATCATTAAGCTTTGAAGAGACCTCTAAGACCATCAAGTCCAACCACCACCATGTTCACCATTAACCCATGTCCCCAAGTGCCACATCCACATGTTTTTTGAACATTTCCAAGGATAGTGACTCCACCACTGCCCTGGGCAGCCTGTGCCAGTGCTCTATAACACCCAAACACAATAAACTTTCCTTCCTTCAGCTGGACAGGGGACACAGAGAAAGGAAGGCTGGGTGCCCTTATCCAAAGCAGAACATTTAAACATTTCATGCTCTGCTGTTCCTTCCCTCCCTGTGCAGCCATAGATGATCCAGCCCATCAAACAACTGGTTCCAGCAGCAGTCTGGGATTTGTTTTCCCAAGCAGGGATCAGGATGAGATCCAGGAAGGGCAAAAACTCCCTCGGGGAACAGAAGACAAAAGGACAAGATAATCAGCACGGTGGTGGTGACCAGAAAAAAGGTGTTAATTTTCAGAAGCCGTGTTGTCTCACGGCAGCAGTACCAGCCCCCAGGTACCAAACCCAGCTCCTGCTGCACAGAGCCATCCAAGAGCAGGAGCAAAGGCTCTGTCTACACAACCCCTGTCATTTGAGAGAGGCCTACAGGTCATACTGCCTGGCACAGGGAATGCCTGGAGCATGAGGAAGGTGCCTTGTAAAAACACAGCCATGGATGCCCATTTTTCCAGTCCTGGCTGTGCCGTAGGAAGAGGCAGCTCCTCCTCTGGCCCAGCTCTGGCCTCCGATATTCCCTGCCACGATTTCACAACCTCTGCCATTTCAAAAGCCCTCCTGGCAGCCACGACAGCGAGCACAGAGCTATTTTGCACAGGAGTGCGTGACTGAGAAATTCAGGCTCCTCTCCCCACATGGTGCACACGGAGCTGGAGCTGCCAACGGAGCAGGGCCAGAACTGCTGCAAATTAGAGCATTTTCACCTCCTTCAATGAACTGTATGGGTGTGTGCTAGCTGGGAATACAGCTCCATCTGTGAGTTAGGAGACTGAGCCTAAAATACTGAAATCAGCAGCAGCTTTAGACAGATAGGAGTTGGCCACATGGGTGTTTTCCGTCTGGGAGAACTTCTTGGCAAGAGCCAGGAGCACCGACAGCAAGAAATACCAATCCAGACCAGCTAGAGAGTGCACAAAACCGGGCAGGTCTGTGCTGCAGCCTACACCTACACCCTCCCAGGATGTCTGAATGAGAAGGAGGGAGAGATCTCTCCCACTAAGAGGAGGGAGAGTGATTTGGAGTCGATGTTTGGCAAAATCAGAGTCAGCGGGGACTCGTGTTAATGAATTCCCCCGCCGGGTTTATGATGTTTAAAGGAAAACAAAAGGTTGCTGTGTGCACAGCAGAGCAGGTGAGACCTGAGGAGGACGTTCACACACCTGGTTTTATATTCCCTAAACTCAGTCTAAGCAGGAGAGTCTCCCTCCCTCCCCTGTGCTGAGGGATGTTTGGGCTGTCTCACCTGGGCAAGGACGTCTCCTGGAGCTGGGTGGTGTTGAGATACCCTCATGGTTCTCCTGCTTGGGATGGCAGCTCAAAACCCTGACTGGAAATGCAACAGATGATCCCATGTGCTCCTCAGCTAATGGAAACACCCAGGGGCCGCGGGTCCTTTGTGCCCAGCCTTCTCCCAGTGGGTCCCTTACGGGATTACTGCAGCAGCCAAGTACCACAAATTGCTATGAGCTGGACTAAGAGCTACGGAAAGATCAGGAAAAGGAATTAACTCCTGCCCTTCTCTCTCCCAAGATGGATTGCACTCTGCTCCTTTGGAGCAAATTCACACAAAGGGAGAGGGAAACATAGGACAGATATGAGGAATTTATTGCCATGTGGGTTCTTGTGTGAAAACACAGCACAGAAACCATCCCTGTGCTGTGAGATGAGGAATTTGGCTCATTCCTGGCCACGTCCAGGTCTGCTGCCAGCAGCTTTTCCCTGAATACAGCGGGGATGAGCTCCACCCCTGCTGTCCTCATGCCTGGGAGCCCACACCTGGATGTGCAACACTTCTGGGGACATGAATGACTGGGCAACAAACCCCGTTCCTTACACAAGACTCTTGGTTTTACCACACTGGGCTCTCTCCCTTCACCCACCCCTGGTGTGAACCCCACTGGGAGCACAGCCAGCCCCAGCTCTCGAAGCCTGTTGAGATAACCCTGGAAAGCAGAGCAGGAGGCAGATTTCCCACTGGCCTAGGGCCTGGAGCTGTGCCAGAGCTCCCACACCAGCCCCACCAGAGCAGCCCTGGCACGGAAAATGAGTGTGTTGGCTGAGCAAACACCAAACTCCCTCCCTCAACCAACGCACCCACCAAAGCCCTCATTTAGCTCTGAGACTCATCACTGGATGTCGCATCACTTTGGTGCCTTGTAAGGAAGCATTCCAGCATTTTCCCAAATTAATCAGGTATCTTTTTTTTTTTAGCCAGACAGAGTTAAAAATAGCCAAGAGCCAGGTGGGTGTCAGCAAAAAGATCTCGCAGGGAAACTCTTGTCCCATCACACCTGTAAGGAGGGAAGTCCTTGTCCAGGCACTGTCCCTGCAAACAAACACACTAGGAAGCCCAAGGACAACACTCCCCATCAATGCTGGATAATTTTAGGGTTTCAACTGCAGGCAGTTCCATCTTGCTAGCAAAATCCACCTAAGACCTGCACTATCTACCACAGCAGGCTTGACCCTGTTTTCACAGGCAGAAGCCAAAAAACCCCCTCATAATCCTACAGAACCCGGAGCAAATAACACTCTGGGACTGCGTGATACCACCCTATTAAATACAAACATGTTCCTACAGTAGCTCAATGATTTTAAACACTCCCCATCTTTTCATTTCGGGTTTTAAGCACTTTGCCTGGCAACTGTCTGAAGGGCAAACCATTATGGAAATAGGAAGACAATTAATTTTCCTTTTATTCTGGAAGAGAGGATTATTGGAATAAATAAAATAATCAGCTTAAACAGGAGCACAATTCACAACTTATGAAAAACAGAGGACAGGGTGGGTTTTTTTTTCATTTTCCTTCCCAAAGAAAAGATTTTCTTGGATGGAGTTTGCAAGGGAAGTGCAGAAGTTTGAGAGTTAACCTTGGGGTGGTAACTCACAAATCACTGCCTCTATGGCATCAGCAGGAGGAGGGCTGTCAGTTCAGACACTCTGAGAGCCACTTTATGTAATAATTTAATATAGCAACTTAAAACAGCCCCCCAAAAAGATGCAAAAGCCGCTTCCCAATCTCATTTTGACCAAGGAAAAGTTGCAGCAGCTCAACACAGACGTGGTGCCAGTGGGAAAGATGCCCTGGATTACTGACAACAGCAGGTCTCTGCTTTTTAGGATCCCCTCCTCATCCAAGGCTCTGCCCCCCAGTAAATCCACACTGATTCAGTGGAGATTAATGACATTATCTGTATTTCAACACTGTAGAAGACACCAGAACCAGTTTCAAGTCAAGCAAAGGAAGGGTATATAACAATGCTGATGAAGGCAAAGGAGAGCAACTGTCTGATCAATGCCTTTGGCAGCAGATGTTCAGCACCACAATTAATATGGTTAAAGCAGGATCTGACACCCTGGGACACACATGTACACCCACATACATGAATTAAGTTAAAGGTAGAGCATTTCACTCCCAAACCCCACAGGGAGAAGTGAACAAATGGAAGAGAAGAGCCCTCAAGTTCGTATTAGCAAGAGATGAAGTTAATGTTTACCGAGGAAAACTTGGGATATCTTGGTGAGAGCTGTGCAGTTATTTCTGGAGGACTCCTCTAATAAGCAGAGTTATAAAAATAAGATGGAAACTGTGGTTCAAGATTGCTACAGGCTCGACAAGAGATAACTGATGGAAGCACAGATTCCTGGGAACAGTAAGGACTGTAAAAGTGCTGAGAAATCAAACTGATGAGCTGGAAAATAACATGAGATTAAGAATGATCAAGTTAGTGGGGGCTCCTGAAGGAGCAGAAGAGCAGAATGGAGACTTTTAGTTTGTGGTGGGTTATGAGGAGGCTGGGGATGAATAATTTTGCCTCTCTGGATGGTGTCTGGGTGAGCCATGTCCCCACTCAGATCAGGTACACAGTGCCCCACATCCCTCTGGGGAAGGAGCTCCTGCATCCAGGAGCCCCCACGTCTAGGCCAGCTCATAAATCCCAGCCTAGTTCCTGGATCCAGCACTGTCCCCTCCATGTCTGTGGCACCAGAGGGGAATCCATGGCTCAAACTGCTCCCTGTGCTTCCTCCAGCCCTGGCTCCACAAACTCCAGGTGCCTGGAACAGCCACAGTGCAGGGGCTGGAGGAAGCACCACTGGGAAGAGTCCCTGCATGTCCCAGCACCCTGTGCTTCCCACAGGGAACAGCCATTTCCTCTGTTTGCTGCTCCATCTGCACAGCACTGCGGCAGCAAGAATGTCATGGACTAGATGGTGCTTCAAGAGTCGCCTGCAGTTTGTTTCCTCTTCTTTTGTTTTCCTTTTTTGCCTTTTTTAGGAGTCACCAAGTCATTACACCAAGCACCTTCAAACCCAGCCTCCTTCAACAGAGCTCCATCCATCCATCCATCCATCCATCCATCCATCCATCCATCCATCCATCCATCCATCCATCCATCCATCCCTCCCTCCCTATATTCTCCTTACAGCCCTGTCTCCTGCATTTCTGCTCTCTCCCTGCTCTGTTTAATTCCACCTCTCCCCTGCAGGTGGGTGCAGGTCTTTAAAACAGGATTTTTCTTCCATCTTCCCTTTCCCCATTGTTTTTCCAAGCACAGCACACCCCACTGCTTCTCTCACACACAGAACCCACACCAGGCCCTCTGTGCTGATCAGTGCATTAAGTCTCCACCCTGTGAATGGAGTTTTTTTTACTAATTCCACAGCCTGGTTAAAAAATGCAGCTCCTTCCCCCGTGCTCATAACTTCACTCACTAATCCTCAGGGATTAGAGGGGTAGGGTGTTAAGGAGGGCAAAATGAAGCCATGAGTTGGATTTGAAAATGGTCAGGAAGGCAGGAGATAAAACTGCTCTGAAGGTGGAGAAATGCTGCACGTTACAGCAAACCCTTCCCCACCGCATCTCTGCAGAGAGAGGGTTCATCACACAAACAATTACCAGGCTCATATCATAACGTCTGGTCTTAAGGGCACTGCCAATTGACTGCAGGTTGGCTGAAGTAGTCAGAAGGGAGAAGAGCAAAGCCACCAGGCTTTGAAGTGGTCACCACTTGATTATTAAACGCTGGGACTTCGATACAATCACCCAGCAGGGTTACTTTCTCCTCCCTGGGGTTGCCAGGGTTCCACGAGGGTTTTTTAGATACACCTGTAAGACTCAGCTCCATTTTGTTCTTTCTGTTTCGGATCCAATCCTGGGCTGCAACACCACCAAAGAGGTGAGCAAGTCCCAAATTCAGGTTTTGATTCCTCCACTGGACAACGTTATGCTGGTGGAAAAAGAGACAAAACTGGCCACACAGGCAGAATTTTTCACAGATATCTGAAGACAGGAACGTGCAAATTCAACAGTGAATCCTCCTGAAAAGCCTGAGTCACCCATCTCAGTGAAAGCATCCAGGAGTCCCTGTGCTGCACTCCCTGGAGCTGCATTCCCTGCATGTCCCACAGCCCACACAGCCCCATCCATGCTGACCCACGGCATATGGGAGTGAACACCAGGATAAGGTTTTTGGGTGGATGACACCTCTGCTCTCCCCAGGTGACTCCAGACTGAGCACTGGCTGTTCCCTCCTCCCCAACACCTCCATTCCCTGTGGGCTGCTGCTCCCACAGCCAGCACAGCAGGAGCAGATGTGGCCCATCCCTCCCAATTCCATGGACACAATTCCATGGGCTGGAGAACCTGCACTCAGCTCAGCCACACCAGAGCACTGGGGGTTCACAGGCAGAGTGAGATGCCCACTCCTTGGGAACTGCAGGAATCTGCAGAGCTCCTCCAGCAGAGCCCAAGAACACACCCACAAACTAAACCCAACAGAAATTAAATTTGGTTGTAGCTATTTTTTTCCTTCCAGACTTCTCAGTCCTGGGCCTTGCTGGGGAGGAGCTGAATGTTTCCTTGGAGGAGAAGAGCCCTGTGCAGGAGGGAAGCAGCTCCAGGATGAGGCTCTCACAGAAGCTGCTCCCATCCACAGGCACAAAGTCCCCAGGCCACCGAAGGCTTGCTAAGGCTGAAGCCCAGTGCTCCACGCTGGGGGCTCTCCTCAGCCACTGAAAATAGCTCCTTTTCCCCATTTTACTCTATAACAAGAAGAGGAGGAGGGCTTTGCCCTCTGGCTTTAGGCCAAAAGCCGTGGCACTGAGGAAACAGAGTCACCTTTGTCCCTTTGCTGAGCCTTTTCCCCGTTCTCAGGCACAGGGATTCCCACCCCGGTACTGGAGACAGAAGGAAAAGGTTTAAAGCTGGTCCAAACCATTCCAGGGATGAACTTGATTACTTTTCACAGTGAGGTTGCAATAAAGAATGAGATGATGGATGCAGGCTCCCTAAAATCAACGACTGCAAAAGGAAAAGACAGCAATGGCCCAGAGGGAGACCCCGGGACAATCCCCTCCTTCCAGTGAGGCCCAGTCCTGGTTCCACGGCACCTCTGGGCCCTGTGCTGGCAAAGCAGCCCCCACCTACACACATCAGCTTGAAGATGCATTTTTCTTATACCCTGATCATAGATTTTAAAGGTTTCTCTTTAACTTTCTTGCTTTCAACTTCACTTCTCAAAAAAAAATTATTTCCCAGCCCTTCCACCAAACACGCTTCAACCAGAATTTGATAATTTTTTTTTTTTCCTGAACTGAAAACCCCTTGCCATGGTGACAGACACGTCACTGGCACCAGATAAAAATCTGAAAGAGAAAACACTCCTCCACCTCTGAGAAACTGATGCAGCACCACTGAATCCCAGCACAACCATGGTCCTCCACGCCACAAGTCTTTGTTCTCACAGTGATCTCCAAAACAATATTCTGACAACAACATCCCTCCCTATATAGATTTATATTGCTATATCTCTATCATTTCCCTTACACCCATCAAAATGAAGATATAATTAACCCATCCTCAATAGAAATTATGATGATTTTGAAACAGCAAGAAACAATCTATTTGCATTTGGTAGCTAATTATTCCCCCTACGCACACAGCCACCAATGTTCCCTAAATCCATCCACAGAACAGACAGTCTGTGCCAGCCAGAGCTTCTGGAAAAGAGGGGAACAGGAGGGACTAAGCAAAAAAACCTCAACATTGGGGTGGCAAGATTTTCCTCAAAGCTGCAGTATCTCGAGCTCAGCCACACCTGGGATAGAAGTGCCCTCCTGAACTCATCCAGCAGCACTAGCATCCACCTGGAAGCTGACAGGTACCTCAGGACAAACCCGGTGGGAGCCACTGACATTTGTTAAATTATTGGATTATTATTCCCTTCTTCACAGCACTCCAAGGAAATATGAAGACACTTCCCAACAAATGCCATTGGACACAAATTCCACACCAGGAACTACTCTCAGAGCCAGGCAACATCAGGATTTGCAGTGGCACAGAGGTGCATCTGTGATTATTCCCTCCTGGAAGGAGGAAGGGTGTGCCCTCCTTCCACCCACAGAGTCCTGGGGGATTGCTGAGGGCTGATCTCAAACCCTGAGCCCCAGGACAGTGACTCACCCCACTCAGATACAGAACAACCCGATGCCCTTCCCCAGCCCTCCCTCCCCAAGTTTAGCTGACAGATCACCTCCACTTCCTCACCATCCCCAAGGATTAACTAGGTGCTTTTAGCAGGTAAAGACACAAACCCTGGTTGGGGAGCCTCTCCCAGCTCAAGCAGCCTGACAAAAATCAAGTCACCCAGACATTTCTGCTTGACATCCCGGGAGCCCCCAGGTTGGCCCTCCATGACTTGTGCTGGATTTGGAGGGAGCTGATATAAAGCATCAAGGATGGTAAATCCTTGTGGAGCATGTAGATAAAACACTCTTCAATCATTAGGAACTAGCAGAGGTTTCCCTTCCTCCAGGGTGCCCCCACAAAGCAGGGGTTGGGAAGGAAGGAGCTTGGTTTCACCTGGACACAATCCCTGTGCCTGCAACACTTACCTGGCTGGCAGGGCATCCCTCCTCAACACAGCACAAGTGAGCATCCTTCAAAGCAAAGCCAAAAAATAGCCCAACGCTTGTTTTTCTTCCCCCATCTGACACAGGATTGCAGCTCCTCAGGCATGGGGAGGAGGGGGAGCACAATAATACTTTTAAAAAAAAAAATAAATACTATTGCTCTGTAGGCAAAGCTAATCCCATCACACGTTTTCTTTCCAACAGAAGCATGACAGAGCGAGTCCCACTGGGTTCTGATCACAACTAAACAGGACGAGGGGTTTTCAGCTCCCTTCTGTCAACACAGCTCAACGAGCAGCAAGGCCTCACCTCCTACAATCATTTAACTCAACGTCAAAACCACCCTGGTGCTCTACCCCAGCTCCTCAAAGTCAGCCCGAGCCTCAGTATGGCCTTGCACGGAAATAGGATTACTGTGGCCTGGAGGAAAAAAAGAAACCACAACATGAAGGTCACCCATAAAATCATTACACAGATCCCTCTTCCCCAGCTCTTCGAGTTAAAAAAAAAACAAAACAAACCAAAAACAACCTTTCTCAAAGCCCTCAACCTGAAAGTAGAAGCACAAAAAGATATGTACATTAATGCCATATACCTCCGTCAATTTTTTTCCTCGTGTCTTTAGAGCAGTTGTTTACTGCAGCCAACTGCAGAGAAATTACAGTAGCTTAACTCTCCAACTCCCTCTAAAGGATTAATCTTCCAGTGAGCATGCTCATGAGGGAGCTTTTTCAGCAGTTGCATCCATTTCATGAGTGAGGGCTGCTGCAGACATGAGGAAATGCCATTTCAGGGCTACGGGCAAAGCTAAGAGCCCCCAAACCAAGGGCAAAACCCCCTTCCCAGCGCTCCACAAAGGGTCTCTGCCCAACCCTCCACCTCCAACGGATTCCACGTTCACGTGCCCTTTGCAGGAAGGAGGGGGGGGTGGTTTCCCTGCGACACACACGTTTGAAATGTCTGACCTTGGCTTCTCTCTACGAGCTGGTGGACAGTTCACCCACCGAATCTGAAGGCAAAAATAGCTTCTTCTCACTGGCAGATTTTCCTTTTGCATCACTTCTTGGCTCGTCTTTGCTTTTCAAGAAAAAATCAGGAGGATAATTTGGGGTGCGGGGAGAGGGGGAGGGGAAGGGGGAACATTCAAAAAAAAGGAACAGCTTTAAAAATCTAGTTCTCAACTCAGCATCACAGTTGATAACAGATCCTGAGACACATTTAACTCCACAGATTAAGGACCCATGCAAATGAGGATTTGCTGGTAGACAACAAATCCAGTATCTAAACAAGGCTGTTCAAGTAATCTTGTCCATTCTCTAGACCACTGTAGATTAAACTGCTCTATTTGAGGAATTTCTCCCTCATCCCAAACAATGCACCTCGAATCAGAGCTTTCCTGATGAAAACAAAGCTCCAGAATTAAGGACAAATACACTTTAGAAACAGTTTCTTCCATTTTCATCTTCTCATATTCCAGGGTTCTGCCCTTCCCATTTATCTATTTTATGTCCTGTTGCTTAATTGTTCTTTGTAGCTGAAAGAGATCCAAGTCTCCCCCTCCCCCCAAAGGCTCTTATTTCAAGTTTTAAACCCAGCTTGAGTCTAGGACAGGTAGAAACCAGACTGCAACCCCTGATCCCGGGGAAAATCCAGAGGGGGCTGCAGCCCAAGGTGTGAGATTGCTTCCCAGACCCAGGGCCGAGCTTCACCCCAACCACTGCAACCTCCTAAACAGTTATTTGTTTTTTGAAAACTCTTGAGTGTCTTGGATGCCATGAGGCCTCTTTTATGTTTTAAGCCCTACACATGAATCCACCAACAGGCAGGATGTCAGGATAGTGTTAAAGAAGGGCTATGGCTGCATTTGACAATGAACGCTCACCATGGCGACAGTCTCCGTAAGGAAGGAGAAAACCTGTGGTGACACTGGATATTTTGCTCTGTTGTCACCTAAACAGAAGCACCCACAGAAAGGAAAACTCTGTTACCATGCATTAAAATAGATGCTTTGTTTTATTTAGAAAGCATCCAAACTGGTTGGTTTGGATGTGTCAGAGCAGGGGCTGCTCAGCCACCCCTCCCTATTCCATCCTTCGGGGACCTGATGACTGATGACTGCACTCATCCTGCCCTCCCTCCCATGGATCTCAGGGGCTGCTCAGGCTGCTCCAGCTTCTCCAGCGTGGGATCTGACCCTGAAAATCCTTCCAAAGAAAAACCCCAGCCTTCCAAGCAGGCAGATGTGAAACAGTCTCAACGCAGGAAGATCCTGTCCTGCACTTCCTCCTCCATCGCAGCACTAAACCCACGAGGGGAGGTGGGATATCAGATACGGAGTTACCCTGACCTGTCATTGCCAATCTGGAAACCAGTCATGCTCCCTGAGAGTTTAGACTTTGAAGATTGACTGCTATTGATTCTCCTGCAAGCAAACAGCCCAAGCTGGCAATCAGTCAATAATAAGCAATTACTCGACAGCCTCTTATCTGCAGATGCCAGCCCAGACAGCTCGATTCAGAGAGGCACCAGGTCAATAAATCAAAGCTGTTCTCAAATTTTAAAATATCATCATTTAAAAAACCCACCCAGCCTTCAAACTGGCTGGAAGAGCAGCCAGGTCAGAGGGATTCCTGCAGAACACTGTAGTGGCTATCACTAATTTACAGAGCAGCAGATATTATGTGATGTGCTGAAATCCACCCCGAAGCTCCTTACCTGACAGGAGCAGCGTGAGTTGCAGCTGGATAGAGATGATGAGAGAGAGAGGAGGAAGGAAAACCCTCCTCCTTCGAAGAATGACTTGTAGGGAAGAAGCAGAGCAAGGCAGACTTCCCAAAACACTCACCATTCCCAGCTGGCTCCCTGGACCCACCTCACTGCTCACCAGGAGCCTCCAACAAACACCAACAAAAGTGGGTTTAATAGCACCATGACAGCGAATCAATGGCACCTTTCTAATCCCCCTGCTGTGCCCTCTGTACCCTGGGTATCCAATTAATCATTCCATCTTGGGAATTGCATGTCTTTGCTTTTTCATGGCCTAAACATGATACAAAGGCTCCTCCTGCACATTTCAGTGTGACCCAGAGGCGATGCCTTAAACCCTGTGGTGCCAACAGTGCAACAGAGGAGAGAATCAGCCTTGCCAAGACTCATGGAGGCATTTTATGCTCCCAGTTCAGACTCCATTTACAGACTCATTTATACGAAAAGAAAAAAAACTGGCCTATATAATTTGCAGGAGACCACTGGAATGCAAGCCCAGTGCAATGGCAACCTTCTCTCTCTCTCTCTCTCTCTCTCTCTCTCTCTATCTATCTATCTACCTATCTATCTATCATTGCAATGCCAATGGCAACTTTCTATCTAGTACTGCAGACTCCAGAAGCTCTGGGGCCTTCACTGTTTATCCACAGGTTCTTGCACAAGTCATGGAAAAGAACAGCAGTGCTTAAATAATTCTGCTTAGACTGAGCGTCTCCAATCACAATGGCTTGAAAAAACAAGATTTGGAGACTAGTATCTAAATAAAAAAGGGTGACCCACTGGAAGCAGGATCAATCCCATAGCTGGTACTCCCTCTTCATACTCCATTTGCCACAAAACTCAGGGCACAATCTAAGTGTCCTCAGCCTTCAACACCTTCCAGAGGTCTGGGAGGGAAAGTTGGGTGAAAGGCAGCAGATAATGGATTACTTTAATTTTACTTGCCAGCTGGGTCAGGCTTCTTGAGGAGGAGCCTCCTGAGGTTTTCACCTCCAGCTACGCATGGTGCATTCAGGTCTTTGTTCAGCAGTGGCTGGGACAGCAGGAAACTGTGGGAAGTTATGCCCAAAATCTGAAGAGGATTTCTTCTCTTCTTACCCCCAGAGCACACAGGTGACTTTTACATCATCAGTCTGATCTGCACCACCGTGGCAAGGCATGGAAGAGCACTCAGGAGAAAGAAAAAAAGTGTAAATGTATCTTCCTGCATCTCCCTCACCATTTATAGAAAAGCCACAAAATGCCAGAGCAGCTGACAGGATCCCACAAGCCACACTGCAGAGCAACACTGGGCTCCTCAGTTTTGCAGCCTACCAGAATTTTTCTCAAACAACACCTGCAATTTTCTGGTATAAAACACAGACCCTTCTCCTTCCCCTTCCAAGGAGCAGATGGAGACCAGGTCAGTGCATCCATGCTGTGCAAGGGCAGTGCAGTGGAAGCACAGCTCTAAGGAGGAGCCTGCAAAGCTGCTGGAGTTGCTGAGCACAGAAAATGTTATTTATTTCCTCCCATGCTGCCTGCCATGGGCTTGCCTTGCCCCACTGCAACCTGTGCTGTCATACTCCACAAAGGGAAAACAACACAGCAACCTTACAAACCACAAACATGGCAGCAACACACGACTGCTTCTCACCTTTTAGGAAAAAAACAATGCCAGTTGCAAGACAACAAGACATCACAACCTGCCATTCATCCTCCTCATCTCAAGGCACAGCCATTTCATACAAAAGCTGGAGATCACCTGTCGTGCTCTGCTTCCTTCTTTCAAATGCAGCATTGTGTTAGCACCAGGATCCCGCTGCTTTGGGGCTGAAAGTGTTGCTAGAGCAACAAAAATGCTCGAAACTAGAGCAGAGAACAAAAGGACTCCAAGGCCCCACCGAGGATGTGATCAAGGAGACAGCAAGAATGTAAAATGGGACCAAGAGACCTCCCTGAGAGCAGGGAAACTGCCATCTCCAATCCTTTTGGTGGGCAGAATGATAATTTAGCAAGTAGATCATCTCAGTAAGAAATTGCAGCAGCTCAGCCCCGTGTCTGCTTCTTACCAGCCCCATGACTGAGCAGGGCATTGCTCTCCTCCACGATCCATTATTTCATGCCCAGCACACACCTGACATTGAGTGCAGAGAGGCAGGAATTAGGGACAGACCTTTCTGTAAGGGCACAGCAAATCCCTGCTTGCATGTCCAGCAGGTTGCCTTTGCAGCAGGAGACATGGTCAGAGTTCCTCTCCCTGGACAAATCCAATTCAGGTAAAATTCCAGAACTTCCATTAGACTGGGTAGACACAATCAGTCTCTTCATGAGATCCCACTGCACCTTGCAGGGGTTATCAGAGTGGCTCTTGTGGTTGCAAGGAACATGGATTTAGAAAATAATCCTCAAAGCAGACTGATTCAGAGACCTCCCTTCGTCCCCTCTGGCACCTTCAGCTCAGAGACACAGCACCAAAGATGTGTGGGCAGTGCCCTCGGTGGAACTGTCACCCACTGGAGCTGGGGAGGGGCCAGACAGCAAACATCAGTGATCACAACCCACTGTCAAAATCAATCCATGGAGGTCTGTGGTTGCTGGAGCACCATCCCCACACTGGAGAACTCTGCAAGAGCTCAGAAGATCTCATACTCACACACACATTGGGTCTGTTTTGCCCTGCACTGGTCACAAGGATCTGATAACTCTGATTTGTCTCTCAAGATAAAGGAACATTGTTTAAGGGGATCATCTTTAATGTAACAAAAACTGTCTCCCCTGTACCTGGTCTTTCTATCACCTCCACAAGTGGCTTTAACCTTGGGTTAACTCTGCCAACAGCTTCCAGAAGGCTCTGAGAGAAAAGTGAGCCCCTTGCAGGAGTCACATTTGCTACACAGACATTTACACCTTCCTGGCACAAAACCACTCAGACAAATTAAGGAGCAGGATCGGAAGGGAAGACCTGGGGGTGTCTGATTTGAAGTATGAAAGCAAAAAAGTAGTTGGGGGTTTTTTGGGTTTTTTTAAAACTTAAGCAAATGCTTTAGTGAAGCTGATGAAGACAAAAATTCTCAGGGTGGCTTCTGCAAATGAGTAGCTGGCTACAAGGATAGGTAAGGTAAGGCTCCAAACCTGGCTCAGAGCTGGCCTCACCTCCTTGGAACCACCTGCACAGGTTACAGACCAAGCAGTGCAGAGGATGAGCAGTATTTATCCACTTTCTGGATTAAAATTCAAAGGTGGAGAAGTCACATGAGCTGCTGAGGATTCCAGCCCTGAGAGGCTCTGGGAACAGATGGCCAAGCCCTGTGTGCTCAGCCCTGCCGGAATGCACGGGGAGACTCCAGACCTCAGGAAAACTGAAGGCTTTTGCTGTAACTTGATCCTGACAGCACGTGACTGTGCCTGTGACCTTCCAAACCAGCCCAGTATCAACGCTCAGATGTCTCCTCTGTGCCTGCTCACAGCTCTGGGAGGATCATTACCCCCACCACGCCCTGAGCCTTCCTCTGCTTTGCTCAACAGTGCCCCTTTCCCAGTGGGAAATGGTCCAGCCTCACCTCAGCTGGCATCTACAGTCCAGCTTTTTAATTCCAAAATAGCTTGTTCCCCATTTGATCCATCAAAACAAAAAAACACAGAGAAATATAAAAACTGCAATCACGTGGAAAGACAAATGCTGGAACTGTGTAATGTGAAAAAGTAAATTAATCCAAGGACCTGAAGGCTGGTCTAGCCACAATTTTTGCATCTTTATAGCCATCCTTGATAAAGACACCTTTAAACATGATAGTTCTGTTGAGACTATTCAAAGTTAGGCCAACAGAAGTGCTCTCCAACCCAAGGGACTTTGGTCACCCCACTTGTGTGATGTGCAGCAGCCTAAATGTGCTGATACCAACAGGGCTGTGCCTGGTGTCTTCACACAGAGAGGTCCAGTCTGGAAATCATCAGTACCCAAACACAATCTTAATTAATAGCCATTGCTTTCAACATGCAAAGCAACTGCCACGATCGCCCTGTCAATGGTTATTTCTACAGCTCCAGTGGCTCACGGATGAAAAGCTGATGGTAAAACGTGCCCTATCTCCTGCTCCCTGGCTTCACTGCTCTTCTGGGAAGGGTTGGAAAGAGCCCAGCTCTGCAGCAGCCCATCCAAAGGGGTCTTTATGCCATGGAAGCAGCTCGTTTCACTCAGGAGGGCTTATTTTGCCAGCAGAGCTGCACCCACACTCAACCCATACCAGCCACCCACGAGGCACATTCCTAGGTGGAAGCATGGCTCACACCTACCCACACAGCCAGGCTTGGATGTGCAGCCCTGTTCCCAACATCTGAGCCGCTGTGTCACTGACAAACAGCTCTCCCTGTAATGCTGAATGCTCTGGAATATCAGTAATTATTACTGGGATATGTTAATGTTTGCAAGATCAAAACCCACCTGTCTGGCTGTGTTGGGTAATTCCAGAGCAGAGCACGGAGCACCACAGCTGTGCTTCTGTTCCAACCGATTTGGGTCTGCTCATTCCCCCATCCACTTGTGTTCCTAGAAACAATCCCATGCCACAGGTAGATCCCTCAGCACACTCCAGGCTTGGAAAGGGTTTTTAATCTGATTTTGGGCACCACATCCCTGGAGAAGCTGCTGCCTGTCACATCAGCAGCTGAGAGGATCTAGTAGAAAAGATAGAGGTGTTAACTGCCCCTCCCAGATTCTGCCCAGCCCAGAAGGCAGGGATGTGATACAGCCTCCTCCTGTTGGGAGAGACAGATGTGCTCAGTGCCTCAGCACAGCTGGGGAGCTCAGGGGAGGAGACCCAGCCCCCAGATAGTGGCAGTGGCTGTGGGGAGATTAGCTCTGCAACCAAACGTGGGAATTCACGCGGAGATGGACAAAAATTCTGATTCAAGGATTCCTGGGGAAGGAAATGGACCAGATGATCCACTGTGGTCCCTTCAAACCTAACCAATTTCAGGATTCTGTGATTACTCATATCCTTGGGAATTCACTTGCAGAGGTGGGATGTGTCCATCAGTCCCCAGACAACAACGGAAACACAATCTGTTGAGACACACTGGCTGAAAATCCAAGGAACGGGTCTGGCAGAGGCAGGAAACTCTTTCTTTCCTCCTGCCTTTCCTCCTTGGGTGATGACACACAGGGATATTTCCAGCTAACACAACTCTTGGCCTACACTGGCCAAACCTTCACACAGCTCCGATAACGCAGTGAAAAAACAACTCTGGTTGATTCTCCTTCCATGCAATTTAACTTCCAGCACTCAGTATAACACACTCCTTCCCACTCTTGTGCCCAGAGCCAAACAAAGCTGGTCTGCTGGAGAGGGAGGGTTAAGTTGGATTTAAGATCTGCCTTCAACTCCTGATTGCAGCCCACACTGGAGCAGATCCCACCCAGGCTGAGCAAGAGACTGCAACCACATGGGTTTGTCATGCATGGAATAAAAGGGAGCATTGAGAATTCATGCCTGAATATTAAGATCTTTTTCTCATTCAAAAAAAAAAAATAAATAAAACAGCCAAATCAACCAAAAGAGTTTTTCCCAGGGTTTCTGCAAGGTCAGAGGCAGCCACAGCCAGGCTGTGGCCAGAAGGATCCTGCACTGGGACACTGCCCATGGCAGGGGATGCTGGTGGGGTGATCCAGCCCTTTTAATCCTCTCCCTGCTAACCTCCACTCCCCTGCCCTGTGGAACCAGACCTGAACCTCCAGCTGCAACTGCTGTGCTCTTGCAAAACCACGTTGAAGAGAACAAAACAAAACAAAAAAGAAAGGACACTTAGGTGACACTTTCAATTTTGCTTTAGAAAAGTCCTTGACAGGTTGTCAAAGCGGATTTGTTTATTAGAAGTGGGTTTTTCCTAGCAAGGAGCACAGAATGTCTGTACAGTAGATGCCATAATTGCACAGGTTTGTTAGTAATTGCCTTGACTGGAACAGGATGCATTAGCCTAATTTAAGAGTGGAATAAGAATGTATGAAAGATCACAGATCCCATTTTCAAGGTGAAGTCTGATGCTGCTATCCCAAGTCCAAAGGAGAGGTGCTGGACATTCAGAGTCACACTGGCTTTGATCACAAATAGTTCATATGTCACAAAGTGCTTCTAGAAGTTTTCTATTCCCTTCATCAGGCCTAGCCATGGTCTCAAAGAATGAAGCCAGAAACCAGAGCATATAAAATAATGAACATTATGTAACTCACCATCTCTTCCTCAGGGAGGATAATCTGCACATTTAAAAACTGACATTTGGCATTCCTACAACACTCCCAGTTAAAGGCTTCTAATATCAAGTCAGGCCTTAGAACTTTATAAAAATATTACCTCTTGTTTTACAGAGGGGAAAAGTATCACAGGCAGAAAAACATCAACCAGCCTTGCCTGGACACTGCTTTAAGTTCTTTTGTTTAAGCTGCTGACTGCCCAATGGCCTGGGTACTCTGCAGGGAGCCTGCTCTCACTGCAGCTGATGGCAAACCCCTCCTTGATTTCTGTGGGGTTGGATCTGGTCCCAAAACTCTTTTAAATGTCATACTCCAGTCTGTGTAATCTTCTGTCTTATGGAGGGTCAACGCTGCAAACTCTCCTTGCACTGAAGTCCTGTTATCTGTCTGCACTAATTCTGCACAGAGGGCATTTTCTCAGCCCTCTGCTCACACAGCCCCACATCCACCAGATGTAAAACCGGGCAGCTGCTCAGTAAGAGGGGAAAAAAATAAAAGAAAGCCCAAAGATTTACCTTTCTTCAACACTCCTAGTCAGTTTTTCCAAGACTCTCAATTCACACAGGGCTCAACACACACTCCAGACACCCTGGGACACAAGCAGGTTATGTTCTGTGCTTGCAAAGCACCATCCACACTTACAGGGCAATAAAAATTAGTTTAATTAATAATATACATCAGCAAGAGAAATGTTAATGAGCAGCCAGCGGGGGAGAAAAGGCCTGTTGTCTGATCTCCTTGTGTGGACTGCTTGCTTTGGCAGAGATCAGCAACTGCATCAGCATCACCATCGCGGGCAGGGAGGGCTCTGACTCATCAGGGACACACGCAGCAACCATTTACATCTCTCTTTAAAAGCAGACACTGTTGCAACCAGGAGTTACTCTTGGCAGCTCCACACCAACTTCCACTTGTGGAGTTTTGGTCATTTATTTAAAGAAGAATTTCGAGTATCCCTGGGCATCCAGTGTATAAATACACACTGACACGGGGCCTCCTCCATCATCTCTTTGGCCACGTCTGCAAATTCTACTTGAGCCACATCAGCTTCGAGGTCACAAGCACGTTGAGGGGGACAGTATCAAAACTCCCTGCTCCTGGGAGATCCCTGGGAATATCCAATCCCTTTCCTTAGAGTTTGCTGAGCAGAGGCACAGACGCTCACACCGCTGTGCTGAGGCTCAAGCAGACAATGGAAATCCTCCTTCCCAGTGTTTCTCCTGCTGCCTCCCCATTGCAGGAGGTCTTGGCACCCCAGGAGTGCCAGCCCAGTGCTCCCAGCTCCAAGGCAGCCCGAAAACTGGAGCTCATCCACAGGGCTGTGGGAGGTGGTTTCCCACAGCCAATGGAGGAGCTGCCGTTCCTGTTCCTCCCTTTCATCGGGAGCGTGGCTGGAAACAAAGGCCCGGTGGAGAAAGGCGAGTTGGCTGGTAAAACTTCCCAGCGCTAGTCAGGCCTCAAACCTGGCAAATCACGCTCATGCATCATCATCTCCCACCCTCCTCCACAGCCAGGATCACACTGGGTCGGTTTTTGAACACACACGTTGGGTGGGGATGGGGAGGATCTGCGTGTCCCGTGTCACTGCTGGCACAGCCTCGAGCCACAACTCCAGGACATTCATCATCTACACAATGTGCACCTTCTCACTGCAAAAAGCACCCAGCACCTGCAGCAGGAGGTAAAATTCGGGCCTGCTGTCACACAATTTGGGCCTGCAGGAGATAAATGATGTCTGTAAAGCAGCTGCCGTGAGGGCAGTCTGGAGGTTCGAGGAGACATCAAAGCAATGAGGTTTTCATAAAAGCCATAAATGATTAAGACCAATGTGCTGTTATCAAGCTCGAGCTGCGTGAGAAAAGGTGCTAAATTCCCTGAAACACAAGAATACAAACAGATCAGCAGCATGAAGGGGACGTTCTGTTGGGAAGGAGACTGTAAAACTCACAAAGAAAACCCAGAAAAAAGTGGGGGTTAGGCACGGAGTACACCGTGACAGAAACCTGGTCTGAATCTTAAAAAAAAAAAAAAAAACAAAAAAAACCAAACATGATAAATACAACTTGCAGAGGCTGGAAAACAGCGTGGAAATAAAAGACAGAATATGATCCCCCCTCCCTGGACTTTCCCAACACTGCACGCCCGAGGCTGCACTCGCTTCTCACCCCGTAAATTCCCAAACCCAAGGCAGAGGAACCTTCAGCAAACTTGCATGGAGCACTTTGTTTGCTCACTGGTGGCATCTCCCCGGTGCAGGGGGATGTTGATTAAAAGACATCGAGGCTCTTCACCTCACCTCTCCACACACACAGAAACTACAGGGTCTGCCACTACAGCAAGAGTAAATATTCCATCTCATCCCATCTTTAAAGGAACAGTCATTGTTTCTCCTCAAAGTGTGTTAAAAACCATTAAATATTCCAGACTTCACCTTCAGGCCCTACAGGACACCTTATAAACAGTCACCTTTGTGTAGTTAAGAAGGCACTAAAGCACCAATTTGAAACCGCCCTAGCAAGAGTAAAAAACACCCTCCCTAATCCAAGGAACAAAAGAATTTCTAATGTACGGGATTCACAGATCCTTAACATTTAAAACACAGAGCTGATAAAAGCTATTACAAACAACTTTGCAATTAAAAGCACCCAACGTGTAGGTTACCAGTTCAGCAGTGGCACTTTCTGCAGAGCCTTCTGGCTGTTGATTTAATCTATCAAATATTAATAATGCTCTTCAATTAATAAAATATTTAGACTCCTGTTTTATATCCTCATAATCTGGAGGTTTATGTGCAAACTTGCAGGCCAACCGGATCCTGCATGGAATCACACAAGGCAGCTCGCAGCCCATTGTTAATGCTTTCACCTCCCAAATACAAACATTCTCTTCCTTGCACTGACAAACCCACATTTGACAAGGCGTAAATTTGCTGCCAACCACCCCTGGACATAAGAAATGCACCAAAATAGAAGTTGATTTCTCAGATCCCATAAAATTCAAGTGACTTAAACACTCATCTCCTGGTTAGTGCAGGTCCCAATGACCTCCAGGCTGGAGGTGCTGCCCCTCCAGCCACCCCAAATCTTTGATTCACAGGGCATATGGAGCCACTGGAGCCTCCAGCACCTTCCATGAGTCCCTTCCATGTGCCTGAAGCAAAATTCACACACAGGGAATGAACTCGAGTCAAGGGCAGCCCAAGAAACATGCCTTGGGTGACACCCAGGAACCAAGATTATCAAGAGAGGCCAAATTAAACTACAGGGGGACAAAAAAACACTAAAAAATATACAGCTGCTCCCACCTGGGCTGATCTAATGCAGCATCAAACCTGGAGTCAGTCTGGAGGTTGGGCTTGGCTTTGGAATCACAGATTTGGGACATTTGCATTCACTAGACACCAAGGAACACCACGTTTCAATAACTCCCTCCCAATCCTGCAACACGCATACTTTCAATTCCCAAATCAACAGCTGGATGAAGCATGTAATTTTGAAACCCATTAATCCTTTCTAAGTCTTCCACCATGTGCATGTTTAATTTCCCACTTCTTGAAACAATATTATGGTTTTTGAGTGAAGCAAAGCTTCTGAATGCTCTGGGTCAGCAATATGAAACATCCCCAATTCCCACTGAAGTTGGATAAAACATTGGGGTAATTTGCCTTCTGGCTTTGAGCCTGTGGGAGAAATTACCTACTAAAACTTCCTCTGAAACTGCAAGGACTAGAAATGTGTGACTGAAAAGGAAGAAGGCAGTTCAGATTCTGAAGAAACCAGGAGCTCATGCTCAAAAATGAAAAGAAGGAGGGAAAAGATGTATTCTACTACACTCAGAGCTGTACTCAAATGCACCAGCAGATCATGGCCAAGAGTCCCAGGGGGACCAGGGCTCCCTTTTCCAAGTCAACAGGCTCAAATCCTTCTGTCCACATCTGCACTTAAGCTCTAAAATGAATTAAAAAGCTGAAGGAGCACTCTGAACCAGCTCTAACATAACCAAGGCCCAAGCACAGGCTGCTGCAGTTTGGACACCTGGGCTGTAATTCCCTCTTCCTGGAGGTGCCCATGCCCTCATTCCATGCTCCCTTCAGCTCCAGGGATGGCTCAGGCCATCGGATTCATCCTGGCTGCCCTCCTTTCTCGGAAGCAATAAGCACCACGTTCCTGTCCTTTTTAACCATAAGAGCAGCAGGAGCAGGCACCTTTTGCTGCAGCATCCCAAGGCTCCTGGATTGGATCTCACCCTTTGCCCCACACCACAGGGAATGAGCCTGTTGTGCCGTCTTTGAGCACCACTGATCTCCACTCCCTTGAGCCTCCTGGTCTCTGCTGGGGCTATGAATGCTGTACAAGCCCATAACCCCCTCCTGGGGCAGGTACTGGCCCAGCTGACCCAGGGGCACATAATCACCATCATTATTTTTATCCCCGTTCGCATAATTTTACATTTTCCTGTAACAAATGGGCTCAGTCACTCACCTGGCTCTGCTCTGAGTTTATCCATGTCAGCCTGGTTATCTTGCTCCGTTATTTACTTCCTCCCCAGCTGCACCACCTGCACGTTTCCTGCCTGTCCGTGTGCTGGCTCTGCAGGATGATGATCCGTAGGCAAACACCAGTGGACCTGAATTTTCTGCTCTACCACTCACCCGCCTCCCTGTCCTGAACTGACACGGCCTCCGAGAGCTCTCCCTCGAGAAGAAGACACTGCAAAGGATGCATTTAATATTTAACAATACACCTCCACCCCAAAGCCAGCCCCTGCTGCACACAGATGGCTCAGCCCCACACCAGGTGGGCTCATCTGGCTCAGGATGTGTCAGGTGAATTATCCTAAATGTAAACTCAGGCAGAAAGAGCTGGGAATGGAAGCAGAGACGGCCAGACAATGGTGGGGATCAGGCTGGGCATGAAGGAAACAGGAATCCTCTTGGAAGAACATTTCCTACTTGAAAAGAGGATGTTCTTGATACTTTGCCTATGTTAGAAAGTTTAAATGAAAAGCAGGAAAGCCTTTCTGTTTTAGAGGCAGCGATACCACACCGAGCACTTTTACAACACGGGTTAGTCTGGGTTTATGTCCTTCCCAGAGCCTGGCAGCCAAACTAAGACAGCAAACGCTTCCATTCCCTGTTGGATTTACTTCACCGCTTCAACCAGTCACCAGCCATCACCAATTGGGTGTTCTTGCCCACACACCAATGGAGGAAGGACTCACAGGACCCATTCCTGATCCACCTGACCCACATGCAGCTGGGTGAGCCTTTCAGCGGCAACCTTTGGCTTCCAGGATAGTCAGGAAGAGCCACTGAGCCTCTCACAGTCCTGCACAAAATATAAGCCCCTCTCACCTCCTCCTTTTCTGGGACACAAAGCACAGGTACCAGCACTTGGCCAGGGAAAAGCAAGAGGAATACAACCTCCTGCCACCCACTTCTGGGGCAGAGAGGGGAAGAGACAAATCACAAAGTGCCAGGCAAGATGATAAAGGGCAAGGCCACAGACTGGCATTTCAGATCAGTCCCTCATCATTCCAATATCATGCACTTTTGGAAGTGGGATATCCAGGGTGCTGGTACCTCGCTCTCTCTCAGGGATGCTCGTGGCCCAGCTGCTCCAAGGTGAGGGATCCAGCTCTACCTCCCAGCACAGCTCCAGTGGGTTCCCTCCATGGAAGAGCTGTTTGTTTTGCTTCTTGCTGTTGGGGTTTTTGCTGGTAATTGCATCTCTACCAGGGTTTGTGCTGACACAGCGCTGGTGGAGGGGAGAGCAACTGCTTTGCATTCATGGGCAGAGAACTAAGTCGGCAAAACTTCACAAACGTGGACAAGGCTCTGCTTTGGGAAGCAAAAAATAAGCTACCTTGGTCTAAAATCACCTCTAACCTAATAAAGCTATATCCACAGCAAGGGCTTTTATTACTATTTCAGCAAAGAAAAGCAAAAAATCATCATCTTCAGCCAGCATAATTATGCTGGAAGAGGGGGTTTTCAAGCATAAAGCAGGCCTTTGATTTTGCCTTGACTGACAAAACGTTCTTCAGATGTTCCCTTTAGCCACATTGGCTCAGTCACATCAGCTTAACACAACTGAAGGGCACTTCTAAGGCTTCCTTAAAGCCTCACAACATTCTGTTATTATTTAAAGTTTCTCTACATGGAAGAACAGGATGAGTTCCCAAAGGGCCTTTACTAACCCTAGCATGTGAGTACCCATGGCGAAAGTGACATTTAGCAGCCGTTTGACACAAGGTGAAACTGTGTCCGGGCCAGGGCAGCGTGTGATAGAACCCTGTTAACAAAGTAACCCCCGTGGGACCCTCACTGGGGAAAGATATAAAGTCTCCTTAGAAGGTAACAGAGTATAAGTATCAGAGAGGAGGGAAAAAACCCTTTCTTTGTACATACAAACCAGAGTTGAAATGTATTACTGATGCCCCAGGAGAAATTTAACGCAAGTGAAACACGGTGTGTTGTCTGTGTCCAGTGCGAGATGAACACACCTCGCTGTTCTCCCAGTCCTGAGGGAAGGAGCTGTTCTGCAGGACATGGACTGAGACGGGATCTGAATTAAAAAGTCACTGGAAAGCAAAGCCCTCTCCTCACCCACAAGAGTGAATGAGGGGGGACAGGCTGCTGAAAGCAGCACGGGGTTGTGAGACACCTGCCAAGCACAGAGTGGGAACCGCAGCAGTGCCCTCTGTGCTGCTGCTCCAAGGCACAGCCCAGCAGTTCCTGGCTTCTCCTGTGATCCCTCCTGCACTCACCAGCCTGTGACAGCAACCTCCCTCCAGGCAGGGACAGGGAAAATGCTTGGATGTGGCTGAATGTTGCCCCTTAATGGAGTGGGGAGGCAAAGAGCTCCAGCCGAGCCCACAGCACTGGCTGGTGGAGGGATAAGAGCTGGGATCAAAACCAGGGCAAAGAACTGCTCAGCCCCAGAGTCCTCACCCCAGCCTGGGGGGCTGCTGGGAGCCCAGTCCCTCCCAGATCCAGCCTCACCCAGGGTGCTGAGCAGCCAGGAAATCTGTCCTGCCTGCAGCTCACACACCGGTTCGTCGCTGTAAAGATCAAAGCTGCACCTCCAGAAATGAAGGTGCTACAGATCCCAACAGAGAGGAGTGGGAAAGTGATGGAAAATGCAGCGTGGCTTCTGAAGAGAACCACTTCATTCAAAGCCACACACGAACCTCCTCCTGCACCAGCCTCCCTGAGGTCACCACGAGCCCTGGGAAAAAGAGCGTGGCTTCAACCCTGCTTTTCCAAACTCACACCAAACAAGCATTTTGGGAAGCACACAAACACAAGAGCAGCTGATTTTATTCACCAAACTGATGCTAACCGGAGGAGCAGCATCAAATCCTTCAAACCTGCATGATCATAAAACTGGCTGAGTAAGGCTCAGCTCCTTAAAACTCAATGCCTTAAACTTTAGCACAGCAGGTCTAAAAGAGGCAAAAGCCCCAAACTGGACTGGATATAAGACCCCTGCTAAAGAAAACCAACAGCAAAACCAGACCTTTTGGCAGCATCATGGTTACTGCACCTCAGGGCTGCAGCACAACCCTTCCCCTAACACAGAGATCACCTGGGGCAGGTAATCAGAAGAGAACAACCACTGAAGTTCACAGCTCAGGACTCAGGAAGAACTTGGTGCTCAGAGAGATTCTCCCTCGTCCATCAACACTAAGATCTGGCAAGAAGCTGTTCTAGACTGGGAGTTTTTGCCTGGAGTTCAGTGACTGCCAACAGAGTTGTCTGCAGGTGGGGTGGGCACTCCCTGCAGACACACAGGCAGCACTTTTCCAGCCTGCCCACTCCCTCCCAGCTCTTTGCTGGGAGCAAGTATCTCCTCCCAAAAACACACCTCTGCACCTCCCCTGGCCAAGTGAAAGAACTTCCTCTTGCACATGGCAGGACAGCATGGATGTGGGATGTTGGTCCTTGCTCTCCCACACCAGCACAGGGGAAGCAAAGAGCTTCTTCTCCAGTCCTCACATTCCAGGCTGTTTGATACCAACTTCTTCCCCTCTGGCCTCAAAGGGGTAGAAGCAAAGGCAGATCTGGCCTCAGATATGAGTTCATGGGGGAGGGGAGGAATTAAACTCCAAATGAGTCACTGTTCCCTCCCCATAATCCACAGCAACATCTGTGGATATTATGCCTGATTCTAAGAGCAGTGGTTCTTAACGCTCTGCACGCAGGGCAGAGCCAGCCAGGACTTTTGGGAGATGCTTCCTAAAATAAAAAGGTGTGTGTCAGGAGTGATAAGACTGACCTGTGCATCAGGAGTTGATGAGTTATGAGCCAGCTCCTGCCCCAGTTACAGCCATGAAAGCAAACTTGGACCGTGGAGTCACAGAAGCATCCAAGGGCTGAGTCCTCTATCACAAAATTAACACCTGATCCCCTTCAAAAGCACAAAGGAAAGGCAGCAGGATCAGGCCAATTCTGACAGAACAGAGAGCACAAGGGAAGCCTTGGATGAACCTCCCACCGCGGATGACGGGCATGTTGTCTGAGTAATAAATTCAAGCTGTCTGCAGCACTTGCAGAGAGAACTGCTGGTGCCACAAACTTCACCCCATAGACAGCAGACATTCCAGGCCACAGCACAACCCTCTGAACACGGCACTGCAGAGAGAGAGCTGGGAAAGGCAGCAGCCAACCTGTCACCCCCGAGCAGGTGGAGGTGCTGATCGGTGACTGCACCCGGCCACAGTCACAGGGCACCCAGCTCTACTCTGTACATGAGTGCACACCTGAGCTGTGGTCTGTGTGTGTGCACACCTGTACTGTAGTCTGAGTACAACTGCACATCTATACCACAGTCTGTGTATGATGCACACCTGAATTACAGTCTTTGTACGAGGTACACCTGTATTATAGTATATGATGCACACCTGTATCACAGTCTGTGTATGAAGCACACCTGAATTATTGCCTTAGTATGATGTACACCTGTATTATAGTATATGATGTACACCTGTATCACAGTCTGTGTACAATGCACACCTGTATTATAGTCTTTGTATGATGTACACCTGTATTATAATCTATAATGCACACCTGTATGACAGGCTGTGTATGAAGCACACCTGTATCACAGACTGTGTACGATGCACACCTGCATGACAGTCTGTGCATGAAGCACACCTGTATCACAGACTGTGTACGATGCACACCTGTATGACAGGCTGTGTATGAAGCACACCTGTATCACCACCTCGTCGCTCTCTCTGTGCATGAGGGCTCACAGCCAGCAGCTGCAATCCAGTGTTCACCTGAGGGCACAGACTTACAAGAAGTTTATATTCTCTAGCAAACCTAGGCAGGAGCTTGAGCCTGGCAGTAGCCGGTGCTGCAGCCCCAGGTGTTCCCACATCCCTGCGGGGAACTGGGATCCGTGTCCGTGTCCAGTGGGAACAGCCTGCCCAGACAAGCTGTAGCTGCCCCATCCCTGCAAGTGTCCAAGGCCAGGTTAGACGGGACTTGGAGGAACGTGGGCTAGTGGAAGGTGTCCCTGCCCATGGCAGGGGGTGGAACTGGATGATCCTTAAACCCCTTTCAACCCCTTCCATAACCGTATGAACCTCTGCGCGCGGTGCGGCGGGGCAGCCCCGGCCCTGTTGGGAGCGCCCAGGCGCGTCCTCCCGGCTCAGCGGAGACCGCGAATGCCGACTGAGTTGGGAGGCAGCGGGTGCCGGGAGCGGCAGCTCCCGACCGCGGCTCTCCCGGGATGAGCGGCTCCCGGTCCCTGCTCGGGGCTCCCCCGCCCCGCGGGCCCGGGACCCTGCATGACTCCCGCCCGCCGCCGCCCCGGACCCTGCATGCCTCATAGCGCCGGCCCGCCCGCCGGTGCCGCCGCCGCGCCCGGCGGGGCCCCGGACTCTGGATGGAGCCGCGCCAGCGCCGCCCCGCCGCATGGGGCGGCCCCGGAACATGGATGGCGGCGCCGCCGCTCCCCCCTCCCGCCTCCGCCACACGCACCCGCTCCCATTGGGGCGAGCCCCGGAATCTGTATGGCACATACCACTGACTCGCCGTGGAGGGGTGTAACTTATACAGAGTCCCGGGCCCCCCTACACACAATGGCAGCAGCTCCCACATTCTTCCCCTCAGAGGAGTTGGACTGAACCATGGGGCGGCGGGGGCACGGCCCCCCTCCCGGCCCCCGACAGAACCCGCCTGGCCCTGGGCGATACCACTCCACGCTCCCCCATCTTCCTTCCCCCCGCCCGGGCAGATGGACGGCGCCGCTCTCACTCACCTCGGCATCCACTGTGGCCATGGCCGGAGCCCCGGAGCGCAGCCCCGCCCCCCCCGCGGCTCCTCACGCCTTGGCTCCGCCCCTCGCCCCTCATTCTTCTCAATGGAGACGCTCGGCCCCTCACGGCGCATGCGCGCGGCAGCATGGCGGCCCCCAGGGGCGCGCGGTCCGTACGGTGTCATGGCAGCGCCCGCGGGGAGGCGCCGTACGGGCGGTGGGGTGACACGGGGACAGGGGTGGGATGGGGACGGACCTCCCCAAACCGGCACCCCCGCACCGCGGCGCGGCACCAGGAGCTCCCGAGACCCAGGGGCAGAGGGGAGGAGCAGCCGCCGTTCCCAGCTGAGCACAGAATGAGCTCCCCGGTCTTCCAGCAGCACTTGGCCAAAAATTCTACACAAAATCCCTGCGAGGATCCAGAAAGAGTCAAAAAAGGCCCTCCATCCTCCTACCAAAAAGTTAAACCATTGAAAATCATCTTCTTTTGTCTCTTCTCCCGTTTTGGGGTTATTTTCCCACTTTGGGTAATTTTCAACCCAGCTCATGGAAGATCTTTGGTGTCTGTCTCACCTAAAGTCAGGAATGGGGCACAGGGAGCAGCTCGCCCTGGTCCTGCCCCATGGAAGGGTCATTTCCAGCCCTTTCACTCCCTTTCCCACACCCCAAGCACCCACAAGATCTTCAACCTTCCCAAACCCCACAGGGTCCCTCCCAATGCTCAGGCCCTAAATCCATGACTGTAAAACAATTATCCCTTTTACAGCTTTTTAGCAAAGCAGAAAATAGCAGAGAGATAAAGACTTCCAAGGGCTCCTTGGCCCCACAACTGCATCAGAAACCACCCAGGGAAATCACACCAGCCCCAGGGAGACACAGGGATAGGCAGGTACCTCTGCACCAAACTCCTGGGCAGGGGAATCCTTGTTTCTTGGAGGGAAACAGGAGCCTTTGAGTGCCCTGACATCAATTTACACATTCATTATCAGCTCTCTGGAGGAACAAACTCCCTCCCTTGGTCAGGTTTCCTGCAGCCCCACCTCCCTCCTCTCAGTGGGCAGACAGACACTTCTGTCACAGCCTCCTCATGAGGGGCAGCTCTGATCTCTGCTCCCTGGGAGCAGTGACAGCACCCAGGGAATGGCTGGAGTTGTGCCAGGGCAGGGTCAGGTTGAATCTCAGGGAAAGGTTCTTCCCCCAGAGGGTGGTTGGCACTGAACAGGCTCCCCAGGGCAGTGGGCACAGCCCCAAGGCTGCCAGAGCTCCAGGAGGGTTTGGACAATGCTCAGGGATAGGGTGGGATTGTCGGGCTGTCTGTGCAGGGCCAGAAGTTGGACTGGATGGTCCTTGTGCGTCCCTTCCAGCTCAGGATATTCTTTTTTTGCTTTTTAGTGAGATGCTCACCCTGCAAAGTTCTGAGTCAGGGGGGCAGCAGGGGGGAGACGTTCTCCGGAACTTCTGTCAGGTGCCAGGGTCCCGGGGGTTATCCTGCTCCCATCCAACTCCTTTACCCCATGGCCCCTCCTGTCCTGGCTGTGCCAGCCCTGGAGCCGCCGTTGTATCGGATGATGTTCTGACTGACACCGGGGGGTTGTGCTGGCAGAGCTCAGGGAGGAGGAGAGATGCCCCCGGTGCCCGCACTGAGCGCGATAAGGCGGGCTTTGGGACAAGTTGTGACAGCAAAGCGCCGCCGCGCTGCCGGAGCATCCCCAGCGGGGACCAGCACGGGCCGCGTGTCCCCATCCCTCAGCCCAGAGCGGGACCCCCGGAGCCCGCAGACACCCCGACGGAGGTATTTGCGTGTCTGTCTGAGAGCCCCCGATATGCTCCAGAAGCCCCTCAGTGCCTCGGGGAGCCCCCAGGACCCAACGAGCGGCCCCGGGGCCGGTCCGGGCGGGGAAGGAGCCACAGCCGCTCCCGCCCGGCAGCGCCGCGGTCAAAATAAGAGTCCCCGGGCCTGGGGACCCGCCCCCCGCCCGCCCCATCCCCTCAGAGCAGCCTCTCCCCCAGTTTGGCGGCGACAGCTAATTCATTAATTAACTAACTAACTAACTAGCCCCCCCGGAGATCCCCCCGCGCACCAGCAGCCCCGGCAGGGCCATGGCAGCGTCCCCGCGGAGCCCCCGCCGCGGTGCCCAGCACTGTGTGGGGACACGGAGCGGCCCCGGGGGTTTCTCCGCTCTCGGATGAGCTGAGCCGCGCAGGGAGGTGGTGGTGGGGTGCGTGTCCTTCCCCTGGGATCCCCTCGGAATGGGGTGACTGGTCCCTGCACAAAGAACCACCAGAATGGGGAGGCTGGAGACCTTCAGGTCCAGCGAGGGCCGGGTGGCACCCTGGACATCAGCAACATCCCCAATTAGGGATACTCCGTATCACCAACATCCCGCCCTGGGGATGCTCCACACGGGGTGTAGGGAACTGCCTGCCTTCATCCCTGCTCCTACAAACCACCAGCCCCCAGATCCCAGCACCCCGGGAGTCCCGTGCTGATCCCCGGACAGAGGTGAGGGCGGTGGGTGAGGCAGGACGGGCTCTGGTGGTTCCTCTCCCCTGGCGTTTGCTGGTGCTCCGTCTTTCCCGGATGGAGCTTGGGACGCTGCAGCCACCGGGACAAACTTCCCTGGGCCATCAGGGACGGGAGAGGCTCCCGCAAGAAGCAGGAATAACCGGGAACACACAGAGCCCTCACATCCCATCGCCACGGCCTTCGTTCCCTGCAAACCCATCGGCTTCGCCAACACCGGCGGGATGTGCTGTGCCGCGAGCTCGCTGTTTTCCTGGAGCAGCTGCTGCGAGTCCCGGGGGAGCGGCAGAGCCAGGACAGGGCTCAGGGCTCGGCCCGCGACAGGGCTCGGGGCTCGCCCAGGCAGTCGGGGCCGTCTCGCAGCCTCTCCGCGGCCGCTCCGAGCTCCAGCCGGGCGGACATCGCCCTCTCCCGCCCGAGCCTGGCGAGCGGAGCCGGAGCTGCACATCCTGGGATTCCTGCCAGCAGGAAGAGCACAACCCAACAGCCCCAGCGCTTCCTCCGGCCGCGTCCCTCCAGAGGGACCTTCCCGCGAAGAGTAGCTTCCCGTGAAGCTGTGTCAGGGCAGGGTCAGGTTGGATCTCAGGGAAAGGTTCTTCCCCCAGAGGGTGGTTGGCACTGAACAGGCT
>JAWWLV010000040.1:9516266-9527085 GCA_035041135.1 Platyrinchus mystaceus
AGGGTGGGATTGTTGGGGTGTCTGTGCAGGGCCAGGGGTTGGACTGGATGGTCCTTGGGGGTCCCTTCCAGCTCAGGGTATTCCATGGTTCTGTGATTCACCACGGGAATGAGCAACAGTTACTTCAACCCACCAGGGTCTTCCCACCCCAGCAGTTCCCCCCCTGAATCAGATTTTGCTTTAGCCTTGGCTGTAACCAACTTCCAAGCTCCAGCTCCAGCATGGATTCCTCCACAGACAGCCACGAGCCACTTCTCACCCTCTGTGCCCTCAGCACACAGACAGCTCTTCATCACAACCCCCTGAGCAAAACACCCATGGGCTTAAAAAAAAAAAAAAAAAGATCCTCTTTATTTACATTTCTCAGTTCTTTACATTTGGGGACTTAAAACCCAGGACAAAAAATATTCCCCAGAAGCCGTGGTAAACATGGAAAACTGTAGTTTACATTGGAAAACCCAGTAATAAATTGCACAGAAGTCTTAGGTTGTACAGAGCCATCACAAATTGTTGTATAAAACCCCAAAGTCTGTAAAGAGAACCACAGGAATAAAGAATTACAGCCACGAGTAGTGGTGCAAGAAAGGGCACAAGTTTTGAGGGTTTTACCCCAGTTTCTCCTGAGGAGGAGGGATGGGACATGCCTGTTGCAGATAAGTTGGAAATATTTTAAAATACAGAATAAAACCCAAACAGAGCCCACAACACCCTGTATCTTCTCTCCTGAGCTGGCTCAACAGGAAAACTTCCTAGCGGGAAATATTTACTTATACAAAACTCCTGAAAGTTCAGTGGAAAGCTAAAAAATGAATCGTTGTCCAAGAGAAAGAAGAACATTCACATCCCCGTCTCCTCTTTCCCCATCTCCTGCAGGCAGTGGGACAGCAGGTGCCACAGCAGAGTTTGGTAGGACACAAACAACACTGGAAAAGCCAAATACATGGAGGTGGAAAATGTGGAGAGCAGGGCAAGAACAAAAACTTGAAGGACAAAAAAGAAGCAGCAGGGGGAAAAAAAAAGAGGACTGGTGGTATTTTTGGTATTTTCCACTGAATGCTGAGTTTGGAAATAATTAACTCACAGGCTTCTCCCGTGCCCCACTCCTCCCCCTCCCCATTTCTAACAAACCCAGAAACAATTGCTTGAATGATCTGAGCTGGGAATTTGAATGAATTCCTCCCAACTGCTGAAGTTTTTTGCCCAGAGCTGGTTTCTGAAAAATGGGCTTTTTTTCCTCTTTGTGCCAGAGTTCAGGAAGAGGAGACAGGGATGACCAAGGGCCTAAAGGAGCTCCCCAGGACTTCAGGAGGTGGAAGCCAGAGAGGCTGCAGAGAAGAGATGCAGCAGTGAGGCAGAGGAGAGAGGGATTGATTCTCCCTGGATTAGGTGAGTGGACAAACCCAGACCCAAACCTTGGGGTTTGCCCCCTCATGCTCAGCCAAAGCCCTCATATTGTCCAAGGACTTGTTGCCACAGTGCCCTGAGGAAACAGGTGGGCTCAAGGAGAGCTGGACTAACTCCTCCATCCTGCAGCCCTGGCCCATCCTAGAGGGCTCCCTGAGCCATGGACAAGGCTGGCTGTGCCAGGCCTCCCTCCCCTGTGCAGTGCAGGGCCGGGCAAGGCTGGGCAGGGCTGTTGGCAAGCACAACTTCTCGCCTGTTGTGTCCCCTCACTTGCACAACACCGAGGCTGCTCCGAGGCCAACTTGGGCTGATAACCCGTTGCAGCCTGGCCAGAGCCACCTCCAGGGCTGGCAGAGGCCCCTCTCTGCAGGGTCTGTGCTGTGCAGCAGCCCTGGCATCCAAAAGGATGAGGTGTAGCTCCAACTCCTTCCTGCTCCCTCCACAGCCGCCAGTGGTGGCTCACTGGTGAAGAAGTGTTCCCACTTGCTCCTTGCTTTGCAAAGAGGACTCTGTGTACAGCAAGAGGTGCCCAAGGACCATTTGTAGCAAATATAATTTGGGAAAGCAAGCTGGGGTGCATGGGAGCACTGCAGAGATGGGAGTGTGTGAGGCACAGCTGGGTTCTCCTCTCCACAGCCTCCACCACGGATGGTGCATTCCCAATGTAAAGGTAAAACAAGGAGCACAGACACTGACTGGGGGTCTGGCCACAGTAATCAAACACCATTCCCATTTTCCAGCCAAGGAACATGGGCTGGACACATCACCAGCAGCCCAGCTTCAGGGATGGAGAGAAAGGAGCAGCCTGGCCCTGGCTGCCTCTCCCAGAGCCTGGCTGGGCCAGGAGCCTGCAGCCCAACCCAGCAGCTCCAGAAGCATGGACAGCTCATAGGAATTTTTCCAGAGGTGTGGAAGGGATTTGGGTTGAGGCCTGAAAGGAAGGATAGGTACAGCCAACAACAAGCAAAGCCAAGGAGCTACAGGCTGAGCCAGGCAAGACAGTTCAGCTGAGTGGGAGGAAGAGGAAGAGCACCAGGGAAGAGCTGTACCTGCCTTTGACCACCTGCAGATCCAGAATGCTGCTCATGGCAGGCTGGACCACCGGCCAAAGTTGATTCTTAAACCATGGAAACTGGACAGAAGCATAAGCTGAGCAGAGAGTGAGGAAGGATCTGTGTGTCCAACACACAGACCACACCCCAGGCTACCTGTGATGAAAACATTTAGGCAACACCTCAACACTTCAGACATGGGATCACCAAAGGGTGGGTGTGGGGAGGAGCCTTCTTCTATTTTTAGTAAATTTATTCCAAATGGCTCTGACGGTCTCCAGCCCTTCCAGGCCGACCTTGGCTGTGCCATCTCCATCCTCCTGAAGGGAGAGTCCACTCTCCCTTTCCTCTCTGCCAGCCCAGCCCCGGCTTTGGGACACAGGGATGGGAAAGCAGCAGTGCAGTGGCTGCTCTCTCCAGAGCCAAGCCCACATGGTGCCAGACTCCCTGCAACCATCTGGAACTGTTAGCCTGGCACTGCAGTCAGGACACACCAGGTTTACTTTCCCCAAGCTGCCTTGGCAAAGGTCACTGTCCTTCCTGGTGAGAGCAAAAAAAACCTCACTTCATTCTGTAAGAAACCAGCAAGGTGCATTCCTGGATTTGGCATGAACAGGCACATGGAAAAGCATCAGAAATGGATGAAAAAAGCACAGCATTTATCTTAGAATAATTTATTAAATACAGCATTAAAATTTGTATTTATGAATTCAATCATTAAAAACAAAACTTCATCTCATACATATATATATATGTATATATATATATATATATGTATTCAGGGACAATGACAATCACTCTCTCAGCATCGGTGCATGTTGTGCCAGCACTGCTCAGAACGGCACCTTCGCTACACTACCCTTAAAGCAGTTCAACACTTAAAAAAAACCCCCAAACTCAAATAAAAAGCATTTGCAAAGAAAGAGTGCAAAGCAGGGCCTGTCCCAGCTGCCTGCAGGGTGTGCAGAGGTGGGCTGAAACAAGGAGGCAGCGGCTGTAAATGCTCCTAAAGGGCTGTTAGACATTGCCTGCCCAGCCTGGGCCATGTGGGGACCAGCTCCGAGGTGCCAAAGGTCTGGAGGCCGCAGTTCCAGCCGTGGCTGGGTGACTGTGGCTCTGAACCACGTGGTTTCCTCAGCTTGGACAGGCAACACTAGGCAAGCTAAACAAGGGGGGAATAAAAGTACAAAAATGAAAAGAAAAACCAGCTCCTTCCCCCGAGCTGCCGGGTGCGAGTGAGGCGCAGCGGTTTGTGTCCCCACACGCTCCTTCTCCTCCTTCTCACACTCTGCTGTGGCTCAGGGGACATGCAGTAAACCAGTACCAGAGCAGGCCCTGGGCCAGCACCCTCATGTGCTGCCTGGGCAGTGCCAACCACTCCTGGAGAGATCCCAGGCTGAGCCCCCAGAGAGGGTGGTCCCAGAGGGAAGAGTTTCCCAGGCAGGGCCCTTGGGCAGGCTCAGAGGTTGCATCAGACAGACTCTTGTAACTTGATCATAGGGTCATTCTGGCCTGGGAGGAGAGGGCACCTTGCAGGGCACACGGGATGTGATTCCCCTACATGCAGAGTGAGCAGCACTGTTATCCCAGGAGTGAGCCAGGAGCAGGGATGGGCTGTGTCTGACAGGAACTTTTCTATGCTGGAAAAGGGCAGAAGGTGGGTGGTGGGCACCCCATGGAACACCAGGCTCTCCCCCCACAGCCCACCAGGGCCTCATGGGTTATGAGCAAGTACCCCCATGAGCTCCCCACTGCCACAGGGCCAAAGGCTGCCAGTCACTCACCCCACAACACAGGTACAGCGAGGGCTTGTGCTTTTGGCTTTCTCAAAGTCCCTGACCTCCCAAACCTGCTTACTCCAAGAAACCTCCTGCTACCCTTAAGGACCTATGAGGACAAGGAGGAAGGGCTGTCAAAACCATCTCTGGAGAGCACATGGCCCCTAAAAGAGAAAGCCCACCCAGCCCAGCCTTCCCCTGCAGTGGAAGGAGCGTTTCAGATAAGGCATCACAGGTGCTTTGATAGTAAAGCAGTTAGTGTTGACTACAGTACTGGAACAGGCTGCTGCCCAGGGCACCCCGGGGGCACAGCCAGCTCTCCAGCACCTGGTGCAGCAGCAGGACACGGGTCAGTCTCCCAGACCTCTCCTACACCCAGGCAGGCTGCTCTGGCTGCCCTTTTTTTGGTTTTTTTACCCCCTCCCTAGAAAGAGACTTAAAAAGCCCAGGCTGGGATGTGCCAGTTCCACCCCCCAAGCAGCCAGAGAGACAAGAAGACGCCTTGTGCTGTACCAGACTTTGCCACAGGCAGGTGCCCCGTGGCACCAGGGTGGGCAGCACCAGCAGGGCTCGGAGCAGGGGAGGGCTAGTTGCCATTGCTGATGCTGGAGTTGGCACTGCTGCAGCTCTGCTCATAGGATGGAGGTGCCTCTGTGGGGAAAGGAAGAAGGAGAGCAGTTATGGTGGATGTTTGGGAGGTTCCCTTTTCCCCAGATCATGTAACCCAGTGCAGAGGGAAGCAAATCACTGCCACACATGTGTGACACACAAGCACTGCCTACCAGGACCCCACAGCTGAGACACATAGGGTTTGTGGGTGCTCACAAAGGACTTGAGCCAGCCAGTCCCATCCCTGCCCTGATGCCTACAGGGGTTGAAGTCATCCCCTCCCAGTCCTGTTCCATTCCTCCCCTTCTTTCACAAGCTTCCCCCTCACTCCAGGTGACCCGTGCTCTGTGTGCCCCAACCCAGTGCTGCAGTGACACACGGAGTGTCCCGTTACCCCAGTGCCAGCAGATGGGCTGCTCTGGGTGCTGACAGACAGTGCTGGCCCCTGCCATCCCAGCATGGCTCTGGGACTCCAGCACGCTGGGATTTCCCCAAGCTTCTCCACCCTGGTCTCTCAGCTCCCGCCCCCACAGCCCGTGTGCTCAGAGCAGCTGCAGGCCCGCTCCAAGGCAGGCAGAAGATCTCAGTGACATCACTTTCCTGGCTCTGCTCCCACCAGCCTCACCACAAGCCAGGGAGTTTTTCTATCAGTGGGAGGCTGAAAGCTCATTCAAGAACAGGGAGATCCTCTCAGGGCGAACCCGGGGCAGGTACGGGTGCAGCCGTGGGAAGGACAGCCAGCTTTTACAGCTGGAAAAGGGGAATCCTCCAGAGGCTAAAGCAGGCAGAGAGATCTCATGACCCCCTCTGACACCAGCCTCTGGCAGACTGGCATTCCCAGATTCCTACCCAGGTCACATCGAGCAGAGAGATCAGTGGTAGGAGCCCTTTGCCCCCCACTGCCAGCCCTGTCAGACCCCAGGAGTGCTGCTCACCATAGGGGTATCCCCATGTGCTGTACTCTGGAGGCAGGATGAGGGAGCTGGCTGTGGGCACGGGCACCACGTTCCCCTCAGCGTAGTAGGGGACAGTGGCTCCTGTGGACAGGCAGAGCGTGGGGTGGTTTGGGGAGCCCGTCTGCTCCGAGTCCGCCCTGATCTCCTGGAAGCTCAGTCCTGGGGCGTAGCTGAAGGGCTGCTGCTGGGAATGGCTTTTGGTGGGGATGGAGATATTGTCCATGGGGTGATATCCACTGGCAGCCTCCTCTTCCTCTGGGGGGGCACTGGGAACCACTGCAGATGGGATGTGCTGGATGGAGCGGGAGGGACTCAGCGGGACCCTGTTCACAGCAATGTTACCAATGTAAATGGGGAGAGTGACAGAAACCTCTGGGGACTTGAGGGACACCTGAAAGAGAAGGAAAAAACAGTGGCATCCTCATGATACAGTGCAGTGGGAAGGTTCATCTGATGTCAGGACCACCCACACCACACAGCTACAGAGCTCAGAGACCGAGCTCAGCCCAGGAGGGAGCACAGAGCCACAGCCCAGGGATGCTCCCCAGGAGCTCTGCTGAACTCACTTGGATGTAGTAGTCGATGTGTATGAGGCTGCAGCCCTGCAGGATGGACTGGGGCAGTGCTGGAACCAGGATCTGCTCCTTCCATTCCGCGTGTTTCCAGGCTTTCACTCCTGAGCCTTCCACCTCTGCAATGGTCCTCAGGTCGTAAATCCAGCGCCTGGATTTATAGGCCACTTTCTGTACAGACGGGGAACACACAGGTGGCAGAGAGGCTGCAGATGGTCTTCTGTCTCCCACAAATGTAAGTCAGGACATAAAACCACCCAACTGCTTTGTCAAATAAGCACAAGCACAGATCTAACAGGCACGTTGCAGAGCAGGAATACCCATAGTTACATGATAGACTGAGTAGGTGTAAGCAAGACAAGTTCTACCTCCTCTTTCTGCAGGAAGGTAGAGAGAAACAGTCAGATTTGGCCTCCTCGCTGCCACCTCCCAGCCCCAGGCAGCAGAGATGCACACAGGGGAGAGCTGCCACCAGCACAAGCCCCAGAATGACCCTTTGGGATGCTCACCTGGAGCAGACTGGCTACCACAGCGCCGGTGTCCCGGCCGGATTTGTTCTCGATGTCCGTGCGGAGCTGGATGGCCTGGCCCACGATGTACCCCCTCAGATCCGATGTGGCCGTCAGGATGATGTTGCCGCTTTTCACAAGCTTGTAGTTGAACTTCTTGGTGATGGACATGGTGTTGGGCTGCTGCAGGACAGCAGAGACAGAGATTTTGGCTCAAGAGAGTCAGAAACACTCAGAGATTTGAAACAAGCAAGCAGAAATATCTGGTCTGAGGGGACGCAAAGAACCAACAACCTGGCACTGCCACACACAACAGGTCCCACTGCTCCAGCCCCCCACTTCTCTGGTCCTATTAGTTGCTCTTCCCTCCAAAGCAAGTTCTCCAGACCCAGATCTCTCCAAGCACCTGAAGCTATTAGCCAACACGTCTCTCTGCGTGCTGAAAATTCACCTAAATCTTTCAAAGCGACACACAGAAGAGTCAAAAATCATTTGGAGCAGGGGATGATGGCAAAGCAGGTCAGATCAGGAGTCCTTATCCTGCTGTTGCATAGTCAGAGAGTTGTCCTACCACACAGTGACTCCACAGACAGCAGGACAAGGACAAGTGCTGAAGTGGTGGCACTTCCCAGTCGTGCCCCTCCTCATTCCTACCTCGATGTCAGGGATGTCGTTCAAGTTGAGAGGGCAGAGAACGTAGAAGATTTTGTTGCATTTGTAGTCCTTGGAGAAGCGAGGTGTGTCTATCACAGCTTTCACCTGATGCAGGACCTTGCCAAAAGGGCCTTCAAATGATGTAGGAGCAGAGGCTGGAGTGGAGAGAGAAAGAAAAGGATCAGAAGGTTGTGACAACCCACCCTTAAGGGGAAGGAAGCACCCAAGGGTGAGTCAGGCCAGTCTCTGAACTGGAAGTATAGTGCCTTTTTAACAGCCTTCCTCTTTTTAACAGCTTTCCTCTTCACCTGAGGAGTTTGACAAGTTTCCCCCAAAAAAGACCTGGGTTTGAACACTTGGGTCACTCAGAGACCTTGCTGCAACCTCCTTTACAGAAGGGATCCTCTGCAACCCCAGGTGCAGCAGCAGGGATCCTCTCCCTGAACGCACTGTGTGCAGGACCCCTGTGCACACCCAGAGCTCTCAGGGTCACCCTCAGAGAGGCACCAGCCACAGTTCCCATCTGGCTTTGTCCCAGTGCAGAAGCTCCCACCCGTTTGAGCTCTCTGAGCCTGACCTTACACTCCTCTTGTGCCTCCAGGCCCAGCTGTCACCCTGCCTCTGTCACCCAAGTCCTTCTCAGCACACCTCAAGAGGCTGCAAAAGCCAAGGCTTAAAGGGAAGGGCCTTCAGCCACTTTTGTGCATCTTTACCTGGCAGCAGGAACTGGAAGGGAAAGTTGTGCTCTCCAGGTGTCAGGACCCCTGTGGAAAAAAAGAGTAAAAGGTAAGTGGGACAGGCTGACAGGTCTTGTAGGGTGTGATCTTGAGAGCACAATCTTCTGAGGAGAGAGGCCACCACCCAGGGAATCACACACACAGCTGCCTACAGAACCGGACAACTCCAGATCCAATGGGCAGCACTTGAGACAACAGGAGAACCTGCTGCCACCCACCTCTCCTTGGGACAGATGTTTATGGTAAGATACCCTGTAAATCAGGTCTTTTGGGGCAGGGTTTAAGGGATCCCAGTGTCATGGCAAGTGGTTATCCATGGACTACCAACACAGGGCACAGAGCAGGGCTGCTGTGTGTTTATTTTTCCCCAAGCCTTCCCCCTCACAGGCAGTCAGGGGAAAGGTGAGAAAGCACAGGCACTGCCCGAGGGTGGTACGGGGGTCTGGTGGGCACAAAGCTCACCTCAAGCAGCCTCAGCCACATACCAAGCCCCTCACAGACTGCACAGGGTTCAGGAGCTGGAACCAGAGGTCCATCCACCTCTGGTCCCACAAAGGGACCTGCAGTCCCTCAGCCTGGCTGCTTAGACCACAGGAGCCGAGGAAAATATTTCCACAACATTAAAACCTCAGCACTTGTTTTCTTCAACCATTGCTCTGCAACAGAGGCCTCGAGGGCACAGAGCAGAGCCAAGAGCCAAGAGCACAGCCAAAACCACAGCTACAGATCCAACCCCCCAGCCCCATCCACCCTTCAGCACTGCCATTCAGATCCCAGATTCCCTCCCAGGGCAGTGTGAAGGCTGAACTGGACCCACAGTGTGATCCAGTAACATCAGTCAGCTCCCAAAGTTGCCTCCAGTAAGAAAAGCACTAAGGTTTACCCACATTTATTAAATCCATGTACAAACAGGAGGTTTTGTTTCTAAAGCAGCAGTGCTGAGAGGAGACCTGGATGTCTGCTTAATGGAGACATTTGTTCTGCTTTGTAGGATCATTGCTGGAGGTTCCAAACCCCTCAGATTTGGCTGGTTCCTTTGTTGATGCAAGACGAGGAGACAGCTTGCCTGTTAGCAACGCTGGCTCCGCGGAGCTGACAGCGAGAGAGCCCTGTCAGGGGATTAAGTGGATTACAGGGAAGGGGGAGGTGGGGAAGAGAAGGGTAAATCCTCCCCACTGACACCGCACTCCAGGCAGGAGGCTTGACCTGTGCATGGTTCAAGTTATGGAAAGCTGGACCTCTGCTTCTCTGCTCGCTCAGCCACCCCACGGGGACCTGAACACACCCCAGTGAGTGCCTGTCCCACCCACAGCACCGGGACAGGCGGGATAAATAACCCAGCAAGCACCTCATCACTCCAAAGGAAGGCCGGGAGAGAATCAGAGATGCCTATTTATACACTTTGTCCTCACAGAGAGCAGCAAGATTCGCTCATTCCCATCACCTCCCTGCTGATTCCCCCCCTCCCGTCCCCCAAACAAACCAGAACTATGTAGGCTAAAATGCAGCGCTCGCTGCCGTCGCCAGGTGGAGGCACAAAGTCGGGCTCTGCCAGGCCTGAGGCTCGAGAGCTGGGCAGGCACGGAGGGAGGCAGGTGTGGGACAGCCTCTCCTTTCCCTTCCTGGGAAGCCTGGCTCAGGTAAAGGTGCCGGGTGAGATGCAGCAGGTGCCTTTGCCTGTTGGTTCCAGGATAAACTCTGGCTGATATGAATAACTCCACTAAGCCAGGGTTTGTTTGCTGCTCAGGGGGTTTGCTTTTTAATGGGCGTCATTCAACACTGATCTTACACACATTATCCTTATTTTTGGAAAGTGAGTCGATAATTGGAATGCATCGACTCTCCTGTGCAGCTCTGCAGTAAGGGGACTCTCCACCTGAAACGGAGAGGGAGCAAGTTCTGCTTCTGCACTGCAGGAGGGAGAAGGTGGGAGTTCCAAAAGGTAGTGGTCACCAAGTTTCCACCAAGACCTGAAGAATTCCCAGCTGTCTGACCTGCAGAGCCCCATGTGAAGGTGCAGGCAGTGATTTTAAGTCTCCTGTTGAGAAAGTGAAACTTTATAGCCTTTCCAGGTTTCTTAGGATGAGCTCACAGACTCCACCAAGTGAAAGTTCCTCTTTGACATAACAGGCAGCACCATCCAACAAGTCATTTCGATCAAACTCCTGCCCAGCTCAGGTTCACCATCAGAAATCTGGACTGGAAGTGAACATTTGAGCACTTCACAGTTTCTAACTCCCTGCAGAGGCCAGGGGTCCTTCAGGCCCTGCTGCTCACACAGCATCCCTGAGCAGCTCTCCCAGGAACACACAGGGCCAGCAGCACTCCCAGAGGAGGAGGTTTGGCTGTCGGAGGCACCGTGTGACTCGGAGACATTGATGAAGTTTCCACACAGGGAGACCAACCTCTGAGTAAGTTACCAGATAAGAACTGCCCACAGCTCAGCCTAAACAACCCTGATAGTCCAGACCAAGCCCAAGTTCCCAGAGACCTGTTGGTGTCTCTGGGGAATTGCTGTGACCCCACGGAGCAGCCCCCAAAGCTCTCC
>JAWWLV010000040.1:9540574-9570425 GCA_035041135.1 Platyrinchus mystaceus
GAGGTCTCCCCTCAGTCTCCTCTTCTCCAGCTGAACACACCAAGTGCCCTCAGTGTCCTCACATGGCTTCAAATCAAGGCCCTTCCCCATCCCCGTTGCCTCCTCTGGACACTCTCGAATGGCTTCACATCTTCCTTACATTGCGTCCCCCCAACCTGCCTCAATATTGCAGGGGAAGCCACTCAGGGCAGAGCAGAGCAGGACAATCCCCTCCCTGCCCTGGCTGGTGATGCTGGGCCTGATGCCTGCCACAAGCAAGGTGGCATCCTATGTACTCTCTTGCTCCTACCTGGGCATACCACCACGTCTCTGGGCTCACAAGTCTGTCCTGCTCTGAGTTAGCCCAGATAACACAGATGGATCCTGTCAAATCAAGCCCAAACTCAACCTCTTCACTCCCACATTTTCTCACACAGAAGATGTGAGTGAGAAAAGCCCAACGAAGAGCCGGGGAACATTCCCATCCTTGAGGAGCAGCAGCCCCTGAGCAGGCTCCCCCTCAGCCACAGGAGTTTATAGATCCCCACCATCTGTTGCAAGGCCCAGATACGGGGATGCCAGGCTCCCATTCCAGCCTTGCTGCACTGCGCTGTGGAGATGCTCCTGTTCCTGGGAGGCAGGTGGGTGGGAATGCTCAGGCACACACACATTGTGGCCCAGCTCCCTTCCCACACAGACAGACTCAGCCACAAAGTGGCAGTGGGTTTGCAGTCTGACACTCAGAGCCAGCCCTTGGCAGGTGAGCCCTGCTGCCATGGTTAAACACCAGGGCTAAAGTCAGCCCGTGTCCAAAAGTCTCCCTGCAGCCAGCCCAGGGGTTCTCCAGCACTGGCTTCTCCGTTCACCACTGACATCCCAAACTGGCTGGTTGCAGCCAGCCTTTCCCACAGAGGAGGGACAGCTCCTTGACGGAGAGCTCTGGGGTTCTCAGGAGTCTCAGTCCTGCATCCCCACGAGGACAGCTCTCTCCAGCCACATTCCTGACCATCACACACCCTGGGGCTGCCATTCCAGGGGCATGAGGGCAACAAAAAGGGCAGAAAGCAACATTCCAAGCTAAAAGGCTTGAAGGGAATTTCACAGCAATGAAACTCTCCCCATTCTTCTACACTCCCCAAAGCTCTCAGCCTATTATCACCAGGCACACCTGAGTCAGCAGATGCAGGACAGGTCTTGGAGCAGTTCAGAGATTTGTTATGGAGCACCTTCTCCAACCTGCTCCAGAATCGTGAGCTCCCCCCAACTCAGTGAGTGAGAAATGGGGTGGCCAACAGCTCTGAGCACAGGCATTGCCCCATGGCTGGACACAGGGATCACATGTCCCAGCTCATCCCTCAGGCTGCTGGAGGAGCCAGCAGATCCCCAGGTCCACCCACTCGCCCCGCAGTGCTGGGGGCAGCAGGTCCAGGAGAGCCAGACAGCCCCCCACTTTCATCCCCACAGCCCAAGAAAGCCTGGCAGCCACAGGGGTCTCATTGCCCCCCAGTTATCTGTGAGGTTTCAGAGGTGCCCAGTTCAAAAAGGTCAAACCATTTATCTCATTCCTAACCAGGTTTCGGAGCAACTAACCAAGAAATCAGCCTCTCCGTGGGCATCCCATGGGCAGAGTGAGATACTGGGGACTTGCCTGGCTATCATGCACAGGCTGCAGAAGGAGGGATAGGGGTGTGTGACAGGTACAACTTGGGTGGCTCTGGGGGCAGCTGCAACCCAAAAATGGCACTGGCAGGGCAGGCCTGTCAAACTGGCACCACCAGAGCTGCTGCAACAGCAGCCACCTGAGGCACAGAGATTTCAGCCTGACTGTCAGGAAGAAAAATGTACAAACTGAGCCTCTCCAAGGAAATCTCTGTGCAAAGGTGCAAACAGAACAAGTATGAAAAGTTTCTGCATCAGAACAGGTCTGTTCCAGTTATTGGGAAGCCACTAAAAATGCCTCTGGAATCCAGTACTACCAGTGGCCCCAGTCACCACGCTCCTGCTCCCTGTTTACCCAGGGTGATTTGAATAAATATAGGAAAAAAACAAAGTCCAAACACCACGAGGGAAGTGGAAGGGGGAGGCAAAGAGTAGCAAGTAGGGAAGAAATGAATGCTGAGGCCATGCAGAAGACAAGAGCCCTTCTCCCCCGCAGTCCCTCGGGGATCCAGGGAAGCGGGCAGCTCCGCATCCAGCCAGACACATCTTCAGCAACACGCTGCAGCACCCGCCAAATGCTGCAAATAAAAGGAGACAGCTCAGCCATATCCATCTCTGCACCAAGTAAAAATAGAGATGCCAGAAGCTGGGCACGTCTGCCTTCTTCCAAGGTGATTTGAGGAGAGCAGCAGGAGACTTCAAATTATTTTTTCTCATGACCCAGTGAGGTGCCCTTCTTGGGGGAGCTGGTGATTCATCTCAGGCAAGAGGAAAGCACAGGACACGTGTCGCCTCCCCTGCCAGGGGCAGGTTGTATGTGCACATCCCTATTTCCAAGATCCAGTCATGTCTTGAGCAAGCAGAGACTCACTGGCCATCCTGCACTCAGCCCCAGTCCCAAATGAACTCCTTTGGCATCAAGTCCCATCTGTGTCACACACCTGCCACAACAGGTATGGGCAGAGGTGGAGGGGAAGATGATGCCAATATCTTGGTTGGTTTGGTTTTCTGGGGTGAGCAGGGGAGGCAGCAAAGCCAGTTCATAGAATCACAGAATACCCTGAGCTGGAAGGGACCCACAGGGATCATCCAGTCCAACTCCTGGCCCTGCACAGACACCCCAACAATCCCACCCTGTCCCTCAGAGCATTGTCCAAACATTCCTGGAGCTCTGGCAGCCTTGGGGCTGTGCCCACTGCCCTGGGGAGCCTGTTCAGTGCCAACCACCCTCTGGGGGAAGAACCTTTCCCTGAGATCCAGCCTAACCCTCCCCTGGCACAACCTGGTACAGCTGGGGGTGGTGGCTGTTGCATTTGGCAGCAGCTTACGCAGGACAAACAGACTGAATGTCCCATCAGTCCCTTTCCTCTGCAAGGACAAACAGAGAGCTGGTGACAGAGCTCTGTAACAGCACTTAGGAACAGCCCTGGGGTGCTGCCAGCCAAAGCCTCCCTGAGTCACCACGTGGCCTCAGCCCTGCCTGCTGGACCCAGAGGCTCCAGCCATCCCTGGTGCAGGGAAGGAGGGGCCCAGCCCTGTATACATGGGGTGAGATGGATGGCAGAGGCAACCCGTGCATCTGCAGTGACCTTCCGCAGGACAAGGGACCAGGGCACGCGTTTGTAACCAGAGGGTATGTGGGGACTGAGACACCCTTTGGAAAACTTGTGTACCCCTGAGTGCAGATAACAGGGGAGCAGGGGAGGAGAGAGTGTTGTGGGAGTCAATCAAGTCTGCAACAGAGAAGTCTTCATTTCATGGCAACCAGCCACGGGGAGCCAGAGCCCCCTTTCCTCATCCCTTTCCATCAGAGCCACGGCAGACAGTGATCACTATTTAATTAGACTCCCTCAAGCTGCCGTCTGAGCACCCAGAGCTGCAGGGACTGAGAGCATCCCACAAGCTGAGAATGAGCCATTTTCCATCCCAAGGGCCAGAAACAGCCCTGGAAGAAGGGAGTGACGGATCCCCCTGAGCCCCAACCCCTTCCAAACCCGTAGCAGTAGGGACCTGTCCTTAACAGAAGGATGGGCTGTTGCAGTGGCAGCAGGAAGTCACCTCAACACAGAACTGCAGTTCCACCTTGGAGTGACACCTCTGGGTTCAGCAAAGATCACAAGTTTGGGTACTCCCTGAGATCTTCCAGCCCTGTAGAGGCCCTGCCCTCAGTCTGTATGAAGATGAGGGGTTTGGGGTTACCCAAACTGCCAGCAAAGCAGGACCAGATGGTGCTGGGAAATGGAAAGCCTGGGAGAGAGCAAGACCCACAGACAGAGCAGGTTACTCTCAGTTTGCAGAGAGTGGGTAATTCCTAGAAAAGTTCCATGACAAGTGGACACCAAGGAAACTGAAACCCCAAAAAGGGGCAGGATGAGGCTTTTGTACTGCTGATGGCCTTTACACAGAAACACACCCATACAACATCAGACAGAAAGGGCTCGTGTCTGCCAAGCAGGAAGGCTGGGAGCTCACAAGACACACAACTCCCTTGTGCATGAATATATTAAGACACTACTAATTAAAACAACAGCTCCTAATTAATTCTCAGATGTCCCCATCCTTCTGGGTCCATCCTGTCAGTTCTTGAGACACAAATAGTCTTGAGCATTTCACAAGTCAGTGAGGCAAGAACAGAGCTTACACCAAATGCTGGAGGCAGTGGTGGGTTTGGCACAAGCTTAAGGATTGTCTGGGGAGGTTTTTATCTTCTTCCTTCCCAAGAGCCCAGCACAGGGGCAGGAAAGGGATTTGGCCTCTAATGTGGAAGGAGAGGAGTTGTCTAGAAGAGTAGTCTGTGCTTTCCATCTCAGCTCAAATCCAAGCCTGTAGCCAGGCCCTAGGAGGTGACTTATCTGGAGCTGACACTCATGGAGCAGCATCTCCCACAACACCAGCAGCCCCCAGCACATGGAGGACTTGGCTGCTGCTCCCTGTGACCAGGGGGGACATCCCACCTCCCACAGCCTGCCAGCCCATCACACAACTCACAGCCAACACAGCTCCCTGCTCCAAGGCTGCAGACAGGCTCCCAGGGAAATACTGAGTCCTTGCTCCAGTTTGACCCATCTCTGCCCCTGTGCTGCTGCCCATGGCAATGCTTCTGCCACACACAAGCCCAGCTGGGGCTTAGGACACCCCTGCAGCCCCCTCTGCACTGGCTTTAGCATCATTTAGCCCTGAGGAGCAAGCTCTGCCACTCAGTCATTTCTTCCCCAGGCTGGCACATGCCCTCTGCACCCTGCAAGAGGCTGGACCAGCCAAGCCCCTCACGGCAGTGAAAGGGACAGTCCCTCCCTTCCCGGCTCTGACCTTTCAGTGAGATGATTTCTAGGTCAGCAGAGCCCTGCAAGCCCAAGCTCAGCAAACTCATCCTAAGGGCCAGCAGTGCCAGTTCTCCCTGGCTCTGTGGCAACAGAGCTGTACGTGCCCACTGCCAGGCTCAGGCAGGAGGATCCACCTGGATGTCCCACACAGCCTGCAGGAAGCACAGCCCCACCCAGCAGAGCCCCACGCTGCAGGAAGGCCGGAACAGCTCCTCAACACAGCCTGGAAAAACTCCACCTGCAGCAACCTCAGCTCTGCCACATGGGCAAAGCGACCCACAGCCATTACTTTGGCCATGCAGGAGTTATTTTAGCCCAAGTCCAGCCCAGCACGAGGGGAGGGGCAGGTATGGACACACAGAGGATGTCCTCATTCTAGGAATGCAGAAGTCTCCAAAGGGAGGCTGGGCAGGTGTGTGCCTGTAGAAAATCAGGAGAACAAATCTTTTCTGAGCCCTTTCCCAGGCAGGTCTATCCTCCCCCACCTCTTCCAGCACCTTCTTCCACCACACTGAGAGCAACAAGCAAACCTACATTTTGCTGCTCCTCCCCTAAATCAGGGGTCAACGAACGCCCTGAGAGAAGAAAGCAAACTCTTGGGCTCCTCTTTAGAACAAACTCCTGTTCAAACCAAAGGCTTTTCTCCCTTGTGGAGCCAACAGGTTTATTTATAGCATCCCAGTGTTTTATCAGCACGCTGTCTGCCCTCGAAGGAAGGGGGTCATCTCGAACATCTGGAATTAAATCCTCAGCTGAGCACATTTAACGAGCCTGTCTGTGCACATGTCGGGCTGGGGGTGGAACAAGGCCACCAATGAACAAGGCCACAGGGGAGGGGGACAACCACGTGCCACAAAGTCTGTGCCTTGGATCTGCTCCTTAGCAACAGGCATGAAAACACTGTGGCACCTGCACACAGGGCCTGACGGACTGCACCCCTCACCCATATCGTGCTGCTGCTGCCACAACCACCTCACTGCTCCACACACATGCTCCAGAGAGGGGGTGCTGGGGGAGTCACTCCTCCAAAACTGCCTCTTGCAAAAACAAGGCAAGTTTGGGGGTTTTTTAAGCTTCAGGCTGATGTCGTTCCCAGTGTTGTGCCATGCAGAAAGCCTGGGAAGAGGGGGGAGGAATGGGCTTGCTCTGCCTTGAGAGCCCACAAAGGCAGAGGAGGCTGTACCATAACAGGCAGGCAGAGCAGGGTCAGTGGACATGGCCTGGCAGTGGCTGCAGAGGAAGCAGGGAAGGAAAATGTTGTATCGACCAGTTTTGGGAGCCCAAACGCTCACCCCATCCTAAACAGATGGCCTGTTTGACTTGAACAGTCCAGCAAGGTTGGACACAGGGCAACCCTCAGGTCCTCCTGCAAGGAGAGCAACTGTGCACCACCCCAGCACATCGAGGGACTGTCCTCTTCCTCCCAAGCCATGGATGGAAGCTGCAGGTATCTCTGCATGCTGAGAACAGCCAGATCAGAGCAGCAGAGGAGGCACTGCAGGAATCTATCTGGCAGAGAGAGAGGCAGATCTCACAGCTCCCCACAAATATCTCCATGCCAGCCACCCACCTCAGCCACATTGCCAGCACTCACAGCCTCCTCTCCCAACATCCATCCCTCTGAGAGCTGGAGGGGAAGTGCAGAGAGGCTGCAGAGCAGCAGAAGGCTGGAGGAGATAGTGGCAACGTTTCATGTGGATCTTCAACCGCTCTGGGGTGTGCAGCCAACTTTCAGTCTCACGAAACTTCTTTGCTTTGTGCTTCTATGGACAGAAATTCAGAGGGGGAAACTGTGACCTGTTTGGAGTGCATGTCTGCCTTCTAGATCCTCACTTTTCTTCATCCCATCCATGAGAGACGAGTTTGTGGTGCTCTTGGGTGGGATGGACTGCAGTAGGACCAAGCTCCAGGCAGGGCCTGCAGCTGCCAGCCTGGTACAGGAACATCTCATATTTAGGATCTCAGCGAGGTCCAGAAGAGCTTTACTCATCATCCCCTGCACAAGACAGGTCCTAGTTTACTCCATCCTTCTCAGGGTACCCGGGCAACTTAAACTGACTTTTGTGAGCCCTTAATTTAAGTAAGATATGCTCTTCAAAGCAAAACAAGGCTGTGCACACATAAGCAGTCAGGGCATCCTAATTTTCAGCATTTGGCCCCTAGAACAGCCCTGTAGGAAGGGAATGCAAGTCCCAGATGCCCAGTGTGCAGCCAGACAAGTGGAGAGGAAGCAGAGTCAGCAGCTCGCCCCTGCTCACAGGAATGCTGATGAATGCCAGGACCTGCCAGCACTCAACACTTCAGCCAGCCAGGGACCACAGCCACCCTTCCTTGGGCTGAGCAGCACTGAAACAGGAGTGAGGAACCTCTTTTTTTTATAGCCTGCCCAGAGTGAAATAGGTTTCCACCCAGCACTTAGCACTACTTTAGGCCAGAGCAGTTAAGATATTCTGGTACATTCAACTTGGCTGTCTAAAAAAGGAAGAACCAGGCAAGGAGCCCCACCACAACCTACCACAGAGCACTGCAGGTCCCAGGAGGGATGTGCTGGATGCTTTGAGACCAGTCAGGTTCAGGGTATAACCAAACTAACCCTTCAAACTCATTAACTCAACCATTCTTTCCCAGCAAATGCAAAGCCTGGCAGCCTTTCCCACCTTGCTGGCAGAACAAGCCACGACTCACAAGGAGCAGCCAGGGAGGCTGAGCCCTCTGATGTCCTGGGAACACACCTCTGTGAACGACCACCACCAGCTCCACTCTGCTCTTCCCACACCCCAGAGCAGGTCTGACCTGCTCTTTCTCCCAGACAGCCCCTCTGCCCTTGCCACAGGAGCATCACCCCTCCACGCTGGGTGGAAAAGCCACTGCAGAAGATAAACAGCCGACTGATCAGGTTTCCCTACTCACCACAAAGAGTTTGATTCACCAGAGCCTACTCCCTTTTCAGACTCCTTCTAAATAAAGGCTTCAAAGAGTTCTGGAAATTCATGCTTAACAGGCTTACAGTAATACCAGAGCACAAGAGCTCCTGTGGGCCAGACTCTGCTATGGGACTGGGTCACGCTCATTTTTTATTGACACTCTCAGATACCCTTTTCTAGGATTTAAGGCTAAAACAGGTCCTGCTCATTTTGGCAGACCCTCGCTGCCACTCATGACAAGCTGGACACTGCTCTCCTGGTCTCAGCAACACACAGCCCTGCAGATGCAATGCAGAAGCTCAGGAGAGGAGATCAGGCTCCTTCACCCCTCCTGGGCCTCAAGGGATGCTCCTGCACATGAACTCCCCAGAACCCACTCCCCATCCTCAGAGAGGAGCACTTGCAAAGTCAGTTCAGCACCTGGTGGGACAGGAAAGGCCTGTCACAGGCTGGGCACCCCCCAGCTGTGCCTGGGGCTGGAAGGACTCGGCACAGACAATATTGCCATAACCCAGTGTCCGGAGCGAGCCTCTGCCTCCACGGCACTGAGGACAAAAGCAGCATGTTTAGGACTGCTCAGCCATCCTGGGAACAAGAGTTTCAGGGTGAGTGGTTGAAGCCCACAAACGGGGAGAGGAGACAAGAAGCGTGGAGAGAAGGAACCATGTGGAATTGCACCGAGGTCCATCTGCCCTGCTCCAGGCACTGAACTCACAACTCAGCAGATAGAACTGCTGAGACACCTTCGAATGATTTAGTGCTGCTGCAGCTCCCAGGCACGAGCCCAGAGCCAGCTCCCCTCCTCCCAGCAGGGGAGGTTTCAAGTGCTTTTTCCTGAAGAGCCTTATTTACAAGCAGTAAAGCAACCCTGCATTTAGCGCCTCCTCACTCCGCCCAGGTACCGGCGCAGGCAGGTTCTCCGGTGGCGAGGCAGGAAGGCACAGCGTGGGATGGGAGATCCCAGCCCCACCTGCTCCCCACTGGAGAATTCACACACCACACTGAGCTCTGGAGCACTGCTTTTGCACATCTCAGTTGTCAAGAAATCCCCCAACCCCAGCATCTTCAGAGAAAACAGCCAGAATCCACTTCACTCTGCATAAGACCTGCTCCTATGATTTTCTTTGATGCCATTCAATGCAAGCAGCTGGATTCTCTATTTATAGCAAGATCATCAGTTTGGAAAGATGACTTATGTTCTTGTTATTACCAGAGCACCAGATACATAACAAATGCTCGCTGTGCTGGGAGTGCTACAAGGGGGTAAAAGTGCTCACAGTCAGCCTGGGCACTTCAGAGGTCCAAGCAGAGAGAAAAGAAACATCCGGGACCTGAGCTGAACCCCTGGCCCTGACATTCAGTCCCCTGCTGACACTCCCCAGCTCCTACCCACACACTGAGTTTCCCTCCCCGGAGATGTTGTCTTCCCAGCCAGTTTTATCCTGTTCTTATTGCATTTGGGATTCAGGTAGGTGTGTTTGGGAGGGATGAAGAGTGAGCTGCTGCAGCGGTGTCACCTCTGGCCCAAGCTGCTGGAGCCAGAACGACCGAGAACACGGTGCCGTCAGCAAGAATAAAGGAGTGGAAGTCATAAGCATTAGTGCTCCAGAAATGATTCATGCTTCTTGGAAACAGCTTTTGCTAAGGATATCTGATCAGCTCCAGTTTTTAAGGAAGATTAAGGTGCTCAAAGATCAGGGTGTTTTCAAACTAGGTCTCCAAATAATTCCAGGTTGGCACATCTTGTCGAGGGGGTCAGGAGCAGCATCCATCCTTACCTCAGGACACCCCCACATCCTCTCCACTGCCATCAGCCAGCGTCTCAAGGTCCCAATACACCTGTGGGAGTTTGCCCAAGCCATGCAATGCAACCACATGGCACTGAACCAGTACTTGATGCTGGGCAAAACAATACCCAGCCACAGGTACTCATTTTCTGGTGAAAGGCCTCTGCCCACAGAGTCACCCACAGCAAAGCACCTCTCTCACACCTGACACTGGCACTCCATCACCCAGTTTTAATTTGCCATCAGAGAGAGTTGGGCATGTGAGCTGCTGTTTAAAAGCCATCACAAGCAGACAGAAGCCTGAACATCTCTGTGGTTTGAAGCCATTTCACTTCTGTTTCAGATCCTGGACACAACTCAGAGACTCTGAGCACACACACAAGGCAAAAATCAGCTGACTGGCAGCACTCTGGTCATTTGCTCATTTTCTCCTCTCCTAAGCAGTTTCCATTTCTAGACAAGAGATTTGAAGAGTGACAGATTTTAAGAGCAGCACAAAGACACAATTAACTTTCATAGTAATTCCTGTTGCCAGACTCCAGAGGTCACACCAGTAGCCTAAAGACTGTAGGTTGGATATCTCAGCAATCAGCCCTCAAGGAAAGAGGCACCAAATCAAAGCCCAGCCACTGGCATCCTTGCCAGGCTTTCAGAAGTGGCTGCCAGGAGCAGGAGGAGGAAAAGACTTGCCCCAGTGCCTGGCAGAGCACATTTCTCTATGTGTTGGCACAGGTCAGGTCTGCAGCAGCTTCACAGCACAGCCCAACCACCTTACTTCCTTCTCCTCTTGGAAGAACCTGAGCATCCCCTCTCCAGACAGCAGAGGATGATCCACATGTCACAGAATTATGGAATATTCCGAGCTGGAAGGGATCCACAAGCATCATCAAGTCCAACTCTTCAGTCCACGTGGGGATCAAACCCATGATATTAGCACCATGCTCTAACCAACTGAGCTCACCGCAGGCTCCATCCTACTCTTACTGGCCATAAGAGTCTCTAGCAAGTCAAGTGACAGCTCTGTGTCTTCTACAGTCCTGCTTCTTCCCTGGGGATGACTTTCAGCACAAGATATTCCACTGCACACATCAAGCAGAGCACACCCATCCCTGTACCCACACCTCCCTTGGCAGAGGGGCTGGCCCGAGCCAGCATCCTCCCTGGCAGCTCCTCCTCACCCAACCCTGCCAGGGATGGGGAGCTGCCTCAGGAGGAGAGGAATGGAAACCCACAGGCTCCTTTGTCCCAAGCCAGGGAGCCTCCCCTGCCGCCGACCTGACTCCAGCCCTGAAAGACAAGCTACATCTCTGACAGCTCTGTGCTGCTCCGGGGAAGGAATAAGCACTCATACCCCGTTTGTCACACTTGGAAGCAAATCAGATAGACAGAACTCCACTCCACTTGTCCTCCCATTTTGTTAAACAAGGGATGGGAGGCCGTGGCACGTCTCCTCGCCAAGGAAAGCAGCAAACAGGTTTTCAGCTGAGCACAAGTGCTGTGCGGGCGGGGGGAGCGGCAGAGAGGCAGCGACAAGAGACACAAACCCACCTCGTGATCAGTTATTGACTCCAGAGGAGCTGGAGCTCTCTCAGCAAGCCAGCCAGGAGAGCAAAAATCCCTCTTTTGTTCCCCAGCCTCAGACAGACTTGGCCACACAGCTCCCTGCTGTTTCGCTCCACACAATGAGAGAGAAAGTTAATCCACCTCTGCTAGAGCAGGAGCCATCGAGGAGCATTCCTGCACGGCAGTGGCAGCCTCGCCTCACCCTGGCACCCACCACTGCCAGCGGATACCAGACGGCTCGAGGACCTCACTGGGCACTGCCAGGATTGCCAGGGATAGCGGCAGCTTTGGAGCTGCTCCTGCTTTCCAAACCCCACAGGCCCTTGCTCAGCTCTTTGGGTGCTGAGCTCCCTCCCCACACCACATCCCAAAGCAGGGACCAGCCGTGGGATCCCTCCTGCCCCGATTGTGTGCAGGTGACCTGTGCTGCCAGCACAGAGATTTCAAATCCACCTTTAAAGACAAACTTCTGACTCAGGATAGAGCCACGTTCAGACTGCTAAGCAGGGACTGAATCCATCCTTTCCCAAGCAGCCCAAGCCACAGCCTTTCTGCAGGAACAATGTTTTCCACTGTATTAGAGGTCAAGTGGTAGAAGGACGGTGGCCAACAGAGTCCTTTGGTGTCACCCCTTCCCCTCAGGAAGGGCACAGATTACACACACGTCAGAACCACCTTGTGTGTTAGCCAAACCCAAACTTCTTCCTACTGCCTTCCTAGGGAACAGAAGTCATCTTTTAGTTTGGGCACATGACTCAGGATTCGACTGATCTGCTCCCCATCCCCCTTCACCACCAGCTTTCTCTGTTCTCCTTATGAGAAGTGAGAATATTTACTACATTTAAGATCAGAGAAGGAAATTACGATTCACAGGCTCTCTGCTCTGCAGAAATGGGAATTATGTATCTGTATTTTGAGAGCGTGAACAGACACAGGTACCTGTGTCTGGAGCTTTGTAGTTCAAGGGAGTGATTTTAAACTCAAGTCATCCCTGCATAAACCTGGACAGCTAAATAACAGAGCAAGGAATAGCAAAGTGCTGAAATCTGTTCCGGAAAGCACTTGCTGTTTCTTTACTCTCAGTGACCTGGCAGAGAGGGCTGTTATTTTAACATTACACTTGTTCTGGTGAGAAGCCTCACTGAAAGGCAGGCAGAGGGACTAAAATAATCCATACAGCTCCCCTGGAAGCCACAGAGTTGAGAGGAAAGTGCTCCAGCATCCCCGAGCAGCACAAGCCTTTGTTCCTGCACAGCTCCTGCCAGCAACAGGGACTGCCTGCCCTGCTCCAAACAAACTTCCCTCCTCCCTCACTTCCCTCCCCCCAAATTAACTCCATCTCCAGCTGTCCCTGTGCAAGCTTCCTGTAAGATTAATTATTCTTTGTACACCCATGTTTGATGATTTACCCAGCAAGCCAGGCACAATGATTAGGAATTCCCTGTTTCCATCAGTGCTCTCCCCTGAGGCTCACAAGTTTTCTGGGAAGGTCCTTCACCCTGGCATGGCCAGAGGGAGAAGTGTTCCTCCCCAGAAGGTCCGTGTAGGTCACCAAGGACCAGTGACACTGTCACAAGGTCAGCTGAAGATGATGTGCTCCTGAACAGCCTTCATTACTAGTCAGGAGGGCTGGCACAGATGCCAGCGGGAGCACTTATGATCCCCAAAGGTGTGTCTCCAGCTATGCTGTCCTATGACCCAAGATTTCTAGTGTGTTTAGCAAGGCAGAACTGAGCTCTGTTTGTTTGCGTTGTCACCTTTCAGAAGGTGCTATTTTCAAGACCCAAAAGTTACCGTGTGAAGAGTCATCTACAAGCTTGTTCTGTCTGTGATCTCACACACCACAACCCTGAGCCCTCACCACACCGGGCTTGCCTGGCTCAGGAAACAGAAAGTACCAAATCTGGGTGCTGTGGGCCAGAACTGCCAGGGGTGAGGACTCCTGGGAGCTGCTTGTTAGTCTGAAAGGTCACAGCTGGTCACAGGTGTGGGGGTACATAGTATGTAAGATAAGCTGATGCCACCCACCTCTCCCCGCACCCCAGCAGAAAGCCAGAGTGTGTCAGAGGTTGTGTGATCCCTGTGGAGCTCAAGAGGTTTGACTGCTCCCTTTAAAATCTCTTCCCAGAAGTTAATTGCTGTTAAAGGGTGTTTCAGCAGCTACATGAGCCTCTTCCTCTGATAGTGAGATATTTCCTTCATCCAGAAGGAAGGAGAGGAATCCAAGAGACTCCCCAGCGCCAGCGTGGAGGGTTTAAACACCAGAGACCACAAGCTACAGGGTAGGAGGGAGAACACACAGCAAAGAGCCACCTTGCACTTGGCAGATATTGGCTTCATATCCCAACATGACTTAATTGGGTGAGTTCAGACACCACTTATGGAAAGTTTCCGCCCCAGCTTGTGAAGCCAATGCACAGGAAATTCAGCCTAAAAGAGCTGCTCAGGTCACCTCTCCACAGCAGAAGCAACAGCCACATGGAACCCACCTCAATTTTTGGCTCTGTGCTTCTGCCAGTTTTCCTAGAGCCCTGCTCAGCTGCCCCAGCTCTAATCAAAATCCCTGCACTAGCATCAAACACCAGATGTCACAGCCAAACCTCTCCTGGGTTCTGTACCAGACCAGACCATGACATTTCACAGAATCAAAGCAATAAGGAAGCAGAAAGAAGGTCTAGAACAAAGAGACACCTTCCCCTCTCCCTACAGCAACCGGGAAACACACCAGGAAGCAAAGGAGAGCTGGTGTAGAGCAGAACCTGGCAGGTCCTCTCCAAGATGGGAGCTGTAGAGGCAGCAGCAAGGTGTAACTGTGGCCAGGGGCCAGCACATTTAAACTCTCCAAGGCCAAACACTCTAATCTCTCCCAGGAAGCACCTTCAGGAACAGGGGTGGAAACCAATGGGATGGGCCGGAGGGTGGATGTCAATCAGACATCGTTAAGAACATCTTCGCTGGAGGAAGTACCTCTGGGAGTACTCTCCAAGGAGATAAACGCTGGATCTGCAACTGTTTTGCTCTGACAGGAATTAAACAGGCTACAAGTTTGCACTTGTCCTAGATACTTTTTTTCCACCACAAGCTCTCAAAAAGCAGACAACTGGGAGCGGTGCTTGCAAAAGCAAGACACAGGCAAGCGTAGGCACCATCATCCAGGCTGACATCTCCGTTCAAGACACATTGCATTTTACATTATTTGGTCTTTTTCCCCCCCCCTAATAATTTGTTACAAAGGAAGAATCGTGCACACAAGAGAAGCAAGCAAGACCTCAGGGAAAACAGCAAATCGGTTCACATTTCCACAGCACTGAGCACAAAGCTGACTTGCAAATGCAAACGACTTCTCTAAGGCGGGGGAGGAAGCTCCCAGTTTGGAAGATCGGAGCCCAGCAGCTCGTTTCCCTGCAGTCCATCCCCACCCCTCTGTCCTCATGGACTGCACCAGCCACGAGCAAGGCCTGGGTCTCACTTGGAGGAGCAGCCACCCCACCCCACAATACCAGGAACACACCCGCAGAAACACAGCCCAGATCACTGTGCCCGGCGGGCACGCTCTCCCCTGGCACACACAGGACCTTGTACACAGCCTGGGCATCTCCCAGACTAGTTCAGCCACAACTCGAACAGCCGAGTTCATCCGAGATGTTACAACACGGCTGATGGTGCCTGCGAGCGGGTGGGTAGTTGGGTGGGCACCCCTGCTGCCGGGACACAGCATCGCCCACCTCCTCCCTCCTGCCGGGACACAGCATCGCCCACCTCCTCCCTCCTGCCGGGGCAGGGCTGTGCCCACCGAGACACGGCATCGCCCACCTCCTCCCCCTGCCCTGCCCTGACACATTCGCCTGCCAGGCTCCGTCCTGCCCAGGGACACCAGGACCCGGGGCCGATGCCGGAGCGATGCCGGCAGCGCAGGGAAGCCGCAGGGCTCCGGGAAGGCTGGACAGGGAAGGCAGGGACTGGGCTCCTCCACCACCTCCCGCTGCCACCTCGGGCACCCACCGGCTCCGCGGGCTCCTGTGGTTGTTTCGGGAGGGGTGTGGGGACGGTGCTTGCTTATTTACGGGACGGGAGCAAAAAAAGTAAGAGGAAGCGGAGGAGGAAATAATTCAGCAGGTTGCTCCCATCAGCCCCTCCCGGGCCGCCGCATGGCAGGAGGGGCGGCAGCGGCTGTGCCAGCCCCGGAGCCCCCGGGACCCCCGGCGGGGAGGGGGAAACGCGGCCCCTCCCCGGCCCCAACCCCACGGCAGCCCGTGAGCCGCCCCGGGGCACCCGCACCACCCCGCGGGCTGCGGGCACGGCAGGCCCGGCTCACCTCGGTACTGCAGCGAGCCCGAGAGCCGCACGGTGACGGTGCCGGCCAGCGGCTCCCCGGGGCTGTACACGACGCGGCTCTCGCCCAGGCGGATCTCGAAGAGCTGCACCTTCCCCATGGCCGCGCCGGCCCGGCCGCTGCTCTCACTCCGCTCCGCTCCGCCCGCAGCCTCGGCACCTGCGGCCCCGGCTGGCCCTGCCCCGCCGGGCGGGGCCCGCCCCGCACCGCCCCGCCCCGGCCCGGCCGCGCTGAGGGACGGGGAGAGCCCGAGGAACGGGGAGGGTCTGAGGGACGGGCGGGACTGAAGGACGGGAAGGGTCTGAGTGACATGGAGAGCTTGATGGACTTGGAGGGTCTGAGGGGCGGGGAGGGAAGGTCTGAGGGACATGGAGAGCTTGAGGGACCGGGAGGGTCTGAGGGACAGGGCAGCGCCGCGACCGGGCTGTGCTGAAAGAGAAGGGCAGCTGATGGATCCCTGACTTCTCTGAGGCAAGGAGCTGGTTATGGAGCCAGGCTGTGAGGGAAAGAGCTAGTCGTGGGACTGGGCTGTGAGGGAAGAAACAGCTGATGGATCCCTGAATTGTATGAGGGTAAAGGAGGCAGCTGAGGGCTTAGGCTATGAGGAAAGGGGCAGCTGATGGATCCCTGACTGCTGTGAGGGAAGGATCTGATGGTGGGGTCGGATTGTGAGGGAAGAAACAAGTGATGGGTGCCTGACATCTGTGAGGGAAGGAGCTGGTATGGAGCCAGGCTGTGAAGGATGGAGCCAGTTGTGGGACTGGGCTGTGAGGGAAAGGGCAGCTCCGGCAGCCAGGCTGTGCTGGGAGTGAAGGGGCTGACTGAGGGATTGAGCTGTGAGGGAAGGGACAGCTGATGGATCCCTCACTGCCATGAGGGAAGGAGCTAGTTGTGGGGCCAGGCTGTGAAAGAAGGAACAGCCGATGGATCCTCCACTATTATGAGGGAAGGGGCCAGTTATGGGGCCAAGCTGTGAGGGATGGGGCAGCTTATGGATCCCTGACTGCTGTGAGGGCAGGAGCTGGTTGTGGGGTCAGGCTGTGACAGAAGGAGCTGGCTGCCCAGCATGGGGCCATCTTGCCTCCTGGTGATCCCTGCTCCCTCTAATCTCATTTCCTCCCTGTAATTCTCCTGGCCCAGCTGTCACCTTTCCCCCCCCTCCTGTTTTTATAACCCCAATCACTTCAAGTGAGGCAAGAGGCAAATATGAGAGACCTGATGGACAGCTGGGACTGGGGCTGAGGAGTCAGTGACGGCCCCAGGCTCCCTGTGGATCAGCAGGTGAAGGTAAAGTGGATCAGCAGGTGAAGGCCCCCTTGGGGTGTCTCAGGAAGCTGGGGGTGAGCAGTACACTCCATCACACTCGCCATGTCCCCCCCTAAATGCTGCCTGATTGAATAAAAACCATCTGTAAAACCCCCACCAAAGGCAGCGCTGGGGAAAGGCACCTCCTGGCCGCTGGCGAGCAGGCTGTGTACACAGGCAGAATGAATAAGTGTAAAAGGAGCTGTTTATCTGCAGAGCACACCCAGCCCAGACCCGGCCGGACAGAAAGACGTCCTCCCACGGACCTGCAGTGACTCCAGCCTGGGCACACAGGGCTGTGGGACCCTCCTTGCTGCCTTAGAGTTGGGTGACACAACATAAAACCCCTCGTAAAGTACCAAAGGAGTTCGTGTGTTCTGGGCACACAGGACTCCTGCTGGGAAGCCCTTAAGAGCCTTGTTTCCTTCCTGCCTACAGACACCCGACAGGCTTGTGCCAAGGCTTCCTGCAGCTCATCTCCTCCCGCAGGGCGTACCCTGGGATCCATCCACACTCTGCTCTCCTTGTGCTGCCCTTAGCTTTTGTTTTCCCAGGCTGTGCACACCAATTTGCTCCAGTCTCATCTCTTTTTTGTAAGACGAGCCTGCAGCCTGCTTTCATCAGCCTCTGCAGCCCCTGTTTAGCTTTGCCAGCAAAACCAAACAAATTACCAGAAGGGTTGAAAGCACCCTGAGCTACAGCAGATTTCAGTAAATCCACTTCCCCCATGGAAAGTGGGAAAAGACTCAAGGTTTGGTGGACAGCTGGGGCCACCCCATCCCAGGGATTACACCAGCACCCTCTCCCCAGAGGAACACAGCACCTGTGACAACTCAGGGTGAAAAAAACCCCTTCACCAAAACCCAAGTCCCTCGTGCTGTGCCACAGCTTCTCCTGACAATGAGATTTATGTGCCTTGTTTGCAGAGAAGTTAATTTTAAGCCCTGCAAAGTCGCTCAGCCAAGGTCACAACGTGAATAAAAAGGATTCCTGCACCAGGAGCTAAACAAAAGCGCTCTGGGCCTGGCTGTGCACGCTGTGGCACAGCTACAGTACTGCAAGAGAGGAGATGTGTGCTTAGATGAACGGGGGCCCTTGTGCTGACAGGGCCAGCAGTGTTGCCACAGCACTGATCCATCCCCCAGACCATGGCTATGATATGTGTAGCAGGTGTAAGGTGTAACTCCATGGATATAATAGGAGCATGGAGAAGAGAAGGCTAAGGGGACCCCACTGTGGCCTTCCAGTACCTTAAAGGGGCTTATCAAAAGAAGGGAGAGGGACTTTTTATATGGGCAGAGACAAGACAAAGGGAGATGGTTTTAGCCTGACAGAGGGCAGGGTTAGATCGGATATTGTAAAGAAATTCCTTACTTAGAGGGTGGGGAGACCCTGGCACAGGTTGCCCAGAGAAGCTGTGGCTGCCCCATCCGTGGAAGTGTCCAAGGCCAGGTTGGACGGGGCTTGGAGCAACCTGGGCTAGTGGAAGGTGTCCCTGCCCATGGCAGGGGGTTGTATCAAAATGAGTTTTAATGTCCCTTCCCACCCAAAGCAGTCTGGGCTTCTATGATTCTATAATTCTATGTGTTTGTGCCAGAGCACACACTATTCCCTGTACAGGCCTGGTGACGTTGAGTTCCAGAGGATTTTACTCACTGGAGTCAAAATGTGTGTTTGCATTCCTCCCTCCCTGCTCACCTGCCCGTGCCCCAGAGTCATTCATCTGCTGCGTGTGGAGTCACTGGAGCTGAAATTCAGGGAAGGGGAAAAAAAAGCTGAGGGTGTTTGGTTGACTGCAATGATTTGCTTTCTGATATTTTGGACTACTGTTCTGCTTTAAAAAAATTGTTTTGAAGAATTTTGTTGATATGGTGGAAAATCTCACTTCCTCTGCATTCTGTCTTCTCTGCCTTCCTCCTTTTCCCCTTATTAAAAGGGAAATTAAGAAAGAGAGAAGAAAAACAAATGTCAAGCCAACCTTTAGAATACAATTTTCCTTTCAGATGTCACCACATTCCCTTAACTTTAAGGAACATGAAATTTCTTGACAAAAAACACAGTAGTTATTTAAAAAAAAAAAAAATTATCAATAAAACTCCCCCAGCAGCACCTGAGCTGAGCTCTGCCTGCAGCACAGAGGAGCTGCAACCATGGGCACTGGGAGAGCTGTGAGTGCTCTCCCATGGGGGCAAAATGTGCCTAAGAAGGGCTCAGCTGAGGGGGCAAGTGCTGGACTACCAACATAAGTATTGTTAGATACAGGCAAGACTCCAGCTTTAAGTCATAGGTGTTGTGTTGTGACTTAAATTTGTTCCTCTCTTGGCTTTCCAGATGTTTCCAGCCGTGCCTGGTGACACGGGAGGCACAGCCCCGCCTGACCGTGCCTCAGTTTCCCCCCTGCTGGCGCTGAGTTAAGCGAGGGACCCGCGACTGCTGCGGGAGAGGCGCCGCGGAAATGCCAGAGCATTCCTGGGCCGTGACTGATCCCGGCTGGAATGATGTAAGCGCTTCTGGTGAGGCAGCAGCACGTTACCCTCAGGGCAATTAGTATCTGGCAAGGTCATTTCCACCTGCCTTGGGGTCTGTGGCTGCAGGGGAGAGGGGTGAGCCTGGCAGGGACACCCATGGCCCCTCCTGCCCTCCTGCCCCACTGTGACAAGGTGAGGAGTCTTTCTCTCAGCCCTCAAATTTTCTTGCTTTTGCTTTTCCAACCTCTCCCCCATCCTACCGGGGGGAGTGAGTGAGTAGCTTGGATGACCCCACCACACCCTGCAAGGGCAGGCAGAGGGGCTGTGATGGAGGAGGAAATTAAGTAGTTGGCCATTAGGTTTAATCTTCCCTTGGACTAAAATACACAGATGTGAACAGCAAGCCCACAGAGGGCTTATTACTGATGTCCCTGTGCTATATACAGCGCTGAGAGCTGCTCTGCATTCCTGTGTCTATATGTAAAATCCATAGCACTGATACGTTTATATTACACTTAGGTTTATTACCTGCCCAGACAATTTCCCTGTTTCACCCAGTGCCTCACAGCTTCTCAGCTGATCTGCTGACCAGTCAGCTACGTCACCTGATATCAACAGCAACAACAATTACTTCTTTGAGTCAGGCTGACACCTTCCAGCAGTTCAAGCAGACTTGGTACCCTTCAGCCACACCTTCCCTCACACCAGCCCTCTCCTCACAGGAGGCCCCAGCCAAGGGCCTCCATCTCCCTCCTCTGGGCTCACAGCTCAGCTCTGTGCCAGCGAGGCAGGTCATGGGCAGCTTCCCCAAGGGCACAGGTGGCATTGGAGCTGCATGTCCCACCATGGTATATGAAGCTTTGGGTAGAATTCTAAACTTCAAGCTCATCTCATTCCACCCCCTGCCATGGGCAGAGACACCTTCCACTAGCCCAGGTTGCTCCAAGCCCCGTCCAACCTGGCCTTGGACACTTGCAGGGATGGGGCAGCCACAGCTTCTCTGGGCAACTCTGGCACAGTGTCCCAGGCCTCTGCAGCACCTCCTCACTGTTCCTGGAACTTCATCTGCCTGAATCATCCCATGGTCTCACCAAGCTCACCAGGCATGAGAGCCACCAGCTCCACCACAGCCACTCTCCTGGGAGGATGAGAGGGGAGAAGCAAATGATCAGAATCAACCCACAGAGCAGAGCTGGGAGGCACCAGTGCTCAGGGGCTCTGTGAGTGGGCCAGGCAGCACCTTTAGGCTTCATCTTATGGATTCTTCATTAGCCTGTACACTGGGACAGTGTCCCAGGCCTCATCCAAGGAGTAAGAAAAACCTGAAATCTAAGGGGCTCTAACAGTATAACAAATATCATTGGATTAACTTCATACTCTGTGTCTGATTATGGAATAATCTGGCTGAGACATCACGAGAGGGATGAGACTGCTCTTCACCAAGTGAGGGAAACCCTGTCATGTCCCCTGGCAGTTTGTTTGAGCTGCTCATTCCCCCTGTGCCAACGTGCACGTCTGCTTTTCACTTGGACTTTCGCAGCTTCAGCTGCTGCTTCTTGTTCTGCCTCTCTCTGACATTGAAGAGTCCTCTGGTGCCAAACCATTCCTCCCAGTGATGGTGCTTACACACCAGAATGAAGACACCCCTCAATTTCTGTGATAAACTGAGCCGGTTGAGCTGTCCAAGCCTCTCCCTCTAAAGCATTTTCTCCAGCCCCCTGTTATTGTGCTGGCTGGTGTCTGTGCAAGCCCACGGACTGGCATTTGTGTGGGGATGGAAATCTGTGTGCAGGAGCAGCCTCCCACCCACAGACACGTGCACAGACAGGAGCTGATGCATTAGAGCTTATTTATCCCCCTGCACACAGAGGGACACACAAGCCCTTTCATTCACATCTCTGGGGACCAGATGAGCACCCATGGGTAACACAGAGTACTCCTGACCCAGACTTCTCCCCCTACATTATCCCTCATCCCTGGGACTCCTAAGGCAGCTGCTCCCTTTTAATCTTTGCCCCCCAAACCATGGAGAAAGATGAGGGCAGGGGGAGTGAGCCCCCAGCTGTGGGGTCCCATGGCTCAGCTGGCACCCATCCCCTCCATGTGGGTGCTGTGGTTTGATTAGTTAATGCCCAGCCACCACCTGGTGAGCCTCACTAGAAAATCCTTAGAGAGAGGCAAGGCATTAATTACTATTATTATAAATCTAATTGCACTGCCTGGATTTCTGATCTCCTCCTCTGGTGGAAGAGTTCCCGTTGCTCAGTGTGGGAGGAGGACTGGATGGTGAGACTCCTGTCCTCCCTTCCCCATGGGGTTCAGCATCTGTGGGGACAGTGGTTTGTTTGCACTCCCCACAGGCTCTGGGAACAGGAGGATTCACTCAGTGATCCCAGTGGGACCTCGCCTGAGGAAAGGATCAAACTGAAACCACAGGCTGGACTCTCACACCCCCTCACCACACAGGATTCACATTCCTCCCTCACTGCAAAACAATGTTTCATAGAATCAGGGAATATCCTGGGTTGGAAGGGACTCACGAGGATCATTGCAGTCCAACTCCCAGCCCTGCACAGGACCACACCAAGAATCACACGGTGTTTATTGGGCTCGGGTTCCACAAAGCCAGGGAAGGGCAGCAGTTGCCGTTCAACACACCGGAGCAGGCTGAAGGCAAAGCTCCTGGGATTCCTCAGGGAAATGCTGTGCTCTGGGAGCAGGACAGCCCCATAGCAGGTGCCTCCATCCCAAGAGGTGTCCTGGGCAGGCAGCGAGGTCACTAACCCTGCCTGACACCACCTGAGGTGCAAGACATTTGTATGCTGTATTTGACCAGGCTCTCATGCCTTCCTTGCCTTCACTGCCTGGTTCTTCTACTTCCCTTTTCCCATGTAGCAGGTTCCTCTAACAGTCACAGCACAATTAGCCAGGACAGTGACCCACTGTGGCCAGCAGCTCTTCCCTCACACATCCTGCATCACTTTCACCTAAATCCACTGAGTTTTCCCCAGAAATGGCTGAGGAACACACTCACATTGTTGGCTGTGGGGGAGACAACAGTGATACCCGAGACTACCACAGCTGAAAAGCAGAGCAGTGGATCTCCGTGTGGCTCAGCAGTCATCTGCTAGGACTAATTTGCTCAAACAGCCCTGATATCCCAATTCTAGCTGCTAAAAACCTGTGGGATGGACCCTGCCCTACATGTCAGGGACAAAACTCACCAAGAAATCCCCTTAGAAATCCCCCAACCATCCAGACAGCCCAGGAAGAGGAGATGGTGCACCAAGGGTCACATCAGCAGCCCATCTTGAGAGCCCTGTGGTGGGGGCTCCCCACAACACCCCTCCTCCTCTCCAACACCTGGTTGCCTATGACAGCTCACAGAGAATCCCACTCCTTCTCCCAGCACACATCTCCCCACCCTGCTGCTGAGAAAAACACCTTGTTTTCCTGCTCGTCATCAGTCACTCCTCGAGTCCAGAGCAAAATACATCAATCCCCAGCATGGAGAAACACGTCCCAGCAGCTGCTCCTGCAGGAATGCAGAGAACAACCCTCTTGGCACAGGATAGAAGAGGATGTCTGAGCCACACCACGGCTTGGTGCAGGAGCAGATGCACCCAGAAGATCAAGGTGTCACTGACCCCCCTCTCCATCTGCTGCTGTGAGCAGCTCCAGTGGAGTTAACAGCCCAACACCCCGTGACACAGCTCAGGGTGCCCTTCTGAACAAACCCATCCCACCACAACTGAAGGTTAAGATGTTACAGAGCCCTTCCCCATCACCCAGCGCCGGGGGAAGGCACAGGATGGCACCCCAGCACTGCTGACCCAGGGACACCCACCCCCTCTGAGGGACCAGAAAGCCACCCTGAGCCAGGCACGCAGGGGAAGGAGTTAATGTCTCAGCCCAAGCTGCCGCTGAAGCAGAGCTCTGCCCGAGGGCACCAGCAGCGCTGCACATTTTTCTTTGTGAAGTAATGCCTTCCACAGGAGTTTGCTGGCTGGCTGCATCGGGGTGGGTGCTGGGTGGAAAAGCCAGGGGAGCACAGGCATCTCCCACCACCACACCTTTGCTGTTCCTGCCCCTGCTCATCCCACTGCTCAGCGGGGCTGTCCCGGGGTTTTCCTTCACCAGACATCTCCCTTTCCCCACGTCCTTATTTGGGTTTCCATGAGCTAATACACAAAACTCAAAGGTCGAGGGTCACCTGCCACAAGGCAGGTGAGTCACTTCTGCCGAGGCAGCCTTGGCCCGAGCAGGAGGCAGCACTAAAACGTTCTCCACTGCCAGGACACGATGCCAGTCCCAGCCACACACGGGCACAGTGCTGGTCACCCCCCCAGCCCGTGCCACGGCCAGCTGAGCTGGTGGAAGGTAGAAAGGTTGAGAGTGGATCTACAATCCGTTCTCACCAAGTGGCCAGGCAGCAGCGACGCTTGTGCAGTGCCTTGTGGTCCTTCTATCGAGCCAGTTGGCAAAATCAAACTCAGTGTCCCCAGGGGGACACAAGCAAAGGACAGAGCAGCTTGTGACAGGTTCTGGGAACTGCTTCTGCCAGCAAGCCCAGCTCCCTGCACGGAGGATAACTGCTCATCCCACCTGCACAGGTCAATTGTGGGTGCAGGGTGGGGACAAAAACAAATAGACATGATTTTGGTGTGGCCCAGGAGTGGATCTGGGGTACCAAACTGCTCTAGGGAGGCATCCAGCACCTGCCACCATGGGGGCAGTGATGGGAAAAGCCTCCAGTGCATCCTCACAGCTCTGCCTCCACACCTCCCACACTGGTGGGAGCTGAGCCTGATGAGTTTCTGCACATCCCTGTCCACTTCTCCCACACTGTATCTGTGGGGAAACCTGACAAGGCTCTGTCACCAGTTTTCCCACTGGGACAATGTGAGCTGAAGTCACTGTGCCAGCCCAGGGACCTGTCCCAGCACAGGATCCCAAAGAGACTGAGTCAAGCAGCACATCAGAGGGCCTGGCAAGAGCCTCCAGCACCCAGGGGAGGTATGAGGGTGCAGCCTGGCAGAAGGAGGCAGAGAAACACCCAGTGGGTGCAGCCAGGAGGGCAGAGCACATGCCTTGAAGAGCCAGATACAGAGATCCAAGAGTTTCATGCATTAAACTGAAGGCCAAAAGCAGATCAGAGTGTTCCAACAGCACAGCAAGTCGGAAAGCACAGGGAGGCAGCTGAGGGCAGAGCAGCAGTGAGAGATGTACAAGACCCACCAGCCTTTCCCTTCCCCTAAATGTTGGGGCAGTGGGAGAACATGTGCTGAGCACTGAAGAGCTGGTTAATAAGCCATGGGACCCTTGTCTGAGGACAAGGAGAGAAAAGACATGGAATGGCTGATTTAATACAACCAGGATAACTGCTAACAGCATGTTTCAGTTCCCTGAGAACATGTGGGAGAGGTGGAAACATCCCAGGCACAGTGTGGATCCCCTTCATGGATCTCACTCCAGACAAGACATAGTCATCCCAGCTAAATCTCCCCAGACTGATTTTATTCCTCAGGGCTGGAGTTTGTCTTATGGATCAGCTGCTGCCAAATCTGTCAAAACTTTTACTTTCCTTGAACTACAACATCACAGTTGTATTTCCCCACCCCTTCCTGTAACCTGTGAGCTGGAGACAGTTTAGGATAAAACCAGTTCTTTAACTAGCAGCTCTGTTTCCCAACAGCACCCATCCCCTTTGTACACTCCCATATTCCAAGCCCAGCCCTACCTACAGCTATTTTTGCACAGTCCTTCTAAACCCTGTCTTGCCCAGTTCACTACTGGCCTGCCTTGCTGCAACACAAGCACCTGCAGGTGCTGCCAAAAAGCTTCAATGAAATGGGCTTGAGAGAGAGGCATTAAGGCAATTGCATCTCATCACCCTTGCAGATACATCCCTGCTCATGGCCTCCCACCACTGCCATCACTTCTCAGCAGCTGCAGGAAGTAAGAACTGAGGAAGAAGTTAAATTCCCCACACCCAACACTTTATTTTCTCCTGTAGCCCTTTTCATAACCCCCCATCCCATCAGGCAGTGATGGGAAGAGGGACAGAGGCTCCCAAAAGGCCAGAAAGCCAGAAGAGACACCTCAGCTACAGAGCAGAGCCTCATCAGCAAAGGCCTGTCCCCCTCTTCCGAAGGAGGGCACATCCAGGGATAGTAGAAACATTCATCCAGGAGTCCAGATCATCAGAAAACTTCCATACAACAAGGCAGTACTGAAATCAAGCCAGAAGAATCAACCTGCAGTTCAGGATGAGCTTGGTGAGGGCAATCAGGGTGAGACACAGCCTGGTGATCTTCTGGCAGGTCTGCAGTCCATGGGTTAAAGTCTGAATGACCAACACTGGAGGTACAACTCAGGAAAGGATTGGTGGTCCTGGCAGAGCTTAAATAAACCCCTCAGGGCCCTTGGGCTGGAGCTCCATGTGAGGCTGGTCAGGGCCCTGACACCCCGTGTAGCTTCTGCCCCCCACTCAGCTCCCCCACAGACCCCAGCCTGGTGGGTGCTTGTGGTGGCTCCCCTGGCCCTGTTCACCCACCACTAGGGCTCGGGGCTCAGGAGGGTGAGCAGAGGGGCTGCTGCAGCTCATTAAGGACTCATTTCGAGGAGGCTGCTCTAGGATCACCTGGGGGAGCCGGATTCTTTGCAGACCTTTCTCAAGCCAACCCGCTGCGACCCTCACAGGGACTCTGCCCATCCCAGAGTGACTGAGACGAGCAGGGGCTGTGGTGGGGATGTGGGGCTGATCTGCTCTGCACTGCCACAGCCTCTGTCTCCTCTCCCAGGAGCAGGAGGGCAGACCCAGTGGCTCCTCTTACACCCAGGTACAAGCCCCAGCTTACCCCAAAGCCAAACTTGCCCCTACAAACACCCCCCAGACTGTGAGCGCTGCCAGTGGGCTCAGATTTGCTGATGTTTGCACCATCTAGCTGCCTTTTTTTTTCTTTCTTTTTTTCCCCCCTCCCAGCTGGTGGGCCCTGCCATGGTAACAGGCTTTCCTGGAAAGTCTAATTGCTGTACATTCCCAGCAGGGAGGGAAGTGAGGGAGGGCAGGTCTCGGACCCCTTTCCCACAGCGCCTGTGCCCTACGCTCAGATGTGGAGAGAGGTTGTAGCAGCAGCAACACCACGTGGATTGGTCATAGAAAAGAGAACAGGGTGCTTTGCCAAGTCTCTGGACACATCACCCTCTCAGCATCCTCCCTGCTGTCATCCAGGGTGTCCTCAAGGACTCACCAAACAGCCCACATGGGGCTCAGTTTGGGATGATGGGGCTCTTTTGATCCCACATTTTTGGGGAACAGACTCAGCTGGAAGGAGGTGGCTGCAAACCCAGCACCAGCCTGGGAGCCAGGCTCTGTTCAAGAGAGCCACACAGGGATAGTGGGTGACCAGGGCCAAGAACTCCCTGGCCAAACCTGTCCCTGACTCCTCTGCTGGCACACTGGGTCCCACTCCAGGGTGTCAATCCCCCCTCAGCTGCATTTCAGCAGCAGCTCATTGCTGGTAATGAGCCACAGCTCCCTGTGAGCCCAGAGCCTGCAAGATCAAAGATGCTCTTACACAAACCCCAAGTACCATCAGTGGCTTTAAAGGCCAGACTGAGCTTCTGAGGGGAAAAAAAAAAAAAATCAGTTTTCTGTAGATCTAATTTGAAACCGTTTTAATGCTCATTAAGATAGAGAGATCCAAGCAGATTGTGAGGGCTGGAAGACAGGGAGGGGAAAAGAGGAGTTATTATTGACATTTTAGTTTAGGTCTTTATTCTGCCCAGACCTCCCCACTTCTGGGCAGCAGTTTTGAGTAATGCTATTGTTAGCACTGGAATTGTAACTCCAATGTCTTTTTTATAACTGGCTTGGAAAAAAAAATTAATCCTGAAGGCCTTGACTGAACTCAAAGTAGTGGAATTTTCAGTGGTAAAAAGAGATCTGAAGATGGAGAAAAGGGCAAACTCCTGTGCTGTCCTTCCCCATCACAGGGTGGCCCACCCTGGGTGGCCCCTCTGCATCACCTTCCTGGGGTGCTCGGTGGTGGGGGGTGAAGGAAAGGATTCCCAGTGGACACCTGGATGAGGACGTGTCCCAGCTTGGCCACCCCCTGGAGCCGTATCCTGGAGCCACTCGTCCATCTGCTGTGTCACAGCCCTGGGGACAACTGTCCCGAGGGGAAATGTGCCCCTTGGCAGCACCCAGCTCTGTGCCTTCAGCCAAGAGCTGGGATGGGGACTAGCACAGCTCTAAAGGGGATTGATTAATTAATTAATTAATTAATTAATTTTTATTCTATTTATTTATTTATATCACTCTCTATGAGGGCTTGTGTGGAAATACAAGACTTAGTGAAGGTGGGGCCATCTGTCCAGTGGGTGCAGGGTGGGCACAGTCAGAGCCTAAACCAAAAGAGCTTGATGCCTTGGCTTTCTGTGGTGCTCTGCTCCCCAGCACTACTGCTGACAGTTTTGCTTGATGCAGGCAAAGGTTCTGTTTTTGTTTCCCAACTAACTTCCTTGAATTCTGCTTTACAGCAGCGTGAAATGAAGTGTGTTAAGCAGATTTGTTTTCTTTTGCCTCCTAGTATTGAATTATCCTTTTGTAAGGGTGCAAGAAAGCGAGTTCAAATCTGGGAGCAGGTCATCTGCTAGTTATAGTCACCTTCTCTTGCATCCAGCAGCTGCTGGATTTCTGGATCTCAAATGTCTTAATTAGAGAGTAAAAAATACGTGAGGCAGGAATCGATACCTCTCATAATGCCTTTTACAACTACCTGACAGGAGGCTGGAGCCAGGTGGGGAACGGTCTCTGCTCCCAGGTAACAAGAGACAGGATTAGAGGAAACAGCCTCCAATTGCACCAGGGGACGTTTAGGTTGGATATCGAGGAAAATTTCCACACTGGAGGGGCTGTGGAGTCATCATCGCTGGAGGGATTTAACAGACGTGGAGGTGTGGCACTTGGGGACATGGGTTAGTGGTGAACACGGCGGTGTTGAATCAGTGGTTGGGCTCGATGATCCCGGAGGATTTTCCCTGCTCCCTGCGATTCGCGTCAGTGCCTGCAGAGGGCAGCAAACCCCCAAAATGTCCCGCCCGCCCGCCGGACACCTCGGGATGCTCCTTTGGGAAAGCTCCGGATAACACTGATCCATCCATTCCAGCAGGATGGAGATGGGGTCCCCGTACCCCCCACCATGGCCTCAAGCTTCAGCCCGAGGTCTGGCTCCATCCCCAGCTCCTGCCCCGCTCGCTGAACCCAAACCCCCACCTCCCACAGCAGCAAACGTAGCAAAACTGTCAACGTCTTGTGTGAATGTGCTGCTGTCCTTGTTTCCCCTGTGCTGCAGGCCCTGTGGGTGGGAATCACTTCTGCTTTGGGAAAAAAACAAACCTTGACATGTGGTTTCTGGCCCGTGTTGACCTCAAAGTACAAGCAAGAAGATCTGTGTGTTGGCAAAGGATAGAGTGGAAGTGTCCAAGCACACAGTGGCTCCAGCTGTGTGAGGACAGGACTGATCCCAGCTCAAGGAAAAGCCCCAGCAGTGGCTTTGGGAGAGTCCCTGTATCTCCCCTGGAGTTCCACTGTCCTCCCCTGCAGAGGACAGGCCTCTGTTGCATGGGAATGGCAGGGTGAGACCCAGGAACAGGTACAAAGTGTTTGGAAGCACCACAGGGCTGCGTCCAGCCAGAGGTGTCTGCATGCTGGCAATGGGAATTCACATAATTCCCCAAATTTCACAGGGGCTGTACAGCATGTGATGGTGAAAGCTGAAGCACTTCAGCCACTGGTACAGCCAGGGAAACAAACACGATCTTCCCACTCCAGATTTAGCTCTTTATTGATTTTCCAGCTGCATCCATCAGTCACTGTCCTAGTGCTCAAATTACCCATTAAAGGCATCATAGAAATGAGAGGAAAAACAAGACAGGGTTGTGGTTTTGATGAAAAACGTTAAACATCCCAAACAGGAATTTCTGGAAGGAAAATCTGTCCATTTTAGTGTTGGGACTGGGTTACATTTATTCTTGAACAGCTCAGAGGCACCGAGGGCTGCTGGTGGTCTGGGGCTCGGCCACCTCCAGCTCTTGTGGCCCTCCTTTCCTGTGCCACTGGCAGTGCTGTCACTGCAGGAGGGACTTGGGAGCCTCCAGTTCAGCTTGTCACCTGCGTCACACTTGATGATAAACATAAAACCTGTTTCAAACTCCACCTGACTGCCCTGCAGTGGACATGCTGTCCCCTGTCTGTTCATGCTGCTGCTTCCCCTCACCTACAGGCAACGTCCTTGTTGGTGACTGAAGATGGGCACATCGTGCAGGTCTGTCCCAGGGAGCAACTCTGCTCTGGAGCGAGGCTAGGAAAGCGAGGGGAGTTCATCTGGAGAAGAAAAGGCTCCAGGGAGACCTGAGAGCCCCTTCCAGTGCCTAAAGGGGCTCCAGGAGAGCTGGAGAGGGACTTGGGACAAGGGCCTGGAGGGACAGGACAAGGGGGAATGGC
>JAWWLV010000040.1:9571301-9589582 GCA_035041135.1 Platyrinchus mystaceus
GCCCAGAGAAGCTGTGGCTGCCCCATCCCTGCAAGTGTCCAAGGCCAGGTTGGATAAGGCCTTGAGCAACCTGGGCTAGTGGAAGGTGTCCCTGCCCATGGCAGGGGGGTTGGAATGGGATGAGTTTTAAGGTCCCTTCCACCCAAATTGTTCTGCAATTCTATGAATAATCCGTGTTCTGTTCCCCTCAGAGAGCAATCCCATCCCAAGGAGCTGCACCGTGTCCCTGTGGTTCAGCAGGACGTGGCCCAGGGGTGCAGTGGATGTGTCTCCAGGCTCCCCTCCCACCCCCAAAGCATGCCCAGAGTGGAGGGCTCTGCTCCCCGTGCCCGGTGCTGGGCTGGCTTTGCTGACTTAGCAGCACACACCCTGTGTAAACGCCCGCCAGCTGCTGCCCCAGCCACTGTTTGCTCAGCCCACAGCGCTCTGTTTGCCTTTCGGGATCACGATGGAAGGAGATGGCCTTTGGGCCACCAGAAAATGAAGTAAGGCAGCTCCAGGCACCTGCCCCATGGATCCTCCAGCATCTCCATCCCCTGCCCGGGGCCAGTGCAGGCAGCTCTGTGACTGCGATCCACCAGCAACACCCAAATTAAAACCTCCACGGAGCTCCAGGGGCTACAGAAAAATGCACCCACTGCAGCATAACCCGGCTGCCACGCAGCCAGGAGAATTATTTATTATCATTTCTTTGCAAGAGAGATATGGAAAAAATAAGCAGCCACCCTCCCCAGGCACAAACAGCAGCAGCTGCAGCGTCCACGTAGGGATCTATGTACATCACAGTGTAAAGTCCATCGGGCAAAAAAATTCAATCCAAGTTTAAAAAAAAAAAGCAAAACACAAACAAACAAAACAAAAAAACAAACCTCACGACCTAAAACCAGGAACCAGAAAAAAAAAAAAAATTGGTTGAGAAAATAGGTTGGGCCCCTCCCTGTTACTATAAAATATTTTTTTTTTTTTTCTAAGGCGAGGTTTCACAAGACCAGAAGCGAGGTTCCTAAAGAGTCTGAGCTTGTAGCCGAGGACACCACACAGGCACAAATCCCACGTGAGAAGCTAGTGTAGACACCAAAACCTCCACCCACCCCGCGGCCTCAGTGGTCAGCGTAGTCCTTGGTCTCCACCCCGGTCTCGTTGAGCACCGTTGTCCTCATGATGGCCTCGGTGACGGCGTAGGGGTCGCAGTTGGCCGCCGGCCGCCGGTCCTCGAAGTACCCGTAGCCATCCTGGCCCACCTGGCGCGGGATGCGGATGCTGGCGCCGCGGTTGGCCACGCCGGCGGAGAACTCGAAGATGTTGGAGGTCTCGTGGTGGCCCGTGAGCCGCCGGGAGTTGTCCCTGCCGCCCCGCGGGTCGTACACGCAGATGTGGTAGTCGTGCCGCTTGCTCAGCTTCTCGATGGCGGCTTCAATGTGCCTGTGGGGCAGGAGCAGGTGGGGTTTGTCAGTTGGGTTGTTTCATAGAATCATAGAATCAACCAGGTTGGAAAAGACCTCTGAGTCCAACCTGTGACCCAACCCCACCTTGTCACCCACACCATGGCACTGATGCCACCTCCAATCTGTCCTTAAACACCTCCAGGGATGGGGACTCCACCCCCTCCCTGGGCAGCCCATTCCAATGGCTGAGCACTCTCTCTGCAAAGAACTTCCCAATGTCCAACCTAAACCTCCCCTGGGGCAGCTTAAGGCTGTGCCCTCTTGTCCTGCTGCTGCTTCCTGGGAGCAGAGACTGATACCCACCCTTTGGGGGGTGTTCCCATGGACAGGAAGGCTGCCACCCCCTCCTCCTGTGCAGGGACAAGGACAGCCCAGGAGACACTCTCATACAACCAGCTGCTTTTAAAATAACAAGCTGGGACAGTCCCGACCCAGGCTGCACCTGGTAGGGAGACACACGTTTCCACATGGCCAAGGACACCCCCACCTCCCAGGTATATCCCAGGGGACCCCTCAGGACTCACTTGAGACCCCCCTCTCTCCTCATCTCCTCGGTGCTGTAGTTGGTGTGACACCCGGCACCGTTCCAGTTGCCGGTCATCGGTTTGGGGTCCAGCGTAGCCACAACCCCAAAGTCCTCACAGACACGGTGGAGGATGAACCGAGCCATCCACAGGTGATCCCCCATCTCAATGCCTTCACACGGGCCCACTTGGAATTCCCACTGGAAGGGGAGAGCAGATGCATGGGTAAGGATGGGCAGGTTGGTGTCCCTGCCACCCCCAGCGAGGGTTGCCAGCCTGGGCTATGGTTGATTGCTATCCCTTGGGAATCAGCAACAAGGATGGGGAGCACTGAATTAAGCAACAGAACAGCTTTGGCAGGCAAAAGAAATGACAATAAACTGCTCGTGACTATATAGAGCAAATCAGAGGGGTTTTAATCAAATCAGAGGTAAAAAGGCACCACGCCTGACTGAGGCTGGTGCTGGAGCTGCTGGTGTGCAGGACTCCCAGCCCACACTGCAAACAGGGCAGAGGACTAACAAGGAGCCTGTCAGTCCTTCCCAGGGCTGCTCCCTGCCTGGCTGGAGCCGGGGTTGCACCACCCGCGGTGACTAAGCAGAGGGTGACGTATTTACAGCTGCTGGCACGGCCAGAGCCCAAGCCCAGGATGCAGAAAGCAGCCAAGAAGGACCCTGAAGAAGTCAGGGCAAACAGCAGGGTGGTTAAAAGTCCTGCCTCAGCTCCGCTGCAGATAAGCCTCCGCTTATCTTCGCCACATCAGCAGCAGGAGTCAACCATTCACAGTCGGTCAGTCTGGCCACCTGCCTAATGCAATCAGGGACTCCCTCCTGCTAACCCCCAAATAAACCCAAATCCCTCCCAACCACTTCCCAAAGCCATATCCCACCCCAGCTTCCTGGTTCCCAGGTAGCAGAACAGGACTCAGACACCTGTCACTCCACAGGGTGTTCCTGCAGCCTGTCCTGGCTCCCTCCATCCCTGCTCCACGGGGCAGGGGAGGCACAGGGATGCTCCCAGCTCTACATCAGCTCTGCAAGGAGCTCAGGGTGAGTTAGGAGAAAATCAAATGTACATTTTCTTCCTAACAGTGCTACTCCTCCCATCTAGGCAAAACTGACGTGGGGAGTCATTGAATTCAGTGTTCCAGAGGAGCTGGGAGTTGCTGGTTCGTTCCAGCCTCATGATAACTTGTATCTACCATGGGAAATAGGCTGCATGGGGCCATCCACACCTACCTGGGAGGGCATCACCTCTGCGTTGGTGCCACAGATCTTCACCCCCGCATACAGACAGGCCTTGTAGTGGGACTCCACGATATCGCGCCCGTACACCTTATCTGCTCCAACCCCACAGTAATAGGGGCCTGGAAAGGAACAAGGAATCACCACCCAAGCAAGGCTCTTGGGAGCAACAACAGCCCTGCAGCATAATCCCACACTCCCGGGTACTTGCTGCCATGGGCAGAGGATTTATGGGCATTAAAATGCTGCTGCACTCCACGGGACATCAAGCCACCGGCCCCAACCCCAGGAGCAGCAGCTGAGCAGTTCATCAGAGCAACCTTAGCCTTATGGGGCAGTTAAACACAACTTGTAATGCATCAACCGGGAGGTGGCCAGGAGATGAGATAAGGGAGGTGGCCAGGAGATAAGGAAAGCAAGGCTTGATCTGCCCCAGGCACCTCACTGACCCACTGAGCACATCTGAGATTGTTCTGACAACAGCCAACATTGTTCATGGCTAGAAAATTCAGCTTGCCACAGTTTGATATATGGCTCTTCCTCACTCAAGCAGGTCAGGAGAAGATCTGCTCCCCGCCTGGGGGAAGGGGCATGTTGTAAGCAGCCCGTCCAAACAAAAGCCAGGTTGGGAAACCCCCGTCCCCTGTCCCTCTGCCAGAAGGCAGCTGAGGAGCTGGCTCGCTGCTGCAGGAGGGCATGATGTGCCAGGCCAAGCCCTTTCCCCAACAGCCACAGGGAGGAGGCTTTTCCAGCCCAGTTCTCCAGCCCTTGCCAAACAAGTCGTGCAGCTGAGCTGTTTGTGCAGCCCGGGTCTGGCCGGTGCACTCACGTGAGCCACAGGGCACCACCTGCTCTCACAGCTCCCAACCCCATCCCAGATCCTGCCCCGTGTCAGCTGCAATGGGAAAGCTGCACTCAAGGTCCAGGATCTGATGCCTACCACTGGCAGCCCCCCCGAGCAGCAGGGTGGGAGCTGAAGAAGCATTTGGGCTGGAGCAGGGAGGGATCACTCACCCTGCGGGCCGGGGAAGCCGTTGTCAGGCCAGCCATAGGGGTGGCCATTGATTCCCAGCAGTGTGTACTCCTGCTCCATCCCAAACCAGGGGTGGCTGTCCTTCACCAAGTCCATGACTTTCTTGCACGTGTGCCTCAGGTTGGTCTCTGGGAGCAGAGAGGTCCAGGTTAGAGCCAGCTGTGAGCCAGTGTCCCCCACGCTCTGCTTCATCCCACTCCGAGATCGAGGCTGCACCACCGCCAAGTGCTTCCCACAGAAGCCTTAAGGAAACCTTCCTGCTCACTGCTTTCCTCCTCACAGTCCATCACCACAGCATCAGGCCACAGGCCAAGAAGGTTTAATTAGCCTATTCCCCAAACCACTGACAATGCTCCATGAACATCTTCCTCCTCCTCTTATGCTCTCCTTTTATCCTCTCTCTCTGAGAGACCAGGAGTCATATCCCAGCCCTGTGCTACAGGCATCCAGCAGACCTGGGAACAGGTACTGTATATCTTCTATCACTAACTCACCTCCATCCTCTTCCTACCAGCCTCATCTTAAACAGCCTTATCTTTTCCAGCTCCATGATTTTGGTTAGCATCCAAGCTGGCTGGCTCTGCCTCAGCCCTTCGAGGTGCTCAGGGCAACTGGGGCTTTGCCAGGAAAACACAGATATCAAGGAACCATCCTCACATGAGACAACATGCCAGGCAAGTGGAATGAGAGCTTGGATGGAAACAGGGCAGGGAAAAAAGGCTGAAAAACTGCTGTCCCATGGGCAGGCAGCCTCCAGGCTGCACATTCTGCCTTAACTTGCAATAAAAGCCCCAGAGCAGTTACAACACATGCCTGGGGTGTGGGGCTGGAGGGAAGCAGGGGCATCTCGCTTGCACTGATGGGAGGAGGGGGAAAGGTCCATCTTTCCCTCCCCTCCCGGGTCCACACAGCCCTTAATATCCCCAGAAACCCATCCTGGGAAAGCCTGGAGGGTGCACTCCTCTCGTCTGTGGGGCTCTGGGCTGAGCTCTCTGCCCCAGCTTCAACTCCAGGACTTTACAAATTGCTCCAGCAGAGGAGTTGCCGGCAGGAATCTCGACCGAGACGCTTCCCCTATGGCCGAGAGGCTGTTTGAGGAGGAACCAGCCCCGTCTTTCGCCATCGCTGCCCTCAGGATCCCCCCTCCCGGCAGATGTGTGCATCACCCTCCCCCTCACGCTGAGCGGGACCGCAGCCCTGCTCGACTGGCAAATAACCGGTTGTTATGCCGGCAAACAACCCCGCTGGGAGCCCCTCAGCGTGTCTTGCAAACCGGCTCCCCTTCCTGTGTCTGGGGCTTTATCAGAGGGACAGGACGGACTCGGCACTGCAGGCTCCTGCCCGCGGTGATAAGCTCAGAGCCAGCGCGCTCCGGGGCTGCTTGTGAAAGGTCACCCCGAGCCAGCCTGGCACCTCCTTCCTCCTTTTCCGCAGCCTCCCACCAACGAGGAGAGCACCCGGCGTGTAAAAACCCAGCTCCCGCTCCCCCGTGGTAACCCCCACCACCGAGCTGGGTGTGCTCAGCTCAAAACCCGGGTGACGCCTTTGGCCTTGAGCTCCACGTCTCGCTGCTCTCCTCCTCACCCCACGCCGCTAAAACAAGTTCCTGCAAACAACCACCGCCACCAGCACTTGGATTTCAGAGCCTGGGGCCAAGTGCTCGGTGCCGAGCTGTGCCCCCAGGGCCAGTGGTCCATGGCAAGTGTTGCCTTGGGGATATGCCACCCTAAATGATAAATGGGTGACCCTCGGGGGTGAGGGGGGTGCACGCTGGAGGTGCTCACCTGCGGGTTTCCTGTTGTACTTGAGCACTTCACAGAGCACCAGCTTGTTGGGGTCCAGGCAAAAAGGGTCCCTGAACATGCAGACTGGCACCAGGAACATGTCGCTGTTGGAGCCCTCTGCCTGTGCCGTGCTGGAGCCGTCAAAATTCCACTCAGGGACGTCTGCGAGGCAGGAGGGGGATAAAGGGGGGAGCAGGGTTGGGAAAAGGTACATCACATGTGGATTGAGCCATGTGCTGGTGGCTCAGACTCAGGATGGAGCACCCAAAGGGCACTGAGTGCCACGGGGTGATGGCCACAAAGGTTTCCTTGCACATCCCCTGAGCTCCCTGAGCACCAGTGTATTCTTTTCCCCCAGCACCATCAATCACAGGCAGGATCAGTCCCAGCCCCTTCACCTCCCTCTGCCAAACCCCATCCAGATGCCGACACGTCCCCGTGCCTGTTTGCCTGGTGGGAAGGGGCGAGGAACTCCTCCTCCCCTTCATTAACGGATTAAGGAAACCGCAGCGACGCAGGTTGGGTGTTTGTTTACCCGGCACTTGCTGTAACCCCACAAGACAACTGCGACAGGTATCACCAGTGCCACGCAACCAGGGAGAGCAAGTGCCAACTCCCCCTGCCCAAAGCACCCCAGAACTTTTCTCAGGGCCCACCGCCATGCCACCCATCGTCCACAAGGATAAGCAGCGGCGTTACCTTCGATGCTCTTGGGCTCCTTGTCGAGTGTCCTACTCTTGCAGCGGACACCCTCGCCGCTGCCGTCGATCCAGACGTAGGTGACCTGCACCCTGCCGTCCTGGGGCAGCCTCATGTACTGCTCCCGCACCAGCTTGTTCAGCCTGGAGCTGTGTGACACCGACATGGCGACGGCCCTGCGAGGGTGACAGCCACATCACTCCCGGCCCACCTCCTTCCACAACCAACCTCCCACCCCAAAATAAGCCACCCCAGCCCCTCTTCCCCACCCCCCTCCAAGCAGTGTCCCGCCGCGGGACTCGAACCCGGGGCCCCAGCGCTCACCGGCCCCAGCGCTGCCCGCGCCCGCTCCGCCCGCGCTTTATACGCGCCCTCGGTCGGGGCGGGTGCGGAGGCGGCTCCTCCCCCGGGGCGGCAGCGCCGGTCCCCGGCCCCGGCCCCCACCCCAGGGACACCCTCGAAACACGTTCAGTATTGTTTTCTTTTCAAACTGAAATATGACTTATTAAAAGCAACGATTGTCATACGGCTAAAACATCGCTTCATTTAAAAAAATTGAGAGTTATTGGCTAAGTAACTTAATGGTTATTTAAAAATAACGAGTATTAATCACTGAAAATGCTATTTTCCACCTCCTGCCCCCTCGCTGCCTGTGTCCCCTGGCGCTTTGTTTATATAGGGTTGCCCCCTTACACACGGGCAGGTATTTTCCCCCTGGCTCTGCTACGGTGCTGTAGGGTGCGAGTTGGGAAGGCTGCTCCCCCCAGCACCCCAAAAGCCTCGCTGGGACCATGCCCTGTGCAGGTGGGATGCCTGGGAATAGATCCGGGTGCCTGGGTGATCCTGTGGCTACCAGGACCAGACAGCTCCCCAAGGACAAGGGCAGACAAATCCCTGGGGATGGGAGTATCCAAATCCCTGGGTCAGGGGCAGAGAGATGCCTGGCAGCCCTACCACTGCCCCCCTCCCCATCCTGTCCTAGACACCCCAGGGACAACTCCTGCCCACCTGGTTTCACCCCCTGTGGCTGCAGGGCTGTGTTTGTCCCCCAGGCTTTCCTTCCAAGCAAGGAAAGGCTGAGGGCTACAGGGAGAATTAATGGCAAAACACTGAAATCCCCCACTTTAGCCCTTCTCAACTATAAACCGCTGAGCTTAAGTACAATTTTTAAGCACCAGAGCGTAGTAAAGTACCTTTAAACCCCCAAACCATCCCCGCACCGCAGCGGCCCTGATGTGATTTACAGTCAGCTAAAAATCCTCAGCCAACAGGTGCGTGAATTTGAGTCGATTATTCCAATACAGCAGCAATTTCCAGCTATTGAGCCGAACGCAGATCCAATTAGAATGAATTAAACGCGCCGCTGCCTTCCCAGTTTTCCACAGATCCTGTGTTAGAGGCTCCCACGTGTCAGGGCAGACAGACCCCAAACGTGCCAGCGCACCACCGGCACAGACACAAACAGCCCGTGCCGGCGCCTCCAGGCCTTATCTCAAATACTCCGGTAGGTTTTTTTTTTTTTCTGGGAGGAGAGTAGGATTTCAAACAACCCCCCAGCAAACCCAGAGGGGTGAGGGCACCACGACTCTCCAGCCTCAGCTTTTTTCGTGGCTCTCCACCCTCTGTTTTTAAGCAGTTTTTCGATGTTACAAAAGGAGAAAAGGCTTTAAAGCATGACTGGGCTCCAAAGCAGTTGGGTTTTTGCTAATTCCCCCGGTCTTTAAGGCAGACTCATGCTTGTGGCTGCCTGAATCACCCCAAGAATGTTTTTCTGCAAGACAATGAAACATCTGCACCAGAGCAGCTAAAAAAAACCCTTTATGGTTGATTGCTCCCCCCAGGACATCTCCTCCCCGGGCACTGACCCAAAACCCCAGCTCTGTTTTTCTTCTGAAGGTGTTTTGGTCCCGCAGGCAGATAAAGAACCGGGAAGAAACCTGAAAGCACTTGGGATTGCACAAGAACCAGGAAATGAGATTGGCAGCGAGAGAAGCAGAACTTAATTAGCAATTTTGGCACCCGGGCAGTGACATCAGTGACAGAGGGCTGCGGGTGGGCCAGACGTCACCCACCCCATTGACCACGGGCACAGCCCCAAGCAGAGCTCCCGGGAAGGAGGTTGGCACCCAGGGATGTGCCCAAGGTCCCCCAGAGCAGCAGAGCCACGCAGTTCTCCTCCGTGTCGCCCTTGCCCTCGATGCTGCCTGGGTGACATGCAGGGCCTCCTGCAGCTGAAACTGGGGTGCAGCTCGAAAGCAGCCGCCTCCCTCCATGGGGTGTTTTAGGGACACATCCACGAGCGTGCTTGCAAAGCTCAGCATTTCCTCATTCCTGTTTGGAAATCGTCCCAGGGCAGGAGGAAATGTACCCCTGGGTGTGCAGCAGCGTTTCCCGGAGCCACCACAACACGTGCCCGAGCCGGCGCAGGGGTGGAGGGGCCAGCGGCTCTGCGGGGTCCTGGGCTTCCTGTTCCCATCTCTGTCCTGCCTGGGGACCTGGAGCCCACGGGACTGGCCTCAGCAGGGGCTGATGCTGAGCTTTCATGCAATCAGGGAGCACAGAGATGGATCTACATCCTTTGGGAAGCATCTCAAACCCATCCCGGGGAGAGGTGAGACACCTTGTCAGAGCCTGATGTGCTGCATCCTTCACAGCAGACAGCAGGACCAGCAACAGTGTGTCCATGTGCCAAATCCCCACACCTCCATGAGTAAAGGTATGGGACAGCCTCATTTTATTCCCAGAGAAAGCCCTGGCTTCCCTCCTGGATGTGCCCCCCCCGGAGCAATAACACCCCACAGCTTGAGGGAGCTCAGAGCAATGGAAAAATGGAATGAAATCCAGGTGGTGTTAATGCTCCCCAGTTTAGGGAGCAGAGCTCCTCCGTGGATGGCTGCAGCCACAGAGCACCAAAACACCCAAACAGGGAAGGCAGAACAAACACCAATAATCCCTCACCTGGTCAAAGCCCACCCGGCCCCGGGAGGACAAACACTGTGTGTTTGTGGCTGTTCAGGGGCAGCAGGGCTGACAGCACAGCTGTGGAATCACTGAACCATTTAGGCTGGAAAAGACCTTTGGGATCATCAAGTCCAACCATTCCCTGGCACTGCCAAGGCCACCACTAACCCATGTCTCCAAGTGCCGTGGTCCCACCCCTGCCCAAACACCACACCCGAGTCAGCTCACCAAATATACAGAATTGTTTCCTACCAAAAAGGACTTTAGTAAGCAGGAAAAAGTGGTTTTGCCATACAGTGGTGGGCACCTGCTTAGTCAGTATTTCTTAGGATCAAGTCTTACCTCACCACGGTCTAATTCCAGCCTTTTCTGTAGCATCAACTCTGTCACACTGGCAGTGCCAAACTCAATTCACACCCAAATCCTTGAGCCTCTTGAACAACATTTTACCCCCAAACAAACCCACAATCAGAGGGTTCCCTCTGCACCAGGTACAGCAAATATTAACCACCACGAGGCTCCCAGCTCAGGGAATCAGTGACTGGCCCAAGGTCGGAGCTGAGGGCAGGAAGGGAGCAGGGGTGTCCTTGGGGAAGGAAAAGGTCACAGATTGAATCTCCAGAGGACTTTGCTGAAGCCCGTTCAGAGCTGTGGCACAGCACAGAGGGGTTTCTGGAGAGAAGGACAGAAGGAAGAGAAGCTGATTCTGCTTTGCTGCTGCAGCCCAGACCAACCATCACTTCCACTGGGACACCATCCCAGTATCCACAGGGATCATCCCACAGCTGCAGGTGATGCAGGGGACAGCAACTTTCCCAGCATCTCTTTTTTTTGGATGATGGCCATCAATTTGCAGGCAGCAATGCCTGGAGAACCCTCCTGGGCAGCCCTGGCCAAGGCCTAAATACTTTTAGTATAATACATTACTTATAAGAGATCAATAATAGAGTTTTTATCTCTCTGACTTTGAGGCTTTATCAGCCCAAGAGTTTTCCAGCCTTGCCAAGATACACCAAAGACATGATTTGCTTTAATAGGAATAATAAATCCTTAGCAAATTTTCCAGATTGAAAATCTTCAGTAACACAACAAGTTTTACCACAGAGGGGTAAAACATGGACTAATTTACCTCCTGGGGTGACTTTTAACACCTTCACACCGGCTACAAGCTGGTGCTACAGCAGGGCAGGGGGCTGTCAGATCCCTCCCCATCCTTGCCCAAGAAGGATGATCCCTGAGACTTTGATTTTCACTCTGAATCATCCTCCAGGATTCAGGATGCTGCTCAGAACCGAGGGGGGTTGTCCCTGGTTGTTAAACCCCCAAAGCACCTCCCAGAGCCCTGGACAAGGGAGCCCCATGTGGGAATGTTCCCTCTCCCTGGGATCTGAACAGCCCACGGTGGGTTGTGTCCTGCCAAACAGTTGGACGGGGAGATTAGAGGGAAGGCAAAGAGCAGGATCGGCACAAACACCATAAAGGGATTAGAGGGCCTGGGGGCAGAGCAGGTGGGAATTTTCCTGCGTGCTCTGTGCTGGAAGAAACAGCTTTTTTTAGCTGAGGAAATGAGGGGGATGCTGTGGGAAGGGCTGGGGGGTGGGTGGCCCAACAGGCCTGCAGGAACTGGCTGGGATGTGCAGGGTGCTGGGACGTGGCAGGAGGTGGCCAAGGTGGGCCAGATCCACACTGAGGAGTTTAGCAGAAACCACCAGCACCATGTTCAGGGGGCTGTGCTGGCACTCCCCTGCCCCAATACACACTCACTGTTACACTTGCCCTACAAAACAGCTGAACTGACAGTTTCCCTTTACAGATGAAACACATTTAAGCACCAGCAAATCTCCTGATGTGTGGATGTTTGCACCCAAACCACCTTCCCTTCACTCAGGCAGTGCTGCTATACCTTTTGCTGTCCATATGCATACCATAATTCTTTGTGTCCTACCTGAACGTGCCTGGGGAACCCACAGTCCCAGCTCAAACAGCACTCTGGTGGCCAACAAAGCACCTGGCACCAACCTGTGCCCCTCCTGTAAAGGTGGGATCCTCCCACTCAGACCCATCCCACCCATTTCCCCCGTGACAGGAGAACCCATCCAGTGCACTCACTGCTCCATGAGGGAAGCCCACGAGACCCCAAACTACAATTTTCCTCCTCTATCCCCCTGGGAAAGCTTCAACCCACTGGTGGCTCCAGATCCAGAAGTGCCAGCCCAGTGCAGGCAGGGGAAGCCCATGGCACAGGGTTGGTGGAGGCTTCAAACCCTGCTTTGAACAAAGTGAGGAAGGATTCAAGCAGGTCCCTGCTGTCCCTCAGCCTTCACACACACAGAAGGGGGGGAGTATTTGGCCTGGGGTGAGTGTAGCTGCCTCTCCACCCTTACAGCCAGGGATAAAGTCCTCATCCTGGAGCAGCTCAATGCCAAGGTGCTGGAGCTTTGTCCCTTCCTCCACGTGCCAGCTAGGCTGGGTTTGACAGCTGCTGGCTCAGCTGGTTTGGGAGGATACCCACCCTCCCACGCTCACACCTCTGCTGGGTGACCACTGTGGGATGCCAAGTATCCTCTCAGCGATGGGGAGATAACTCCTTGCAACACCCACCGATCTGGAGGCACAAGGAACTTGCCTGAGGTCACAGAAGAGCCCTGTTGAGGGGCCAGTGACTCCCCTCCAGCCTCACGGGGCTGGTGTGAGCTGTCAGTACAAGCCCAAGCTCGCTCACAGCACAGACAGTGCATTAGAGTCTGTTTGCAGAAAACTCTTATAAATTATTTTCCCAGAATCACAGAGATTAGAAAAGACCTTCAAGGTCATCAAGTCCCCCCTGTGCTCAATCCTCACCTTGTCCCCTCTCCCAGAGCACTGAGTGCCACGTCCAGTCATTCTTTGGACACCCTCACCTCCCTGGGCAGCCCCTTCCAAGGCCTGATCACCCTTTTTGTGCAGAAATTCTTCCTGATGTCCAACCTGAACCTTCCCCTGGTGCAGCTTGAGGCCGTTTCCTCTTGTCCTGTCACTTGTTTCCTGGGAGCAGAGCCCACCCACCCACTCCTTTCTGGCAGCCGTAGAGAGTGACAAAGTCTCCCCTGAGCCTCCTTTTCCTCAGGCTAAACAACGTTTTGGAGGTTATTTCAGGGATGTGTGTGCCTTTGCTCCCCACAGGCAGCAGAAAGGGCTCAGAGCAGGGGCACAGGGCACAGTCTGCCCTCAGCACCCTCATGCAACACCCCTGAGCACCCCCACAGACAGAACAAACCCCAGGTGTAAACCCCAAGCAGTTTCCCCCTGCAAGGCTTTCATTTGAATTTACTTTCTAAACCTCTAGAAGTCACTTCAGGCTGTACAAAAAGAAACTGAGGGAAAAGAAGGGGCACTGGCACAAGCCCAGGAAGCCAAAGCGAAAGGGGCTTGTTCTCTGGCCAAGCAGCTACAGTTTGCAGATTGCTGGGGCAGGAAAAGCAGCACAGGCACGAGCAGGAACACCAAACCTGTTAGATGGATGAACAGCTGGGCTGAGTTTCACCTGAGCCTTCCCTGGGTCACCCACAGCCCAGAGCTGGGAAGGAAAGGCTGCCTGGGGAGCCACAAACCAGGGTTTCCCCAGCTCATGGAGGGGCAGGTGGTGGGGCCAGGGCACCCCAGGGGTTCTTGGCCAACAAGGATAAATTCCCCTGTGATCTCTGCCAAAACCAGTCCTCCGGGGGGAAACTTCCTTCTCATCTCTTTAAGGAGGGAGTTGGAGCTCCCCAGCTGGGAGCCCTGTCCCATCAGGTCTCACCCAGCTCTTTGCTTCAGGGAAAGGACAAGTGACAGCAGGAGGGGAAATGGCCTCAAATTGCACCAGGTGACATTTAGATTGCATACTAGGAAAATTTTTTCCATGGAAAGGTTTATAAAGCATTAGAACAGACTGCCCAGGGAAGCGGTGGAGTCACCATCCCTGGAAGTGTTCAGAAAACATGTGGATGTAGCACCTGAGGACGTGGTTTAATGGTGAGCACAGGGGTGGTACTGGGTTTTCAGCTGGACTTGAAAGTCTTAAAGGTCTTTTCCAACCTTAATGATTGTTCCTTCCATGATTGCTGCCCTGTGACATCACCCCCCAAAACCTTTTGGGAAGCAAACCCAGGGATTTTTTGACCAGCAGCATTTATGTCAGCAAAACTAAACATAAAAAATCTCAAGGTGCACCAAAACTCCCATAGCAACAAAATGTTCAGAGCAGGGTCTAAATAAGCAGCAAACCACCAAAAAGATTAACTACCTTTTGTGATAAATAGAATTATCATAACAGAATTACCATCCCCCGGGCGAGGCAGACGATCACCACAACCTCCTCGCCCAGCTGCTTTCCCAGCCTGGACCCTGTTTGGCAACCCCCCTTTTGCAGCCTTACACAAATGCAAAGGCTTTTTCACTTCCCTCCCTGCTGCCAGTCGGATGTTCAAAGCAGTGTCACGTTGTCTGTCCCCGTCATGAGGGGGGTTTTTCCAAGGAAAAGAGTAGGAGGCTCTTTGTTGGTGGTTTTGTTATGTTACTGCTTACCCAAAACCAGTGCTTTTCTCTGCCACCTCCCTGCAATCACATGCTTTCAGGAGCTGGGACTTTAAAGGGGTGGAGGGAAATTATTTAAGCACTTTTAAGGCAGTTCTTGCAGCAGAGTTTGGCCTTGGATACACAGAGTCTGTCTTGATAGGTGCTGTGCTGTGTCTGAGGCCACTGGTGCAGATATCGTAGTGGGTAGATATTTGGGGGGGGGAAGCTTTGTTTTTTAACAAAACCACCTTGCTGCCTGCTTATTGCAGGCTTTTACACAAAGGAAAGGTAAAAATCTGTCAGGTTAACACAGAGCAAAGCAGCTGGGTGGACTTGAATGCTCTGGGTAGTGGGGTTTGAACTTCAGCTTGTAACTCAATCCAGATCCTGCACAGGTAAAACCAGAAGCCTCCCCTGGTGGGGTTTTAATGTGAATTTAACCCAAACCCAGAGCCCTAGAAACTCCCTTGTTCAGGGGGAGAACACTCACTAAGGACTTCATTTTGGCCTTGTTTAACTCCTTTTACCAGTAGATTGGTTCAAAAGGAATTCATTTTGCTCCCCAGCAGAACATCCCCATCCACACTGGCTCTCATCCCCTTTCCCAGACATTAGGCTGATTCAGGTTTGCTCTTCTGCAACAGGAACAACCACTTCAGAGTTATTTATCACCCCATCTGGGTGCTCATCCCAAGCCTCCAACATGAACCCCCTCTGGAATCTACCGAGGCCCAAACGCAGCTTCTGTCGTTGCCCAAATCTTGGGGATCTCTCCCAGCCCCAATCTGGGGTGAGCTGGTGATTCAGCCCCCCATTGGCACCTGTCCCCAGCATGACCAGGGACATTATAGTGCCTCTGGATTTACCCTTCCTTACCCAAGCAGAGGCCAAACCCAGAATGCCAAACTGGTGGTACGAGGCAGGAGAGCCCTGAGACCAGAGCAGGCACAGCCATGCACAGCACCCCCAAATCTGAGTCTCCAGCCTGGCCAGCAAGGCCCCAACATCCCAAAATGGCTGGAGATACCCCAACACATCCAGAGCTGGTCCCTGGGAGCCTCCCTGAGCCAGCTGGAGCAGGTGGCACAGCCATCCTTAGCCCACCCAGGCCATCACCCTGTGCCACCCCTACCACTCTCTGCAGGCCTTTCCCTGTTTCACTCCCCAGGCTGGGGTAAAACATCACTCCAGCACCTTTCTCTTCAGCTTCCCAAAGCTTGCCAGCAAAATCCCCTTGCAAGGTACAAGGAACTCTGCTGCCCCTCTCACCTGGCATCTCCCAGGCTGTTGTACTGCTTCCCACAGCCAGGGCAAGGCTCCCACACCTTAAATCAACCCCCTCTTCCACCCTCCAGCTTCACAAGGCTGCAAAGTCACTTAATTACCCCTTGGTAATGAGCACAGAGAGGGCTGGGACCAGCTGATCAGTGTAATTACGGCTGTCACTTCACCCCTGCCCGAGGTGCCACTGAAGGCAGGGGCTCTGCTGCCCTCTGGGCTGAAGGCTCAGGTGCCACAAGGCAAGTCAGAGCAGCAACAGTCACCAAGAAAAGTCAAATTTATTGTCCTGTGGGATGGAGAGCCTGTTTCAGTTCTGTGCAAACCCCTGAGGGTGTTCTCTGCCTCTTTTAGTTAGACCTGACCCCCATTCCTGCACTCACAGTCCCTTTGATGAGCCTTCTCCAGCTGCTCCATCTCCTGCTTTGGCTGATGGCACACAGGAGGCTTCAGGGGACAACAGTCCCCTGGGAGAACAAGAGTGATGCTGCCCCAGGAGCAGCTCTGGATGAGCATGGAAGGGCCACAGCTCCTCCCCACAGCACCCAGGGGAGCCTCCTTCCCCCAGAGCCAGGGACATCCTGGCTCATCCTCAAAGGCTCTAGCCTCCTTCTGCCTGAGGATCCATCCACCCCAGTGCACCTTCAGGGGAATCACTCCTGGTTTTCCATGCTGCAAAAGCAAGAATTCCTGGTGATATTAAAGCAGCCCCAAACAGAAGGGGATTCACTGCCCATGGGTGAAACCCACTGCCATGGGAGGAGGGACACGGCACAGGGATGAGGGACAGGCCCTCCCTGGCTCCAGAACAGGCTTTGTTCTGTGCCAGTTTTCTTTCCAGCACTTGCCAGGTGGGCAACAGAAAGTCCTGCCCATGGTCAAGTGCTGGCCCAGAAGCAGCATCAGGGACCAGAGGGAAAGGAGAGAAGCAGCACAGCCAAAGCTTCAGCATCAACAGCGAGGCCAGAGGGGAAAGGGAGCCCTGGATGGGGACTCTGCCCTTGGTCCCTCATCCAGCTGACATCCACTTTCCATCCCTGGTGGCCTCACCAGCCTCCACCTGAGAGTGGACCTGGAAAAGTGAAGGAGGCTGGAAGTCAGGGACCAGCATCCAGCTGCAGGTTCTGCTGGGTGGCCCTGGGGAGCTCATTCACCACCTGCAGCCACTGCTGGGACACCCATGCTGGAGCTGCTGGGGCAGTGCCAGTCCCCTGTGACACTCCCCCATCACCCACTGCTGCAGAAAGCTAAAGTAACACCATGTTTGGCCCTTACCAGGCAAGTCCTAGTGCTCCCAGCAAGGGTCCCACAGCCCTGGCCAGCCCAAGGATGTTGCCTTGAGCTGGCCAGGGCTGCTCCCTCCCCCGGGGCTCAGTGTCCCTGGGCACCTCCCACCTCCAGCTGCAGGTGATGATCACCCTCCATCCCTCACCCACACCCCCCCCAGCAGCAGGATGGGGGTTTGATGCAGCCCTTGGCTGTGGGGAACGGTCTGGGATGGGATAAGCACCCCCAAACCTCAAATATTCCCTAGGCAGAGGGAGAAATCCCTCCCCCAGCTCTCCATCCTCAGTGACAACCTTCAGCAGATGGGGGCAGGGAGGGAAAATGAGGTACAGGCATGATGAGGCCTTGCCAGGCAGGGTCAGGGGGCCCTGGGACCGTGGTGGTGTTTCTCTGGTGGTCTCTGAGCTGGACTTCCCCTGGCTGGGACAAGCTCTCCTGAACAGATGGTAATAAACAGAGCCCCAGGAACTGCACGGCACCAGCTTGGCCTTCACCACCCTCCCCCTCCCTGGGGTGGCTGCAAAACTCTATTTTTTTGTTATTTTCTCCTTAGGCAGACAAATTGCTTCCTCCAGGTACAGACACAGCTGCAGTTGATCCCCTGATTTCCCTTTCCACAGGCAGCACCTGTGTTTTTTCCAGCTGTGCAGGGATCACAGTGCTGGGCACAGGATGCCCTGAGCTGGGTGGGCAAGAAGCACCAGGACTCTACCCAGGAGTGGTGCTCCAATTCCCCCAGGAGGGACATCCCTCAGGGGCCTGTGTGCCACCAATCCTGGTGGCTGGAACTGTGTGATTTTTTTGACTAGGCTATTTTTTAGTTGGGCTGGGCTTGGAAAGGCTGGTACTTGCCTTAGGCCAGTGATGTGAGGACTAAGTAAACATCATCATCTTTGAGATAGAAACTGAAGTGCAAAGCGAGCAGTGACCACTCCTTTCCCAGATTTGGGTTGGGTTTTGTGAGTTTTGGGTGGACTGACCCCAGCAGGTGCCAAGGGCCAGCTCAGTGTGTGGCTGAACACAGGCCAGTGGGGCAGCTTTCAATGAATGTGGGGTTTTCTAACCAAAAATGGTGCCCAGGACATTGAAAGGCACCTTTACACAGAAATCCCTCTTGTAAATATTTATCCTGCAGGAGCCTCCATCAGCAAGCAGCCCCAGAGGTGCTGGCAGGCTCAAGCAACTTCTTGTGCCAGGACAGGAGCTTTAAGAACTGCTTTTGTTCCTGTTTGGAGCAGGAAAAGCCACCAAGGTCCTGCTTGGCAGGTCTCAGAGGACATGAGGCCTTTGAGTTTCCAGCCTCTGCTCCCTGAAAGTCACTTGATGAGTGACCAACGTGTAGATTTCCCCATGTCCATTTTCCAGCTGTTTTGGGTGCAAAAGCAAACTTGAAAATGCAGGTTGACCCCTCCACCACTGCAAAGGCGATTTGGGGATTTGGAGGCCTCGCTCTTGGGGTTTGATTTTTTAAAAATCATGTGATTTTAGTG
>JAWWLV010000040.1:9591301-9605262 GCA_035041135.1 Platyrinchus mystaceus
CCAGTTTTACAACCAAAACCTCCATATCTTTCCTAAAAAAAAAACCATATTCCTAAAAAAAAAAATCCATTTTTGCCCCCCCAAACATATTTAAAAAAAACCCAACCCTGGTTTTCACCCCGTTTGTTTCTCAAGAAACCAAAATTCCCCCCCCAAAAAAAAAAATTCCCAAAACCCCACAATTTTTCCAAAGAACTCTCACACTTTTCCCCAAAACCCACCATTTCTTTCCCAAAACCCCCATTTTCCCCCAAAACCACTGATTTCTTTTCCATAACACCCACCGTTTTTTCCTAATAAAATCCTTTTCCTTCCTAAAAAACTCCATTTTTTCCCCAAAAACCCCTTTTTACCCCCCCCCCGACATCCTAAACATTCACGTGGAGCCAAGTGGGGGTCCCCGTGAAGAAGGTAGTGGCACCTTGGGCTGCCTTAGACAAAGTGTTGTCAGTGGGCTGAGAGAGGTGATGCTCCATCCTTGGAGATGCTCAAAAGCCGTCTGGGCGTGGGGAGGAGAACCCTGGCTGTGTGACCCTGCTCGGGCAGGGGTTTTACACCTCCTGAGGTGCCTTTCCCAGCTCCACAGCTCCGCGGGAGGGAGGGGATGAGATGGCACTGCCCGTCCGTGCCCGGGGAGAGGCTTTGGCAGCTCACAAACAGGAAGCGCTTTTGCGAGTCACCACCCAAAAATGCGGGTGAGTGGCCGCGGTTCCTGCTGGGCAGGAGGCTCTGCCAGCACCCACACGCCGGGCTGGCACTGTCGGGATCCCAAAGAAATGCTGGAACAAACCCTCAGCCCTGCAAGCCAAGGGTTTTCCCAACCCGACGTCCTCCCCACCGCGGGTGACCACTGGAAATAGCAGGGCTCTGACATCATGAGGAACCTCCCAGTCACTCATCGCCCAGCAGCTTGATTAACATGCAAATCGGGTGATATTTCCTGGGAGAGGAAGGGTTTCTTCCTGCGGGGGAATCTGCAGAATGAAGTGTTTGCACCCAAAGGGTGACTTTCTGCTGAAACGTCGAGCTGTGGCTCTCCAGCCTCTGGGTAGGACCTGTTCATAAAGCCTTAACAGCAGTGATAATCTGGAATAACCAAGGAGTTATTAACTGATTATTAACCAAGGAGTGGTATGGTCATGCTCCTTACAAGCTCAGAAATTCACCTCAGAAAGGCATAAGAAAATCACCTTAAAATACTACAAGCTTTTCCTCGTAGGAAGTGAATAGGGACCATTTTCCCAAAAGTTCCTTTAAATCAAACATGTCTGGAATGGAGTGATTTTACTGGAGTTCCTAAATGCTGAATAAATGTTCAAACTGAGGAGAGACAGTAAGATTTGTGGGGGTGTTCAAAGCAGGTTTTGGGTTTCAGGGTAGCTACAGCCGTTAGCAGGACTGCAGATACATTTAAATTCCTGGTTATTTGCCATCCCTGTACTTGCCCAAACAACTCTGGGTTTGTTTCACAGTTGGCTGTCCAGAGGGAATCACTCATGGACAGTTACTTAGGAATAAAAAGGTGAATGTTGACCTGCAGAAGTGTTTAGCATCAAAATCATTAGAGTTATGCTCCCTGGTGGAATAAAAAGGGATTATCCTGATTCAGCCCTTCCCCATCCCTTGCTCAGCTGCATGTTGAAATATGAAGCTTCATCTGTTTGCTGGGCACTTTGGCAAATGCTGTGAGGGGATGTGGACAGTCACCTTTTCCACAGGCATAATCAAACATCCCTTTATTTGTGCATCGTATCACAAACACAGAAGTATTTCCTCCTCTAGGAAAGAGCCCAAAGCCAAGGTGCTGTTTTCTGCCACCCACGTCCTCAGGCAGGGCTCTGGAGCCTGCCTGGCTTTGGCAACAGGATTTATCCAACAAGAGTGTTCTAACAGCAAGGAACAACACTTTTGCTCTGAGCTTGCCAGGTGCATGATAGACACAGATTCAGTTTAGCTTCACAGCAGCCCTGGTGAGGCAGGTGGGGATTAATCGAGGAATTAATCGAGGAATTAATCAGTAGAGAGGAGCCAAGTCAGATGTCTCTCAGTCACTTCTACCCTGCCCTTGATACTGGTTTCTAAGATAAACAGGTTATTTGTCGGGTTACATCAGAGCAGACCCCTGCAAGCCACCTTTCTGCGCCTCCTAGCCCCTGCTTTGGTGCTGGGGGAGGTCACTGCGCCCTCCTCATAGGTGGGCACCCACCTCACCCACCCTGAGGGCACTTCCAGCAAAGGCTGTGTCTGCAGAGGTGGCCAGAGGTGGCCACAGGGGCAGATCCAGTAGCCACGATACCCAAACCTAAGTGGAGCACTGGGAACAAAAACCTTGTTGAAAATCCCGACTTACTGCCCAGCTCCTCTTAGGAGACGAGGACTCTCCTCCTCTCATTCTCTCACAGCAGCACTTGCTGCAGTGTTTTCCAGAAACCCTGGCTCTGCTGATACAAAAAGCAGATCACAGTTACTTTGCTAACTGTAGGTTTTCCATTGGAAGAGACAAGGCAGAAAGGGGAAGGACAACTCAGACTGATTTGAGGGATGGAGAAGTGAAACGTGGATCCTGTCTAATGTTCAGAGAATAAGTTTACAGTGAAGCCTAAAAATAAACCCTGAACTTCCAAGCTGTTGCCTTACCTAGAGGAGCATCTCCTCTCTCTGACTCCTGCCCCAGTACTCATCTCATTCCCGTCTTTCCCACCGTTTGGATCACTACAACACGAGCTGCCAACTTCTGGGTGGCTGAGGGACAACCAGGTGCCTGCACATGGTTATTTTGCTCTCTGTTTTGGGGTGTTGGCTCAAACCTGCACAGACTCTGCTCCTGATGGAAAAGAAAAAGCACAAAATACTCCTTGGCAGGAGATTCATGCCAATTTTCACTGGACTGTGCTTGCAAATTCTTCCTTCTTCCCCCTTGCACCCAACAAGGTCTGGTCACTGTAAAAAAGCTCACATTTGGGAGATCCAGCCACCAGTACTGGCAGGAATGGTGCCCTGTTGGAGCTTCCTTACAGCCCAGGGAGTCCCTGCCCAAAGGAACAGCCCTTGATAGCACTGGAGGAACACAAAGAAATCCTGGAACTCCCGCAGTGCTGCTACAGTAGCTCTGGGAACCTGGGACAGAATAGGAGGAGGAAGCTCAGGGTCTGGATCTCCAGGAGCCACCCCATGGGACCCCCCAGCAATGTCCTGGGTGGCTCCTGGACCTTTCACACTCACTTGATGCCCAGCATTTGTAAAATGAGTCAGACACGTTCCCTTGGAGTCGTCTTTGGCAAACACATAAATCAGGGATCCAGGCAGGTGTTTGCCATGGGGAACACCCAGCTGACATTGGAGGCAACTTCTCCTCAGTGCAAGAGGCGCCAAGACATGCCATAGGACTTCACAGGGATGCCAGTGGTCCTGCAGATATGCAGGGGGCCAAAGCAGATCACAAAAAACCAACAGAGACATTGTCATTATCTGCAGAGACCTGCTCTTCCTCTGCTGCCTCTGGAGCTTTCCTTGCTGCTTCAGCGGTAGCAGCTCCCAACATTGCTCTGCAATTCAGGGAAATGGCAAAGGACAGGAGGAAAGAGAGCAAAACAAGAACCATGGTGTGGAAGAAGGAAAGAGATGAATATTTAGGCATTTTGTTGAGCCTGGGACTGAAGTCTTGAGGAGGAAGAAGAAAGGCAACCCTGGTACAAAGAGGATGAGCCAGATGAACAAGCACAGGTTTCTCCAGATTTCTTCCAGAGAGACTTGCTCTTGTACCACACAACAACAGAGTACTGGTGGATGGGGGTGAACATCAGGAAATAGATGCTGCAGTGCAGGAAAACTTGAACTGGCAGAGAAACTGCCCAAGTGGCCACTGATTGCCAAGGCTGAGGTAGGAAATCCTGAGTGGACGATCAGGACACCTCCCAGGACCAGACTGAACTGCAGGATCACACCTGAATGCCACTGCTTGATCCAGAAGCTGCTCAGCAGGAGAAGGGCCCCCAGGACAGGGACAGTGGGTGCAGCCCTTGGGACACTCAGTCCACACTGGGGTTCATGAAGGTGAGAGAGGACCCAGGAGAACCCTCTGTGCTGACCTGCAAGGGGTGGGGTGGAAGAGACAAGCCCCTGAGCTCATCACATTTAGGCTGAGCTGGGTCAGAGGCAACAGGGGCTGAAGCAGCACAGGGAGGTTTTCCAACGATCCCTGATCCTGAAGATCTATGGCCAGAAGTTGATCACTGCTTATCCTGGCCTCCACAGATTATTATCCTGGCAGCTTCAAAGGCCCAAAGTCTTGCTTTGGTTTTCCAATGATCACTGATCCTGGTTTCCACAGGTTCAGGGACAAAAAGTCTTGCTTTTCACACACAAACATAGAAACTCACAAGAATCAGATTCCAACCTGCCACACTCAGCTTGGCATTCTCTGACTGTGCCACAAAGGGAAGAGAAAGGGCTACACAGGAACAATGGGAGCAGCTTAATGTTCACCGCCACTAACTGCTGATGGAAGAAGATGAAAGAGATGGTGCTGTTGCTGCTTGGCTCCAAAAGTCTCTGCATTTCAAATGCCTGGTGAGACCCCATCATTCCTCACACTCCATGATTCCGTCTGCTTTGGTTACAGCACACTCAGCCAGTGCCTGACTGACCTGCTCCCTTCTCCTGCTGCCAGACTTCCCAGCAGTAAAACACCTCCCTGGCCTTTTGGCAGCCTCACATCCAAAATCAGATCCTTGTGATTACATTCAACCACTTGGATTTACACTCTGGCTCTTGTGCCAGTCACTGCTCACTCTGCCTTTGGGGCATGACCACGACCCATCTCAGTATCTCCCCAAAATGCCCAGGGCACTTTGGGGTATCAGCTCCATGTAATGATGCTCTCAGCCTGTCCTGCTGCAGCCACAGCTCTGCACCACATCCCAAGGGAGGAGGGACAGATCCCAAGGAGGAAACAGGCCTGAAGGCATTGTCACAGCTGATGTGTTTTTAGACAGAGGCATCTTCAGTCAGCAATGAAACTGCCCTTTCCTGTGTGGCTTGAACAGCTCAGGAGGTGCTGAGAACCAGTTTGTCCTCACCAGGGCTTTCCCAAGCCTGGCTGAAACAGGGGGTCAGTTCCTTAATCCAGCCTTTAACCCCCATTTTGGTAAATTTGGGACTCTAAGCCAGGGTGTCAGGGAAGGTTGATTATTATTTGCTAAGCCATCAGCAAAGGACAGTGGCTTCTAACACAGAGAGGCAGACATTGAATGTTTGCTTTCCTCTTTCACTGTTTTTCCTAAAAAGTGAACCTTTCTGAATTAAAGACTTTTTGATAATGTTTTGTTGCTGCCTTCTGGCACCATCACCCACAGAGCTGCAAAAATCCCACCCCATTCCAGAGAGCTGCCATGCTGGCAACAAGATGGATCCTTCCTTTTCTGCCCAAAATAGACCCACTGCGGAGGCAACAACCAGCTCAGGGTGACAAAAATCCCCAAGGTCATGGGTTTCATTTAAATCCAGCAGGTTTGGGTGCTGTTTACTCTTTTGGCTCAGTAAAAGCTGCAGATTGGTGAGATCATAAGCTGTGGATGGGGAGGTGTGTCCACAGGGCACAGCAAATACTCCAAACAAGCATCACTCTGCAGGTCAGAAAATGGCAATTTCTGAAACTGTCTTCCTGCTCCTTTCCCAGGCAAAAGGATTTCCCCTCCCCCTCCAGCATCCATAGCCTGGATTCGATGCCCACTCTGTAGAAAAAAAAGTTTTAATAGATGTAATAATTTCTTAATGAAAGAGACAGAGGATCTGTGCTCTGAGTGAGAGGGGAAATCTTGAGAGGTAAGAATAAAACACCAAAGAATTATTCCAAAATTTGAAATGTGCTTTAACTTAATAAGGCAAAGCAAGGGGGGGTGAGGTAAGTTAATCTTCATGTAACTTGAAGGCGAATCACACAAACCATTAGCTACAAACCTGCCTGGAGAACAGCAGGAGAAATGCCTCATCCCTGGAAGTGTCCAAGGCCAGGTTGGGGTTTAAGGTCCCTTCCAACCCAACCCAGCCTGTGATTGCTGCTGTGATTCCATAATTAGAGCTAATCTGGATGGAAAAGTGAGGAATCAAGACCCCCATCCAGCCCTGCAGCTCTGAGCCCTTTATGCATAAAACCCCCTCACCTGTCTCAGCCCTTACAAACCCCAACGGCATTTCATGGGGTCACTCACTCCCATGGAGAGCTTTACCCTGTTACAATATAGCACGAATAAAGCCTCACACACAGCCACAGGGGAGACTTACCCCTTCCTCCCACTAGGGTCAGGCCGATGGCAGAGCAGCAGAAGCACTGGAGCTCCTTCCGACTCCCCAGGGAAGAGCTGATGGGCAGCAGGAGCCTCTGGTGACCCCTGGCTGGATGGTGGAAAGGAGAACTCGTTAGCTGAAACTCCAGCAGCTCAGAGAACTGCAGGCAGCAAAAGCAGCAGCTGATTTATGAGAACAGCTGCATTTTGCTCCAGATCCTCCAAAAGCAGGAGCCTCTGGGGTTGCTCTCCCCAGGGGAAGGTCGGGAGGTACTGGGGAGTGGAGCACAGACCCTGCAAGGATGCAAGGGAAGTGGTTGTGTGACCCCACCCAGCACACTGAGCAGGGTCCAGCTCCAGCAGGAAGCATCGAGGGGTGCAGAGCTCAGCAGGACTGGGGTGACATCACTTCCCAAACCACTGGAACACCAGCAGGGGGGTGACCACAGCGGCGGGGCCGGGTGGGGTGAGCTGGGGGTTTCCAGGTACTGCAGACACCAATCTTGAGTAGCTGTAACCTCAAAGGCAGAGTCTGACACCAAGGGGAAGGGTTGTAGCTCCCCCATTTGACCCAGCCTCAGATCTCAGCTGCAGCATTTAAATCCAGCAGGTTTGGGTGCTGTTTACTCTTCTGGCTCGGTAAAAACTGCAGATTGGTGGGATCATAAGCTGTGGATGGGGAGGTGTGTCCACAGGGCACAGCAAATACTCCAAACAAGCATCATTCTGCAAGTCATAAAATGGCAATTTCTGAAACTGTCTTCCTGCTCCTTTTCCAGGCAAAAGGAAACCCCCAAAGGGCTTCACTGAGATGTTCAGATGGTCTCTGGTGTGTTGGTGCAGAAGAGGTCTGGTCCAAGCCCAACCCTGAAACTGCCACCAGCCTTGCTTTGTAAGCCAGGACACATCCATAGCTGAGATTAAAAGCCCAGAGGGTGAAATCCCAATGCTCCATCCTAATGAACTCTTTGGGACCTGATGGAAACAGTCCCTGAAGGAAAGTTAATCCGTGGATGGTCCAAACTCGATGCTCTGAAGCCCCCCCAGGTGCTCTGGGGTGACCGGGGCTTTCACTGACTCCCTGCAGAAAGGCTGCAAACTGAATTTCAAGCTAAAAAGGAAGTTTCTAAGAAAAGTGTGGGTTAGCCTCTGTGCAGCCCACAGAGACTATTTTGAGCAGAGCCAACAGCCCCCACAGCCTCCTGCCCCAGGGCATCAGCAGTTGAAGCCACTCGAGGTGAGTCCTGCCGCGGGGTGCCTTAGGGGAAGCTGCACCGTGGCAAGAGGCTGCACGGGGTGCCCAGAAAGTGCTGCTTCATGTCTTTTTTTAGGTTTCTGGGGGTGTTTGTCTTCTTCTGTAATAAACAGCACAGCTCAGTGCAGGGGCTGTGCTGGTTTTGTGCCGGAGACGTTGCTGGTTACGGCACACATGGGGTGTCTTCTTGGGAATTCCTGTCTGGAGTAATTCCTTGTGTGTCATGATATCACAGCACAGCCCTTCCCGGGGAGCAAGTCACCCACAGAGGGAATAAACGTGTGTCCAAGGGTGCTGAGGGGTGAAAGTGCAGAGAATGAGACCCAAACCCCCAGGGGCTGGAGTTACCTCAGCACATCAGCCACCCTTGGCTGTGCCCTCCTCCCCCTGGGCCTTCAGTCAGCCCAGACCACTGTGCAGATACCAAAGTGAAGCTGAGCCTCTGCAGGGTCTGGACTCTGGGGGTCCACACCACTGAAGCCTGGTGGATCCTAAGCTCTCTGCCACCATCAGCTCCCATTCAGGGGTGTTTTCCTTGGGCAGGACTTTCTCCACCAGAGCTCAGAGCACCCTGTACATTTGCAAAAAAAACCCAAACCCAAAGCAAACCTACATCCACCTGAAACAAGACTCTGGTTTGCAATCAGGGGTTTCTCTGCATAAAGGACGAGAGAACAAACATTTATGCTATAAATTCAGCATGGAAGATGCTTTCAGCCCTGCTGGATCACCCCTTCCAGGAGCAGCTTCCAGCCAGTGCCTTCACTGGCTTCCAGAAAGGGAAAAGCAAAACCAGCAGAGAGAGGCAAGGGCTGAATGAGGACACAGACAACCTGAACACCACGTGTGAAACGAGTTTATTGGAAGGAAACATGATGATATTTGCAAGGATAAATCCAGCATGTGATCAGCAGAGCAAGGCAGTGTTGGCCCTTCACCCTTCCTTAAGGATGCAACTGCCCAGTCAGGTCCATCTGTCCCTGCTCAGGTCTGTCTGTCCCACTGAGGACAGAGGAGCCCAGCGTTTCAGTGAGGCCAATTATTCCTGTCCCACTGGAGTAATTAATTTTAAACCTTTTTCCATAGCAAGTGCTCCCAGCAAACTCACACAGGCTCTGGCAGAAGAGCAGGGAGAACATCCAGCTACACATCCACCATCACACGCAACTGCAGGGACCAGAAACTCAACCCAGCACCCAGAAACCCTTTCTGAATGTTTCTCCTCCTGCCACCTCTCCCTCTGTCGCTGTCACCTGTGGCTGTACCTGCATGGATCAGGACAGGCCATGGAGGCCTCAAGGCCAGTGTCACAGTGTCACAGAGCTGGGGCACAACTTTGCAGGGAGTTTATGCTTTGAAATGTGCAGGAAACATTAACTGCTACTTCTTTCTCCTTTTTCAAACACAAGGCATGAACTTCAAGGGAGAAAATTCATCTCCCCTAGGTGAAATTAGAGGTTTACATCTGAGTTACCCCACTTGGGATAGAGGATTGGGAACTTCAAGAGCACAGTTCAGGCAGGTTCCTTGTGGTGTTTAACTTGGGAGGAGTCACATCACACCCCCTCCCACTCCCCTCTTTGCAGCGCCTGGGTCTGGGTGCTGAGCTCAGGTGACTCCAGCCCTGGGTGACTGAACAAACACAGTGTCAACCAGCAGGAACAATTTGCAAACAACTGAGCAGCAGACAAATGTGCAAATGTATCTGGTGGCTACTTCTGGATAATGAATGCATAATCTATCCCGACTCCCTTCCCTATCTGCTTCTGGATAATGCGTCTGTGAGCCTGAGTCAGGTTCATAAATGGTTGGCAACAAGAAAAACAGGCTGTGCTTGAGCCAAACATTATGTTCAGCAAATAAGGAGCAGTTTTGCCACAGACAGCTGCTGTGAGAGCCCAGTGTCAGAATCCCTCCAGCGCTCCACAATTCCCATCCTGCCTACGTGAGGTGCAGGATGCAAAAGCAGACTTTTGCCTCTAAAATTTAATTTTATGCCTAAACTGCAGGCTCAAAAAGAGCAATATCGTATTCCTTCCCCATCTATCTGCTTGTTTAAAAGTGGCTCTTACATTTCTTTGGCTCGACTGCTGGGAATGCTCCAAGGAAAGCTAATTACAAGGTCATTGCAGCAAATTGCATTTGGTGGCAAAACTCTGAGTCACTGGTTCAGGGCGTTTTCCCCCTTCCACCCCAGAGTAACTCATTTAACAGGTGTGAAGGAAAGCAGTAAAAAATTTACAGACTCTCAGTGCATGAGACTGAATGGGGAGCCAGCATTTCCAAAGTGCCAGGAGTTCTGTGTTTCCCAGTAGAGGCAAGTTCTCCTGGGAGCAGTGGCAAACTGGACACCAAAGATTTCCCAGTCGGTTTGGGAAATGAGGCTTACTGGCCACGCAGTCCTAGAGCAGGAGAAGAGGAGACTGAAACCATTTGGAGGTTTCCCAGGGCTGCCCCTGCAGGAGCACATTTCATTCTTCCCCCAGGAAATCTGCTCTCCATCCACTCAACCCTTTGGGAAGCAGAAAAGTCGCTTCACTGTGTTGGGTGGCAAAGGTCCCACCTCGAGTGATCCTGCTGAGGCGTCTCCACTGCAGCTCCTCACCCTGCAGGGATGAATTCCCAGGAGGAAGGGGCTCATTCCTCCTCAGCTGCGTATTCTCAGTGAGGAAAGCTGCAGGTTGCAGGTCCCAGTGCCTGGAGGATGCTCCTGTGTGGGGGGGTGAGGTGGTGCAGAGCCTGAGGGGTGGCTCCTCCGGCTCAGCCACCTCTCCCTGTGCTCCCAACAGATCCATCTTCACGCTTTCCGGATGATCCTTCCCGGTTTCCTCCAGTCCCTGTACCTCTCCCTGCGCACAGAGTGGACCAGGGGCCTGGAGAAGCTGGAGGGGCTGGATCTGGTGGCGTTGCTGTGGAGGAACAAAGTGAGACACCATTAGTGGGGTGGGACAGAGCTGGGGCACAGCTGCTGCATCCAGGGGAGGCTCCTGAAAGGACAGGGAATTTTAGTTCACCACCACTGGGGCTAAGAGAAGGGCCAGTGCTGGATCCTGCTGCAGATCTGGTGCTCAAGGTGCCTGGATTGCAGAGTTCCAGGGCTGAGCCTCTCTGCACCTGAAGTGGTGGCAGGAACCTTCCCTGTCCCAGCCACTGGAGGTCTTGGGAAGAGCTGCTGAACTTCAAGTGCACAAATGTGAGCTCAGAACCCCCCAGACAGCCCATGAGAGCCCCAAGGTCTGTCCCCTCTCTCCAGGTAGGTCACTGGAAACAAACCCCTCCAAAACTTCAAATACCTTTGAGCAGTTTTCCTTAAAACCACTAAAACAAACAACATGCAGTCCTGGCTTTTCTTTGGGATTTTGCCACCCTTTGTTTCAGTCCATGTTCTCTCAGGGGGGTTATCCTGGCTGGGAACCAACCACTCCATGACCCAAACAGACCAGGAACCAACCACAGCCATGCAGAGATGTCCAGGACAGTCTCATGGAGCTGGCTGGGCTGCAGAAGCAGCAGGGCTGTGTTCACCCAAACCTCTTCTGGCATGACTGAACACTCAAGCCCCTTGCCCTGGGCATGTCTCCTCTCCCCATGCACTGTGTCCCAAGCTCTTCTCTCCTTCCTCCTGGCTGACACCTTCACTCCCCATTTTCATGTCTAGATTTGCAAAGATTGCTGAAGACTGGCACAGCAAACATGCACCTTGTCCTGCCAGTGCTGGGGGTGAGGTGGGGCACAACAGTTCTGCAGGAATTTGAAATGACATTCATATGGAGACCTGTCCCCATCCCTGCAGAAAGGGCTGTGCCTTGGTGATCTCTGGGTTTGGTGACTGGAGATCTGCCCTCTTTCCAGATCCTGCTCAGAGGTTCCTCCTGTGATTCCCAGTGACTTTGTCAATAAACATTGTCCAGAGGAGGCCAGAGGGTACTCTGAGGGCTGGAGCTCCTTTGCTCTAGGAGAGCTGGGGGTGTTCACCTGGAGAAGAAAAGACTCCAGGGAGACCTGAGAGCCCCTTCCAGGGCCTAAAGGGGCTCCAAGAGAGCTGGAGAGGGACTTGGGACAAGGGATGGAGGGATAGGACAAGGGAGAATGGCTTCCCACTGCCAGAGGGCAGATTTCAGTTAGTTATAAGGAAAAAATTCTTTACTATCAGAGTGTTGAGGCCCTGGCACAGGTTGCCCAGAGAAACTGTGGCTGCCCCATCCCTGCAAGTGTCCAAGGCCAGGTTGAACAGGACTTGGAGCAACCTGGGACAGTGGAAGGTGTCCCTGCCCATGGCAGAGGGCGGAACGAGACCAGATTTAAGGTCTCTCCCAACCCAACCCAGTCTGTGATTCTGTCATCTAAGCACTGGAGGAAGGGGGAGCAGGGAGCAGAAGTGCCTTGGGATGCCAGAGGAGGCTGATGAATGGAGGCAGGGGCGGGAGAGCCGCCAGCCACTCCAGGAGCGGAGGAAGATGGAGCTGTGGAAAAGCTGTGAATGTGAGAAAAAGCTGCCTCACAACAGAGCCTGTTACTATTCAACAGCCACAAAAGGATCTGCCTGGGCTGAGGCTGCAGCCAAGAAAGAGCCCTCTCATGTCCTAATTAGCCTGCTGCTTTATAACTTAATTTCCTAATTGGTTTTCACATTAATTACTTCTAACAGGCCGGGGAGGTGGCAGCTCAGGCCCTGTGGCAGGAGATGGAGCTTCACCTCTACAGCACTGGCCCAGCTCCAGGCTGTGCTGGGAAGCTGTGCCCTCACATCCATCTCATCCAAGGAGCTCTGCCTTGCCGCTGCCTCAGGGTTAAGCTCTTACAGAAAGGTTTTGAGTGACTGCCTTGGCAATGCCTGTAAATCCTTCCTAAAACAACCCTCAGGTCCCAGCTCGCAGCAGTCCCCTCCTGGCTGGAGGTGGCACCCAGCCGTGCCAAGGCTCCACAGCCACTGCCACCAGGGCTGAGCTGAGCCAGGAGGGGTGTCCCAGATCCCTCCTCTCACCCTGGTGCAGGTGCTGGCTTTGTGCTGTGCTGCTCCTGACCTGATGTGAGGCATCAGGAAGCTTTATCCCACTGCTGAGCCAAAGCTTGAACCCTGTGGACAACCAGGCTACAGATGCGTCAACCACTTCTGAGCACTTTCCAAGCCCAAGACCATACTGAAGGGTGAACATCTGGCTCCAGCTGTGCTCTCCAAGCACTGGAAACCTGGCCTTGTGTGCTCACCAATCAAGAAACCTCAGCATTATTTATTCAGTGGGGTTGTGTGAGCCCAGGCTACACCAGAACCAGAGTGTCCACAGAGGACAGTCTCAGTTCCACTGAAAGGATCCCAATTCATCCTGTAATTTTCCCGTTCTCTGGGTCACAGAGTTTCACTGTTTATGGAGCAACATGTGAAGGATCCATGTGACATGGACAGACCTGGTGGCTCTGCTTTCCCAGACTGGCTGGGGTCAGCTGGAGGAGCAGCAGGAGCAGGGCAGGGACAGCTCAGATGGAGAGGGCTGGGATGCCTCCAGGGTCTGGGGATCTGCACAAATCATCTGGCTTGGTCCCACCTCCCCAGATGAGGCTCGGTGAGGTGGCAGCCCTTAGAGATTTTTGGTTTTGGTGGGATACTTAATTCCCTTAGGTTCCCTATAAAAAAAAACAACAGTCCCATGACATCTTCCTGGCTGCTCCATGCAAGTTATTTGGTGGCTTCTAGTAAATCAAATAACTCCATTAGGTTTTCTCTCTTGCATCAGGGTGCCCCAGAGCTCAGTGCAAGTGGTGTCCCAAGTCCTCCCCACACTCTGCCTTGAAGGCAGTGACGAAATCTGCCTCTGACCTCAATGAGAAGCCAGCCAGCCCCTTCTCGTTCAAGCTATTTCTGCACTGTCTCCACCCATGGCAGTGTTCCCAGTGCTAATCATTTCACTTGTACAAGGTGCAGCTCAGCTTTGCTGGTCTGGAAATCCAGCCAGGGAATGTATCCCTGAACTGCAGATGAAGGGGCTGGGGAGCTGCTGGCTACTGATTTCCATCAGCCCCGGGAGCCTTGTCACTCCACTGCTTTCCCTGGGGGTCTTATCTACAGAGGCACCTTTGGGAGGTGTTTGTGCAGCACCAGGCACAGGAATTGCTGCTGGGAATGAAGTCTGTCTGAGGATTAGGATGAGGAGTGAGCTGTGAGCTCACTCGAGCTGCAGCTGTCAGACCTGGAGCAAACTGGGTCACTGGCATTTTTCAGGTCCAAGGCTACGAGGTGTTGGTCTGAAACCTGGCAGGAGGTGAATTTTGGGTCCTGGGGTGCAAGTCTCTAATCACACAGCTGATGGAAGATGTCAGGATATAGGACCCCAATACTGCTAAGACAACCACTGTCACATGTGAGCAAGATATGAACAGAAGCAGAGCTGAATTTTAAGGACATGCAGCATTTCTTTTTGTTTGTT
>JAWWLV010000040.1:9645057-9661186 GCA_035041135.1 Platyrinchus mystaceus
CACTTGCATGGAGTAGGGATGAAGGGGGAGAAATAATTCCTCCAGGAAGAGGACCGGCCTGGGAATGAAGAGGAGGCTTGAGAGAGACAGAGCAATGATAAAATCAACTTTTGTGTGAAGGAAAGCTTATTTTTGTTCCCAGCAGGGGTGTCACCATATGTGCACCTCATGATCGAGTTAGTCACCACTTCTTGGTGGAAATTCTCAGGAGAAAGAGATTTTCCGAATGAAAGAAGGCGACAGTTTTTGGGCTGATGAGTGGACAGTGAACAGCAGCAGAGCTGTGGAACCTTCACGGGCACAATGTTCCAAGTCCACAGGTTTTGAACATCATGGATGTGCAAATGCAAAATTAATGCTGAACTTTAAATCACTCAAAATGTAGTTTAACTGTATCTTCTGTCTCACAGTATCACTGACCATGTTAAACACTCCTGAAGCGCAAGTTTGAAGGGACAGGCTCACAGCCTTCTGAGCAGAGGAGGTCAGTGGAAACCATCAAACCAAATGGAAGGAGCTCTTCTTCCACACAGCTTGTGGTTAAACCTCATCAGCACAGGAGGTCGTTTATGCCCAAAGTTTACATGGCTGCAAAAGGTGATTAGATAAATTCATAATAACCCATTAGGGCTATTAAACAAAAAGTTACTCACTTGTGGCTAAAGAATTGCCTGAACCACCTGCCCCATCCAGATTTGTTTGACCTGTTCTTTGGTAACTGCTGCAGATCATTGGAGACAAGATATGGGCCTGGGTGGGCCTGTGGCTTGATCCCATCCAGCCATTCTGATTTCTCTCAAGCAGGAATCCCACAGCTGCACCCCTCACTCACCAGCCTCTGGAAGCAGCCTCTCACTTCAAGGAACTTTGGTCTCTCAGCAGCGTAATTTCTAGAAAAAAAAAAGAATGTTTATCCTTAGAAGTAACAATCACAAACACTAGAATGAGAAAACCTCTGCACATACCCACTTCAGCGTTACCACAAACCTGGAATGACCCCAACACCAGCAGCTCCCACCCCCCACTCATCCTGCAGTGTCCCTCCCTGGAACTCAGGGCCTCATGACTTTGCCTACAGAACCAGAATCAGTTCTGTGGTTTCTGTTTGGGCTCCTGCTAGCCCAGGAACAGGCTCAGCTCAGACTAGGTGCTGTTTCAGACACAGACTTTTATCTTGCTGGTTAAGCACTGAGAGCAGACTGACAGCTGCTGCCTGCTGAGGGGAGGGATCAGCTCAATACTCACTCAGAGAACACTGGTTCAGCAAAAGGGGCAGCTAATACTCTAAAGTTAAAAGAAAGTCCCTCCCCCCTCCCCTCAAACCAGTTGTATTTACAGTAAAACCTGTTTCCAAGCTAAAAGTAGTAAAAATAGTTACAAAACCAAACCAAACTATTACAGTAAAAGAGTCTTTTTCAGTGAAAGAGAAATGCAAGTTCCAAGTTAGCTTTAACTTCATTGTCATGTTTTTCTATGGGTTATACCCAGGGTCTTTGGCCTCGTAACAGTGGCCCCTGATGTTTTCTAGTACCCTGTGACAGCATTAATTGATGCAGCAAACTTACAGCTGGGAAGTGTAGAAGCACCTAAATGAGGTGAAACCTCCTTGCTGGTTGCTCTCAGCAGTTTGAGGAAAGATTTCAAAGAAATCAAATCCCAGCTGAGACAGATGTCTTCAGTGAAAACACCATGTGGGAGCCACCTTGGTCGAGCTGTTCCCTTCTCTGCCCTCCCAGTTGATTTCCAACATTCCCCACTCCACCAAACCAGCGACCATTACAAACACACTTGAGCATTTTGCTCAGGCAGGACCATGGAATGTGCAACCTCTTCTCCCAGGATTTGCCCAGTGCTCAGTATTTCATACAGAGCTTTGCCTTGGGAGGAATTGCTTCATATGAGCCAAGGTTCTGGCACAGACCTGCCGTGACACTTGCCAGCTCACCTTCTGGCACACACTAATTAGTGGTGCCACAGCATTAGGAGTCACAGGGCTGAGATGGTCGGCAGCTCCAGCAGCTCTCCGTGGAGATTCCTGACTCAGATTCCTGTGTTCCTCCTCACAGACAGCTTGGAAGTACTGGCATTTTTTTAAAAATGTAAAAATATTTCAAATAGAATTGTCATTTCCTGTGGATGTGCATGTAGCTAAGAACAGAAGTACTCACTGGCTGGGCTAGAATTAGCAAAAACAAATATTGCACAAATAATTGGAAATGCCTCCTATCCCATAGACATTCAGGTGGCTGAATCTCCCAGGGAAACCTCTGGAAGCTCAGAATTTAACTACCCATAGGACCCTACCCCTGCTCTGCAGGAGAGATCCTGCTCGTGTTGTGGAGACAGGTATTGGAGCCTTAACTGAGCAGAGGGTTCCCACTCTCACGCTGCCTCTGAGAATGCTGGGGGTGGCAACCATTGCTCACTCCACACATTACAGAGCAGCTTCCCAAACATGAAAGGCAGAGGCACAGGCTGTGGGAAGCACAAAGGCTCAGGATTGCTAAGGAAGTGAGGAAATAGATGGCACTGATGTGCAGGCCTTTGCTTTCTGGCCCTGGCTGAAAAAATCCAACTGTATCTGCATGAAATCCAGCAGCACTTGTACTAGGAAACATCCTCCAAGCCCTGCAGTGGCTCCCCTGCTCCATTTTAGGGAGGGTTTTCCAGGGCTTCCTGAGTGCACACATTTGTGAACGCTGTGCTGAGCACACCTGATGAGAATTGATGCTGAATGTACTTTCCTGGAGAGCACAACACAGGCAAGGCATTCTACATTCCCTGCCTTCCATCAGAAAAAAAGACTGTATTCCTTTTGAGCATTGCTCTGAAGAGATGGCATCACATCCTGGAGGAAAAGCTGTCTTTACTGATTAGTACAGCCTCGTATGAAATCTTGAGCAAGTCCTGCCCAGATTCATCCTGGCTGCCTTTGGTACTTAAATGATGCTGCAGTTTTTGGAACTGGTCACATCAAACACCATTCCAGAGAACAGAAATGTGTTGTCAGCGGTGTTCAGAGCTGGGGTGGGCCAAGCCAACCCTTTCCACTGATTCCAGTGTGAACACAGCCCAGAGTTTGCTATTCAATCAATGCCTGTAATTAGTGGATAAATCTGGACCCTAATGGCTCTGCATTACTCTGCTATCTCAAAGGAAACTGCATGAACCTCCTGCATTCCCGTTTCAGATATAAAGGACGAGCTGTGTGTGTCTCCCTGGGCCCCTCTGAGGCTGACACAGGTCTGTCCCAGGATCCTCTCAGGATCCTGATGCTCTGGGGCTCCTTCCAGGGTCTCCAGGACTGATCCAAGTGTTCCTGGACTCCTTCCAGCACCTGTGTGGGAATATGATGTTTATATGCCAGAAATGTCGATCACCATAACCTTTATATTATGCCAACAACCAGAGGCTATTCAACCTCCACAGGGTTGTTCTTCTCCGGCCTCCTCCTCATCTGACACAGGCACAGGATTGGATTATTGTTATCCAGGCACAGATCCCGGGATATGTGTACAAGCCACAACAACCCTGTGTGTCACATGAACGCCCGAGTGACACAGAGCTGGCCTGGTGTGCTCTGTGTGTCGGCAGGATTGAGGTCACTGCTGCCTTTGCCTCAGCCCAAAGAGGCAGGAGGGTGAGACTCTCTGGCTTTAGGAGCCTCTTTCAAGTTCTTGCTACAGTGTGAAACAAGAAGAGATGCTGGGACTTGTAGACCCAGCTGGCATCCCCATGGATACATATAATCATAGAAAAGCTCCGCTGAAACAATAATCAAAGTGTGCTTAATTGAAACTGTGACCAATGGACGCACTGTCTGGGCAGGAATGTGCTCACAAAGCTGGGCGGTGGAATGAGGGTCAGAGGAAAGGCGAGGGTGGTTTCCCCAGCCTGGGGTGCTTGGCTGCCTCATAACAGGGCTGCAGCACCCACATGCAGCTCAGGGTGGAGAGGCCACCAAGGGGAAGCCTCGGTGAGCAGCACCCACCTCACACAGACCCCCTCACAGTGCAGGGGAGCTGGCACCGAATGGTTCAGCCTGGCCCAAGAGCCCTCATGGCCCCGTAACCCTTCACAGCCCCCCCCGAGCCCTCACAGCCCCATGGACCTTCATGGCCCCCTCACAATGACTGGACTCCCTGAGCCCTCACAGCACTCACGGACCCCAAGCCCTCATAGTCCCTCACAGACCCCTGAGTCCTTACAGCCTCCCAAGCGCTCACAGCCCCATGAACTTTCATGGCCCCCTCACAATACTTGGATCCCCTGAGCCCTCACAGTCCCAGAACCCTCAAAGTCCCTCAAGCCCTCACACTTCCCTCACAGACCCCCAAGTCCTTACAGCCCCCTGAGCCCTCACAGCCCCTCACATTCCTTCACAGCAGCCAGACCCCTCAAGCCCTCACACACAAACCCCCCAAGCCCTCACAGCTCCAGAACCCTCAAGGCCCCCTGAGCCCTCACAGTCCTCTCACAGATCCCCGAATCCTTACAGCCCTCCAAGCCCTCATGCTCCCTTCACAGCCCCCCAAGCCCTCACAGGGCCCTGAACTCTCCCAGCCCCTCAAAGACTCCCGACCCCTCACACCTCCACCCATCGCTCCCCCGCCCTGTCCCGCCCCAGCCCCTTTTCTCGCCCCCCCCTCTCCCCGGGCGCGACCGCGCGCGAGGTCGCCATGACAACGCCCGCGCGCGCGCGGCCCCGCCGCCCCTCGGGCGGGGCCGCGCGCCAGAAAGTGCTGGAACGCCGCCGCAGCCCGCGCGTGCGCACACGGGGTGCCCCTGTCGCCCCCCTCTTCTCCCGCCATCCCCCTTCCCCCCCCCGCCCCAAACAGCGCCGCTGCGGCGCCCCCAAGGCCGGCGGGGAGCGGGACGGTGAGGAAGAGGAAAACCACTGTGGACCCGCGGGGAACCCGCCCCTGTCCCGCAGTGAGGAGGAGCCGCCGCCTCCGCTGCGCAAAGCGCGCACACGGCGCCCGCGAAGGGGCGGCTGCAGCGGCCACCGCCCAGCGCCCGCTGCGGAGTCACTGCGACGGTTACCAGGGCACGGCCCCGCGGCCAATCAGGCGGCGTGAGCTCATCCCCCGGGGCCGTCAGCCAATGGCCTGCGACATCAATCATTCAATTCGGCCAATGGCGAGCGCGCTCAGCGGGCGGGGCGGGCACTCGCGGGCCGCGGTTCCCCCACAGCAAAGCCAACAGACAGCGGGGCGGGGCCAACCGGAGCCAACGGCTTGAGTGACAGCCGCGCGGCCAACCGGATCGTCACGGTTCTGGAGCCTCGTTATAAGCAGCCAATCGTTGCTGCGTGTGGAGTCCTGGGAGGGGAAAAGGCGGCTGCGCGCGCATTCCGCTGCTATATAAGAGCTGGCGGTTGCCTCACGCAGCCAGAGTCGGTTGGGGGAAGGTTGGGGTCTGAGTGAGCGCTCGCAGCAGCCGCCATCATGAGGGAGATCGTGCACCTGCAGGCCGGGCAGTGCGGCAACCAGATCGGGGCCAAGGTGCGGGCGGGGAGAGGGAGCTTCGGGGGGGGAGGGGGGAGAAGTGGGGCGAGAGGGGCGCGGCCGGCCCAGCGTGGCCGCCCCTGACGCGCTTCTCTCCGGCAGTTCTGGGAGGTGATCAGCGACGAGCACGGCATCGACCCCACCGGCACCTACCATGGGGACAGCGACCTGCAGCTGGAGCGCATTAATGTCTACTACAACGAGGCCACAGGTAGGGCCGGGCCCCTCCCGAGCGCCCCCCCCACCCCCCCGGGCTCCCCGCGCCCCCCCCGGCGCCGCAGTGACGGCTCTCGCTGTGTTCGCAGGCGGCAAGTACGTGCCCCGCGCCGTGCTGGTGGACCTGGAGCCCGGCACCATGGACTCGGTGCGCTCCGGGCCCTTCGGGCAGATATTCAGGCCAGACAACTTCGTGTTCGGTGAGTGCGCGGGGGCGGGAGGAGCCGCGGGGTGGGGCAGGGCCGGGCACTGCGGGGCTGCCCCGCCACACATGCTCCGAGGGACCGGCCCCGCCGGGGCTAATCCTGGCGTGAAGCACCGGGATTGCGGCTGGGAGCAGCTCCCGGGCGGCACCAGAGGTCGTTGCTCTTTCTCATTCTTGCTGCCGCCTATCTTGCCACACCGGGAGAAATGGAGTGGCTGCTGTATCATTGATAATTAATGTTTTCCCTGTGTCTGCCGAGCCACTGCAGAGGTGCCTGTGTGAAACCACAGCCCTTGCGCTCGATAAGATAAAAGCTTTTTCGTGGAGCCTGATGCTCTTAAGCTTTGCTTGCAAGCAATAAGCAGGAAGCACTGACCGTAATCTAATACGAAAATGGCTCTTTTCCAGGTCAGAGCGGAGCAGGAAACAACTGGGCAAAGGGCCATTATACGGAAGGTGCTGAATTAGTCGATTCTGTGTTAGATGTTGTAAGGAAGGAGGCAGAAAGCTGTGATTGTCTGCAGGGCTTTCAGCTTACTCACTCCCTGGGTGGTGGCACAGGCTCTGGCATGGGTACCCTTCTCATCAGCAAAATCCGTGAGGAGTACCCAGACCGAATTATGAATACTTTCAGTGTGGTGCCCTCCCCTAAAGTGTCAGATACCGTGGTAGAGCCCTACAATGCCACGCTCTCAGTGCACCAGCTGGTGGAGAACACGGACGAGACGTACTGTATCGATAACGAGGCGCTGTACGACATTTGCTTCAGAACGCTCAAGTTAACGACCCCCACCTACGGGGACCTGAACCACCTCGTGTCGGCCACCATGAGCGGTGTCACCACCTGCCTGCGGTTCCCGGGCCAGCTCAACGCTGACCTGCGGAAGCTGGCGGTGAACATGGTCCCCTTCCCTCGCCTGCACTTTTTCATGCCCGGTTTTGCCCCGCTCACGAGCCGTGGGAGCCAGCAGTACCGGGCTCTCACTGTGCCAGAGCTCACCCAGCAGATGTTCGATGCCAAGAACATGATGGCAGCGTGTGACCCCCGTCACGGCCGCTATCTGACGGTGGCCGCTGTCTTTAGGGGCCGCATGTCCATGAAAGAGGTGGACGAGCAGATGCTCAACGTTCAGAACAAAAATAGCAGCTATTTTGTTGAGTGGATCCCCAATAACGTTAAGACAGCGGTCTGTGACATTCCACCTCGTGGCCTCAAAATGTCTGCCACCTTCATTGGCAACAGCACGGCCATCCAGGAGCTGTTCAAACGCATTTCTGAGCAGTTCACTGCGATGTTCCGCAGAAAGGCCTTCCTGCACTGGTACACGGGCGAGGGCATGGACGAGATGGAGTTCACAGAGGCTGAGAGCAACATGAACGACCTGGTGTCTGAGTACCAGCAGTACCAGGATGCCACGGCCGAGGAGGAGGGGGAGTTTGAGGAGGAGGCTGAGGAGGAGGCAGAGTAAAGCTATGCAGTTGAACACCTGTAAATTTTGTTTAAAGTTGTATGAACTCTCTCTCATTCAAAGGTTCTGTTCGTGTTGTGTTATTATTGCTGTTTCCAAGTCACTTGCAATGCTGTACAGGCACCATTAAAGCAGTTTTCACAGTGCAAAGCCCCGTCTCTTCTGTTCTATCCGGAAAGCTTCCCGCGTGCCGTTCCCGTAGGTGAGCGAGTACAAGTCCCGGAGGTCTGGAAGAGGAAAGCAGTGGATTTGGCACCAGCACCCTGTGGCAACCGCCCTGCTCTGCTGTCCTCAGCCAGGTGATGCCTGTTGTGTCACTGGCGTGGTGACAGCCCTGCTGTGGGAATTGGAGCAATTCCCTGGTATTTTATAATCAGGTACTGCTGGAGGGGGGACACACTGACATAGAGGGTGGAATTGGCTCCAAGCTGTGGCTAAATTTAGGTCCCTGCCTGTGCAGCCTGGCAGGGCAGGGGCTGAGCAGCTGCTGGGCTGGGCATGAAGGGGCCACTGCAGGTTTGAGCTGCCTGGGCATGAAATGATGCCAGCGAGTGCCACAGCACTGAGGGTGTCCCTGGCACCGGCTGAGCTGATCCATGGCAGCTCCTCAGCTCTGCAAACCCAGCAGGGAGCTGTGGCCTGGCTCAGGAGTGCTGGGGACAGCTGTGACAGGCTGGGTGGCACCTACTGCTGGGGACAGGTGACACCAAAGCTGTCCTGTGCACTCAGCACTGCTGCAGCTGCCCTTTAATCTATGTAGGGGTTTTGAAATTAAATCAGGTGTTGGTGCAGCCTCTGCTTTTGGGGTGAGCTGAACACCTGACCGTGACATTGGTTTGTCTCAGGAAAACCCCGTATTAACACAGTACATTTTTTACTGTGGAGAAGATGTGTTCAGTGTCACCTGGCGTGACAAAGCTGGACAGGAGGGAACAGGCTGTTTCCCCGCTGAAGAAATTCCAGTCAGGGTTCTAAATCATAACTGCTTTGGTTTAAAGGTTTTCTGCTTTAATTAATTTTCTCCACCCAGAGCCAGACTGGTTGGAGCAGTTAAAGCTGTGCTGACTCCGGTGGCTCCTGGGGCAGGGAAGTGGGAATGTCAGACCTGCACAGAACAGGCTGCAGGGGGAAAGATGGCAACAGATCCCTAAAGCCTGAATTAACACTGAGGAGTTTTTTGCCCTTGATTTTAGGGTGGGTTTTTCTAGTTCCCTGACTGGCAGGGTGTCCTGCTGGGCTTTTCCTGCCTGGCTTTCCCAGGTCCTGCTGCAAGTCTCACTAAAGCCACGCTCGCTGCCTCAGCCTCTCCATCAGCCACAGCCCAGCCCTGCCAGGATGGTTTTCCCACTCTTTGCTTTTGATTCTTCCACATTTTATCTGTTTTATTATTCTCCCTCTGCATTGCAGTAAGGACAAGCCATGAGTTTGGTTCTCCCTGGTTTCCCACCCCCATTACTGAGCTGTGACCAAACACAGCAAGGTATTAGTTGCTGATTTGTTGAGAATTTAGCCTGGTACCTTCCCCTTACACACAAAATTCCTCCAGAGCTCTCCTTTTAGGCAGCACCAAGACCTGACAGGGCTCAGGCAGGCACATGTCCTGATCGCCAGTCCCATTTCCCACACTTTTTGTGCCGTTACATCCCCTTTTTATCATCTACCTTTTGCTTTTTTCAGACTTTAAGCTTTTTAGAACAGAATCCCTTCCCTGACATGTGACCGGTGGGGTGTCACTGAGTCTCTCCTGCCTCAGTAAGGGGGTGGTGGCTGGAATTGTGCCCTGGTGAGCTTGGCAGTGGGAATTCTGGGCTCTCCCACAGCAGGCACAGCTCCAGCACCTCAGCACAGACCAGGAAAAAAATGTACTACCTGTGTGGAACATTTCAGCAGCTGTTCCCTTCCATGCAACTCCAGCTAATACCAGCACTACTTAGCACAGTAATTAGTATTGGTGACTTTCACTTTTCCCTCAGCTGATGAACTTACGTGGCACAAAGCCCGTGTAGGCAGGTTTCAGTCCACCACTGTTGTAGATTTTGGTGTCTGGCCAGTGTGTCAGGGGAAATCTCATGCCCAAGGTGAAAGGTGGATTTTTTTTAAAAATGTGGCAAAAAAAAAAAAAAAAAAAAAAAAAAAAAAAAAAAAAAAAAAAAACAAACAAAAAAACCCCCCCACAACAACATGAAACGGTTTATTTTAAAACGTACTATTTTTACCAAAGTCATGTGCTTTGACTCTACATTACATAAAATATTTAAGCCAACATAAAGCTATTCTCTTTCCAATCCTGCTTTTTTATCATTAAAAGCCACATTGAAATCTCTCCTTTTTCCACTCCATAAGTTTTTCTCCTGGCAGGTGTTGGCAGCAGCCTCTGCCAGCTCGTCCCCAGTGCCCAGAGCAAGTCCTGGCCCAGCAAGTCCAAGTCCTAAGGATCTCTGCAGTCCCCTAGTCCTAAATGTCTCGTGCTTTGCTGTGCTGTGAGGCAGCAGTTCCTGCTGGAGCTGGGCACACCTGTGCTGGGTTTGACCCCTTCAGCTGGTTCTGAGTCCCACAAACAGCAATTAGCCAGTAATTCCCAGGCCAGGAGGAACAGGAAGGCTTAGGGAGCATAAGAAGGGAGAGCATAAATCATCTCCTGGGAGAGTCCCTGCCCTCCGAGGGGCTGGGCAGGAGGGTCACAGCCACCTAAAGGTGTCCCTGGAGCTGTGCCACCCTCTCGGAGTGGGGGTCACACCGCGGGGCCACGAGCCCGTTGTGGCTGCGGCTCCTCACAGGGCGCTGGGGAGGGAGGGGATGTGATTTTGCCGGCTGCAGGCGGGGAGCAGTGATCCACGGCACAGCCCCGCACGTAACCTAGGGCAACGGAGATTTAGGGCAGAAGATTAGTGGCTTGAAGTCAGAAGCCATCTTAGATGGAATTGTGGTGTGATTCTCTCTCCTTTGCGTGTCTGTTCCCTCGGTGCTGCTGAGCCAGCCTGGATTCTGCCGGGTCCTGACACCTCCTGCCCGATTTACTGCTCGGCAGTAAAGGGGCAGAAAGGCTCTGCAAACAGCACATTTAGTTTGGATGATGCCTGGGGTTTGTTCTGGTCGCTCCATTGCAATTCCTATTCGCGGCAGCAGGGAAGGAGAAGGAAGCCAGAGCAAGGAAACACATCTCAGCCAAAGCACAGCCCTGCGCGCTCAGCCCCCTGACTCATTTATTCCCAGCTGATTTCTCTGAGCTGGGGGTGCTCAGTCTTGGATGTTTTTCCTACATCAGACGCATGACAGCGGGTCCCGGGGAGCAGGAAGGGCTGGAATGTCGTAGCCTGCTTTAGTGAGCTCATATGCACTCACCGGGGCTGGACCAGCGAGGCTGCTGCATCCCGGGGATCTCCCTGCATCCCGGGGGTCTCCCCTGCATCCTGGGGGTCTCCCCTGCATCCCGGGGATCTCCCTGCATCCCGGGGATCTCCCTGCATCCCAGAGATCTCCCTGCATCCCGGGGATCTCCCTGCATCCCAGGGATCTCCCTGCATTCTAGGGGTCTCCCCTGCATCCCAGGGATCTCCCTGTATCCCGGGGGCAGGGAGGGATGTGCAGCTTTGAATACAAACTATTAACTGCTGTGGGAGGGATCTCATTTTCCCGTGCAGGAGGATTATGTGCCTCTTACAACACAGTTTTCCAGTAGGGATATTTCTCCCGAAAGGAGGAGAGAGAAGATCTAGGTCCCTTTAAGACAAATGATGTTAGTAAAGGAGAAAGCCTTACAACCAATTAAAAGGGAGAGACATCCACCCAAGCAGCACAGGAAGCCATCCAGCACTGCCATCCAGATGGAGAAGATATATTCCATAAGGGAAGTGCAGAGAGTTGCATCCTCTATTTCTGCACTCAGAGCAACATTTTTAACAGCCACCTTTGACCCAGCCCTCAGCAGATTTACTTAATCCTTTCATGAACTCATTTATCCTCCCTTGATGTCCCAAGGAAACAAGTTACAGAATTTAATCACTCATGTTTTTTTCAGCATTACCCAATAACATTTGATTTGGCTTGTACTTATAACCCGGTTCTGATCCCACCACTGCAAATTCAGGTGGATCAGAATGTGCACATTCCTATTTCAGCACTATGTAATCTACCTGGTAGTTGTCAAATTCCTTCATTGCCTTCCTCACACCTGGGATGTAGGTCAGACCAAGATTGTTGGTGAAGCAGGGGATGAATCCAGTGTACCCTTTGGATGAAGGCAAGAGAGAACATTTTCTGCTTGAGAACACACGTGTCATTTAAGGACCAGCCAGTCTGGAAGTGGAGGAGCCTGGGATGAATATAAATCCTCAGAGTATAGGAAGGAAAAATTAATCTATTTAAATTGTAAAATAAACTCTTACACCTGAAATATCTTCTCTGAAAGAGTTTTTTTCTTATGATTCCCAAGGAAAACACAATGGGCTGAAACTGATTTTTGTTGTTCTCCATGAGCATGGAAGAACCATTTTCTTACAGTCTTTCTTTACTTCAACAGCTCTTTCATGTTCTCTCCCAGTTTCACATTCTGGGACTAATAACCAGGTGTCCAACCTTTCCTCCTCATCTGCTCTGCCCACCCAACACATTTGCAGAACAGAAACTTATATTAAGTCTAAAACTACATAAAACACAGAGAGGTAGAACTTAAAAGCATCCAAATCTTCCTCTTTCCAAAGGAATGCTTTGGAGAGGGAAACTTGTCTTTTGCATCTTAAAGCATGGCTGTTCTCTCGTTTTAACTGAAATATTGTGATCCCTGTATTCCCGTGGGCCACTGTGGAGTGAGATATCCCACCCACTGGTGTTGGACCCTCGAGGGGGAGCTCAGTCCAACACCCATCACAGTTCTTCTGCTGCACAGGAACCTTCTTCTTCAAGTATAAACCTTGTAGGACAGGGTTCATACCTTTATGGTGGTGCCACACACCACTGTGGGTGGATTTGGTGATTCAGGAAAACACCTTATTTCTGGGAGAGGAATGACTGCCTCAGTGGGAACAGATGCTCAGAGCCACTGGGGTGGGACAGAGCCCATAGCCCATCTCTCCTCACTTTCTGGAACCTGCAGGGAGCTGGAGTGGCTCCTGAATCCCTTCCACCTGTCCACTGGCTCTCAGCATCACATCCACAGGGGTGACAGCATCCCAAAGAATCGTCCCTGCGTGGAGAGGAGCGGGGGCATTCCCCATCCCAAAATGTCCAAAGGAGCTGGAGCAACTGGCCGGTGGCTCTGAGGTTTCCCCATGGGGGACAAAGGGTGACATGATTTCTTCTGAGGTGGCCTCGTGCTGCACACCCCCCCCCCCCTTTTACCTAAAGTGACTTTCTGTCGGATGGCATTTGGAACAGGCAGTATTGGCAATGGATCTTCTTGCTCGTCATATGGGATTTCAGCCCCTCCTGGCAGTGTGAAGCCTCCAGTTTCAAGCTGTTTAATATAGAAGAAATAAAATAAACACCACTAAAACTCGCTTCTTCCCTTGGCTCAATTGCTTAAATCACTGCCTGGGAATGGCAACTGCCATTTCCAGTTCTTCCCAGCTTCATATTCAGAGCTATTCCAAGGATTTCTGGTAAAGTCAAGTTACTGGATGAGCAAGCAGTAGACCTTGCAGAGACCTTTGCAAAATCCCCATGGAGAGCAAGGGGGGCTTTGGGCATGAACTCAGCTGCAAATCTGTTTCTGAGGGCAAGGAGCAGGAATACCCCTTCTTGGGATTTATATCCAAGCCAGCTTTTGACTCCGTACGTCAAACCTCTAATCTCTGCCTTCAGAGGATTTGCAGAGCCACGGCTGCTGGAACGTGACAGATGCTGTCAGTGAGTTGGGAGGGAATGCAAGGCACAAACACGTTGGTCCAGAGTGACACCAGCTGTGGGAGGCTCAACAGCCCCAGCTCCACAGGCAAATCCCAGAACCTGTGTTTAAATGAAGGGTAACGATGGTGGGAAATTCAGGTCGGGGCAGTTACAGGGTCAGAAACCCGGCACGTAACCAAAGGTGCTGGGAGAGCTCTCTTTTCAGGAGCAGGAGGAGGGTGGAACCAGGGCTCCAAGGGCAGCCAAAGCCTGGCTACTCAGCCCAGCATAAAGCAGGATCTAGTGACTGGGATTGAAGCTAAGCCCAACCAAATGAGAAGCCTTTTTGATTAGGAATCACAACCAACGATTAAAACAGCTTCCAGAAGACGTAGTAGGTTTGCCACTGCTGGGCACGCTGGTGTGTCTGACTTTCCTCTACACAACACCCCAAACTTTCCACCCTTGCCCTTGCTATCCACACCCATGAGGTTCCACCCTCACCCCCCTGCACCAAGGACCACCAGTCCCTCACCGCACGACCACTCACCGCCCTGCTCGCCTCGCAGGGGCCGCAGAGCTGCCCGGCTCCAGGCCCTTTCCCCTGGCAGCAGGATAAGGGTACCTCGGACAGCTGCCTCTCCCTCTCCTCGGCTGCGGGGTGCAGGGACAGCCCCCCCGGGCCCCACTGGTTGGGCCAGGTTTGGTGGGCGCCGGGCGCAGCCGTGTCCGCAGGGCGCTCCCAGTGCGTGGGGTTCATGTGCACCATCATGGGCTCCTCCTGCGCCCGCCCCGGCCCCGGCAGGATGGGCCTGGGCCCGATGAGCAGCTCAGGAGAGGTTGCTGCAGAATCATAGGGAGAGTAGCCTGTGGGACAGACAGAGTCAGGAGGAAGGAGTGGCCCGGGGAGGGATTCCTATAGTGTTGGACCCCTCCCAAGCCCCTCTGTAGTATGGGAAAGGAAAATGCAGTTCAACAGCATAGAATCATAGAATGGCTCGAGTCGGGAGGGATTCAAAGGATCAGAGAGTCCACTCCTTGCACATCACACAGCCTGTGAGTGCCATCATCCCCATCAGGAAAACCTGCACAGAAAACCTGCACAAATACAAGTCAAATGACTTTACATTTATTCCTAAGTGTCACCCAAACTGTAAAATACCAGGCAAGCCATGAGGAAGGGGAGATGAGCTCAGCTTGTCAGAGCACGGTGCTAATAACACCAGGGTTGTGGGTTCAATCCCTGTACAGGACATTCACTTAAGACCAGGCACAGCGCTCGAGGGAACAGCTGGAGCTGTGTCAGGGCAGGGTCAGGTTGGATCTCAGGAAAAGGTTCTTCCCCCAGAGGGTGGTTGGCACTGAACAGGCTCCCCAGGGCAGTGGGCACAGCACCAAGGCTGCCAGAGCTCCAGGAGGGTTTGGACAATGCTCTGAGGGAGAGGGTGGGATTGTTGGGGTGCCTGTGCAGGACTGGATGATCCTTGTGGGTCCCTTCCAGCTCAGGATGCTCTGTGATTCTGTGAAAAACCCCACCCTGTATCCTTAACTCCCCGTGGCTGCATCAGCTCACCCCAAACACAGCCCCACTGAGAAATTCTGGCACTGGCACTACTGCTGCTCATCGAGGAAAGGCTCTGCTGTAACACTGGCATAAAAAACTTATCCCACATCCAGCATATGCTAAATATCTCCACTGTGAACCAGGGACAGAGCCCTCTGGATCCACACTGCGCAGGGACAGCTGGGCTTGGCAACTTCTGTCTGATTTTCCCTTAAAAATCCCCTGTGAGGTGGCTCCCCTCGTGTCCCAGCCCTGTGTGTGCCCCCAGCCCAGGCCCTTCCTCATGCTCTGTGCCAGCAGGGAAGCCCATTCCCCCCTCCTCAGCAGTTCCAGAGCAGGATCACTCTTGCACCCCACAACCACCACTTCCTTGTCAGAAAGCTGCTGCTATCTCAGCCTTGTCTTTTTAAAACAAACCAAATTCCTTCCATTTTTGTGCTCACAGGTCATTATTTTTCCACCCTCTGGTCCTTACAGCCTTCCTGTGACCTCCTCTTGGGAGGACATCGGCATCCCAGTGCAAAGCCCCAGGGATGAGGCACCATCTTCCAGCAAAGGCTCCATCTGGAGAGACTCAGTTCGTCTGCAGCTCTGGCTTAATGGTTGAACTCGACCTTAAAGGTCTTTTACAATCTGAATGATTCCACAATTTCTGGGGAATTTCAGTGCAGAGCAAAATTTGCCCCTTTCCACAAGTGCATAAACTTCTGATGGGCATTTATGTTTGCAATGTACCCATAATTGTATGATAAAGTAAATGTACTGTATATAACTTTGTGAGGTAGATATAATATGCTCTATGTAACTGAATCATCAAGTGTCCAGGCTGGCAACAAAATAAAGAAAAATCTTTGATGAAAGCCATTTTTCAATCCAGTGTGCAAATTTTAAAGCACAATTTGTCTTATTTCTTACTTCATTATTAATGAGAAAGTTGCATCTGCTCTCTTTTTCCCAAAAACCAAAGGAAAAGGAAGCTTAAATTGTTTTGTACTTGAGAAATCCATACGAGCTCCTCCTTATGGCCCTGGGTATTGCAAACTGATTGATTCAGAAAGGCTGCACAGTGAGGCACTAAATGAAAAGTAGAGCTCTGAGCATTTGATTTGAGCAAATGTCCACATTTTCAGGTCAGGTTCCTGCCTGTGCCACAGCGTCCTCAGTGCCAACCCTGGTTGATGTCATAGAATCACGGAATGCCCTGAGCTGGAAGGGCCCACAATGATCATCCAGTCCAACCCCTGGCCCTGCACAGACACCCCAACAACCCCACCCTGTCCCTCAGAGCGATGTCCAAACCCTCCTGGAGCTCTGGCAGCCTTGGGGCTGTGCCCACTGCCCTGGG